>CM050166.1:25823654-26118654 GCA_027410445.1 Discoglossus pictus | reverse complement strand
GTCAAGGAGCGCGAGGGCTGCAGTTGCTGCGAGGGCTGCAGCCCTCTTCGCGAGGGCTGCAGTTGCTGGCAAGGAGCGCCTGCGGCGCTCCTTGCCAGCAACTGCGACCCTCGCTTCGCGAGGGCCGCGGGCTCGCTATGCGAGCCCGCTAGCGTTAGCAACGGCTTAAGCAAGCTCGCCTGCTCACAACTATATATGTGATGTCATGTATTGTATGTAATGTATGTAATGTATTATATGTAATATATTATATGTAATATATTATATGTAATGTCATGTATTGTATGTAATGTATGTAATGTATTATATGTAATATATTATATGTAATATATTATATGTAATGTCATGTATTGTATGTAATGTATGTAATGTATTATATGTATGTATTGTATTGTGTTTATCTGTCTTTCCTTTTCAGGTGTGTAATTTTTTTTTTTTCTGTAGTGGGGGGTGGGGTTGTAATGTATTTTTTTTTTTCTGTAGTGGGGGGTGGGGTTGTAATGTATTTTTTTGTTTTCTGTAGTGGGGGGTGGGGTTGTAATTTTTTTTTTTTTCTGTACTGTAGGTTTTTTTGTTTTTTGTACTGTAGGTTTTTTGTTTTTTGTAATTAGAGTGTTGGGGAGGTTTATTAGGGGGTAGGTAGTGTAGGTAGGTAGTGTAAGTGTTAATAGATTAGTGTAGAGGGGGGTTAGTTTAGATTAAATGGTTTATTGGGGGTTATAGTGTAGTGTTTGTAGTTAGTGTCATGATGGTCCTTGAGGACCATCATGGCACTTATGTGGTTAATGTTGGGTTGTAACAGGCCCATAATGGTAATAATATACCCTTATGGGACTGATGGGGTTAAATAGAGCCTTATGGTGGTCTGGATTGACCACCATGAGTTAATGGGTTAATTTAGGCCTTATGGTGGTCTGGATTGACCATCATGAGTTCATGGGTTAATTTAGGCCTTATGGTGGTCTGTATTGACCACCATGAGTTAATGGGTTAATTAGAGCCTTATGGTGGTCTGTATTGACCACCATGAGTTAATGGGTTAATTAGAGCCTTATGGTGGTCTGTATTGACCACCATGAGTTCATGGGTTAATTTAGGCCTTATGGTGGTCTGGATTGACCATCATGAGTTAATGGGTTAATTAGAGCCTTATGGTGGTCTGTATTGACCACCATGAGTTAATGGGTTAATTAGAGCCTTATGGTGGTCTGTATTGACCACCATGAGTTCATGGGTTAATTTAGGCCTTATGGTGGTCTGGATTGACCATCATGAGTTAATGGGGTAATTATAGTTGCCTGGGGTTAATATTTTTAGTGCGAGTCCTTTCAGGACCTTTACGGTCCTTTGAGGACCCGCGAGGCGGGAAATTTAAAATTGAATTGCAGCAGGGTCACGATCGGTGCCGATCGGGGCCCCCCGCTGCAGGGGGTTTACATGGGGACCCCCAGCATAGAGGGGGGTTAATTTTAAGTGCCGCGGCCGGGATTGGGTAATAGTGTGCCGCGGCCCCTTTAAGGAGCCGCGGCGGGGAATTTAAAAGTTTTAAATGCAGCGGGGGCCTGATCGGTGCAGATCGGGGACCCCCCCTGCAATGGGTTTATGTGGGGACACTTCAGGGGTCCCGATGGGGACCCCCAGCATAGAGGGGGGTTAATTTTAAGTGCCGCGGCCGGGATTGGGTAATAGTGTGCCGCGGCCCCTTTAAGGAGCCGCGGCGGGGAATTTAAAAGTTTTAAATGCAGCGGGGGCCTGATCGGTGCAGATCGGGGACCCCCCCTGCAATGGGTTTATGTGGGGACACTTCAGGGGTCCCGATGGGGACCCCCAGCATAGAGGGGGGTTAATTTTAAGTGCCGCGGCCGGGATTGGGTAATAGTGTGCCGCGGCCCCTTTAAGGAGCCGCGGCGGGGAATTTAAAAGTTTTAAATGCAGCGGGGGCCTGATCGGTGCCGATCGGGGACCCCCGCTGCAAGGGGTTAATGTGTGGGGGCTGCGGGGGTTCCTATGGACCCCTGCAGCAAGGTGTTCATGTGAGGACACTTCGGGGGTCCCGACAGGGACCCCCGCACTGAGGGGGGGTTCATTTTAGGTGCCTGGGGGGGGTTTGGAGTACCCCCCACGGCAGGGCTTATGTGGGGGACTGCCGCGGAGGTCCCTTTTAGGACCCCCGCAGCACTTGATGAGGAGTGGGAGCCTGCGATATCATCTCGCAGTCTGTCACTCCTCATGTACATTTACGCAGTGTAGATACGTACGGCCCTGCTGCGTAGCTCACACGTTGCTCGCAGCAGGGCTAATTTAATAGCATTGTAAGTTAGAGAAACTTTGCAGTACGTAGGGCTTAAGTAGAAGCCTCTTATTTACGAGGCTGGAATTTAATGAGGCCCTATATATTTTATAAAACTCAATTCATAAAATACACATAAAGAATTATACATAACCATTAATTGTTATCATTGAAATCCGCTATGGGTCTATACATATTATGGTTCAGTACTTTAAAAGGACTCAAAATGACCCTGTTCATGAGATATAAAATATATTTACAATTAATTGGACTATTAAACCACAATCTTTTAAAAGTATACATCATAATACACATATAGAATTTAAAAGCTCTCACTTGAACATCTTCAATAGACAACTTTTATTCTATAGTGGGAACAAATATTAATTGATATTAATATTATATTGATTATATGATATGCTATGCCTATGATAGGCTATTTGCAATTTAGTAGTCTTATTAATAAATATAAATATATGTTATGGTACTGAACCATAATATGTATAGACCCATAGGGGATTTTAATGATAACAATTAATGGTTTTAGATTCTTCTTTATGTGGATTTTATGAATTGAGTTTCTCTCACATGTTGTATTAAGATGTTCTGTTCTTTGAGTATATAACATTCAATGTCTACGAATATAGGATGTGTTTATTTGGTGAACCATTTAGACAGTTGTCAGTTGTGCAAGTCTGGTTTCTTTGTAGTATGTTAGCAGTTCAGCTGTTGCTAGACCACCTCTATTTTTTTGGCTATCATAGTTGCTCTATTTACCCTTGGTTTTTGTGTTTCCTTCTAGAGATCTTAAATGGCTTAGAGTGAAAGTCTTGGTACGAAGTATATGCTTTTGGAACAGAAGAGTGTCATAATTATTTTAAGGAAATTATCACCTAAGCCTAATTTGCACAAGATTTAATACATATAGGCCCAATTTATCCTATCAAACGCCTTCTCCATGTCTAGCGAGAGCAGAATCAAAGGATTCTTTTTTTAGAAGCAACATCTATGAGGTTAAAGTTTCGTCTAGTATTGTCTGTGGCTTCACTACCTGAAATGAAGCCAACTTGATCCGAAATGGATCATATGTAGGAGTAAATGTGCCAATCTATTTGCCAGATTTTTTAAATATAATTTGATATCATTGTTTATTAATGAAATGGGCCTGTAACTTTGACACTGGGTAGGGTCTTTACCCTCCTTATGTAAAACAATAATTTTAGCTTCTAGAAATTCAGCATTTATTGATTTACCTAGCATAAAACCATTTTGAGATGGGTTAAGAGGATATACATAAATTGTTTGTAAAAAATAATCTGTTAAGCTTTCTGGGCCAAGAGCTTTGTGAGGTTTCGTAACTTTTATTGCTGTTTTAATTTCTTCAATTGTGATAGGGACTTTAAGAGAATTTATTATTATTTGTCTAATTGAGGAAAACTGATTTCTGATAGAAATGTATTTATTTTTGCTTTATGGCCGGTCGAGCTTGATTGGAATTTCTTAGAGCATAATTATGCGTAATATTTTGCAAAAGCCTCCTTAATTCACTTTGGTTGGTATATAAATGAGTCATTTTAAATTTTTAATTTAGGGATGAAGAAGTCTGTTTTTGTTGTTTAAGTTTTTTCGCTACCATTGTAATTGGCTTATTAGAAAACCCAAAAGGTTTGATTATGTGCGTTGCATTATTGTTATACTCCTAAGAATCATGTTAAGATTGTGTTTATGTTTAAGAATTCCATCATAGATCTTAGGAGATCTCTGAGGGGTGAAAGACTTTTGCAGATTTGAAATTTGTGCGTTAAGCTTATTAATTTGAGACAGTTCTATTTTTTTAGCGGTTAATCCCAGTTGAATGCAAAACCCTCTCAGGTCCACAATGTGGGCAGCCCATATTCCCATCTGATCCACCTCACCACCACTGTTCAAATGGAAAAAAAATCTACTAATGCTTTTTGGATTTTCTCTCTTGTAGGTATATAATTGAGGAGTGTCGGGTTTAGTGGCCAGCTGGGGATACCACCCTTCAGAAGCAATTTGTTCAGAGTTATGCTAGCTAAATCAAGGTCTGACCAGGAGATCAGGTAGATGAGGGTTTCAGTTAAGTTTGATGCTAGATTTTCTTGGAGAAAAATGTATTCTATTTGTGAATGATATTTGTGTCTAGCTGAATAAAAAGTGCAGTCTTTCTAATTTTGTTTCATTGCTCTCCTGGCATCAAACAGTAGTTTTTATGCATTGATTTAAATGTTTTTGTGGCTGTTGGGACAGAGAAGGATGAAGCATCCTTCATCTTGTCTTTAATGTGGTTTAGTACAGTATTCATGTCGCCTCCTAACACACATGTAGAGTGTTGCCAAGTGTCCATCAGTTCAGAGATTCTGCGGAAGACGGTTGATTGTCCTGTGTTTGGAGCATCTATATTAATCTTCCTAGCAGTAATCCCGAACGTGGCTCTTGGTTAATTTTTCGTACTTAAAGCAGTAACCCTGAGCCAAGCTCGGGGTTACTGCAGGGAGGATCTGGAGGGGGCCCAGTGATGCCGAATTTGTATGGGCCCCCTCAGCACACCATTTCTCCTCCTCCTTATCCTCCTCCTCTTTTTGGAAAGGAGATACATACAGATTAGAATAATTTTGTCTGAGTGGTATCGGATTCCCCTATCATTTTCTGGGAGAATTTCAATTGTAAATATGGATATTGTCCCGAAACTTACATACATATTGAGTTGTATCCCGCAAGTAGCATCTAAGTATATGTTACAAAAATTCCAGGTCTTGGTACATATGTCTCACCCGTTAGGGTGGAACAGTAAGTCAGCTGATTTTAAGTGGTTTGGTATTGAGGATGACATGATCCAGAATATAAATAAGATCCTTTATTTGTGGCTTCCTAAGATGAGTCTAAAACTATTGAAACCATTACCAGCTGGTATATACTCGATCCTAGACTTTTGGTATTCAAACAGATTGAAATATTCATGCTTTCCTTCATTAGCTTCACTGATAGAGATCTTAGGAGCTAAAGATGTAGAAAATGTAATCTTATATTTAAAGAAAGTAGGAAAGAAGAACATAAGAACACAAAATGTATTTCTGGAGTTTGTCAGAGAATCCAGCAATTAGTACCACTTACTTGGCTAGATTCGTCTATACTAAATAAGAAATGATCCCTGTTGTTTTTTTTTAAATGTGCATTACCATGACTTATCAAGCTTAGAACAACTTTTTAAAACGATAATTTGTCACATAAAGTTTCCAAATGCCAGAAAATTTTGAGAGAGATCCAATATAAAAGTAAAACTGACAGAATGGCCAGATGGGAAGAAGAACAAGGGGGGGAGTGTTCAGAAGATAAATAGTGGGAGGGCTTTAGGTTGACCAAAATGGCTTAGCAATGTGTATAATTAAGAGAATTATACTTCAAGTTGGTTGAATTAAATAAACTAGATGGTTGACATTCACATGTGTGCTGGAGAGGATGTGGGGTTCCGGGCACCCACACCCAGGTTTGGTGGGAAAGCAATTTGATTCAGAAGTTTTAGAAACAATGTCTGTTACATCTGACAGAAATGTTAAAGGTAATTTTGATAGTGGATCCCAAATTGGTTCTTTTCCACATATTAGAATCTAATATTACTCAGTCAAAAAGGTTGTTAATTACCCATTGTATCTTAGTAGTAAAATGGCTTTTAATAAAAAATTGGAGGCAGGGAAGAATTCCTACGTGGAAGGAAGTTAAAATCACTATGGAAAGGAATGGAGCATTGTAACTATCTAATGACCAAGCGATATGTATGGGGCAAAAAATTATTTCTAAATGGGACAATTGGGAGACTTAAGTAGTATTTTATGTAAAAGATATTGGAAAATATATGCTTAGTATAGCAAGATCTGGAATTGTTTTCCCTTATTCTTATGTATGAGAATTTGTTGTGGTATGTTGTTTGGTATTGAATGTTTTGCATTTGTAGAATGTAATTTTTATTGTATTTATATGTATTATGGGTCTTTTTTATGTATCATTGAAAAATTTATTAAAACAAATTATAAAAAAAAACAAGGATGTAGGTATTAAAACCCAACAGATGGTTCAGTAGTGAATGTAAAAAAATCAGATTAGCATCATGATATTTTTAAATCAGGGAATGAGTAGTTTTTTATTAAATTCTTTATTTGCTCAAAAATAACATTTTCTAGGAAAAAGTACTATAATTTTTCTTTGTGTATTGTAAGCTTAATATGGTGACAACATGCAACTACAACTTCTTGGAGCAGTTTTGTCTGCCATAGTGCATTTCTCTCTCAAGGTTGCTCCACAATGCAGCATGAAGAATGTAAAGACCAGAAATCCTATGTAGTGTGTGAGAATGAATATTTAATTCTGCTTCTAGTGTTATCTCCCTACCTTCTCACTAAGCATTTATAATCTTCATTTACTTGATCAATATGGGCCCACTTCCTGTTTGGCAATGTAGATGACCTTCATCTTTCTACAACTCTTGTCACCTCCTCTCACTCTTGCCATCAGAACTTTTCTCCTGCTGCCCGTATTCTCTGGAACTCCTTGCCTTGCTTCACCAGATTATCCCCCTGAATTAAAACATTCAAAACCTCACTTAAAATGCATCTCTTTAAAGCGTATCACCTTCCACCCTAACACACTCAGCAGCTCTCTCTCCCTCCTTTACAGTGCCTTGCAAAAGTATTCACCCCCATGACTTTTTACCTATTTTGTTACATTACAGCCTTATGTTCAATGTTTTTTTAATCTGAATTTTATGTGATGGGTCAGAACACAATAGTCTAAGCTGGTGAAGTGAAATGAGAAAAATATATACATAAAACTATTTTTTAGAAATAGAAAACAGAAAATTGGCATGTGCGTATGTATTCACCTCCTTTGTTATGAAGCCCATAAAAAGCTCTGGTGCGACCAATTACATTCAGAAGTCACATAATTAGTGAAATGATGTCCACCTGTGTGCAATCTAAGTGTCACATGATCTGTCATTACATATACACACCTTATTATAAAGGCCCCAGAGGCTGCAACACCTAGGCAAGAGGCACCACTAACCAAAGACTGCCATGAAGACCAAGGAACTCTCCAAACAAGTATGGGACAATGTTGTTGAGAAGTACAAGTCAGGGTTAGGTTATAGAAAAATATCCAAATATTTGATGATCCCCAGGAGCACCATCAAATCTATCATAACCAAATGGAAAGAACATGGCACAACAGCAAACCTGCCAAGAGATGGACGCCCACCAAAACTCACGGACTGGGCAAGGAGGGCATTAATCAGAGAGGCAGCACAGAACCTAAAGTAACCCTGGAGGAGTTGCAGAGTTCCACAGTAGAGACTGGAGTATCTGGGCTTTATGGCAGAGTGGCTTGAGTGAATATGTAAATGTGTTGGAATGGCCTACTCAAAGCCCAGACCTCAATTCAATAGAAAATCTGTGGTCAGACTTAAAGATTGCTGTTCACAAGCGCAAACCATCCAACTTGAAGGTGCGGGAGCAGTTTTGCAAGGAGGAATAAGCAAAAACCCCAGTGGTAAGATGTGGCAAGCTCATAGAGACTTATCCAAAGCGACTTGGAGCTGTGATTGCCACAAAAGGTGGCTCTACAAAGTATTTACTTTTGAGGGGTGAATAGTTATGCACAATGACTTTTTCTGTTATTTTGTCCTATTTGTTTGCTTCACTATAAAAAAAAAATCTTCAAAGTTGTGGGCATGTTCTGTAAATTAAATGATGCAAATCCTCAAACAGTCCATGTTAATTCTAGATTGTGAGGCAACAAAACACTACTTTTAGAAGGCACTGTACCACACACAATACCTTTAGGTTGTAAGTATGCGAGTTTCAATCCTGCAGGGTGCAGAAAAGGGAGGGCAGATTTATAGTGCAAAGGAGGAAAACTTTAGAGAAATATATTATTTTATATTCTTTATTTTTCCCACTGAAATTTTGTAGACAATAATAATAATTATGAGTCAGTCCAGTGGCAACCTCACTCAGTGTACATCCTGTCATATGTATGCAATACTGGAACAGATGATCCAGGGTCCATACCTCTGTGAGAGGTGTGAGCATGTTGCCTCCCCAGAAGCTCAAATTGGAGATCTGGATCGGAGAATTGCAGTACTTAGTGATATTGCTTCACTGGAAAGGGGATTGGTGCTCACTGAGCACTGTTTAGCTGGGCCTAGCATGGAGTTTGAAGCTGGGGATAGTGAGGATGTCCATGGAGGTAGCTGGGTTACAGTTACAAGGGGAAGCAGGGGGAACATGAGGAGGCAGGCCAGTTCTGAGTTGGCAAACACCAACAGATTTGCCAGATTGAGTGAAACTGTTGGGGATGTCCATTCAGGAATGGCAATGCCAGATAGAGCTGTTCCCTCTAACAGCCGGGAGAACAGCTCTAATGGAGGAGAGGGAGGGCAGAACAGGCAGAGCAACACACAGGTTTTGGTTGTAGGGGACTCTATTATTAGGAAGGTAGACACAGTGATTTGTCACCCAGATCCCAGCAATCGAACAGTTTGCTGTCTCCCGGGTGCTCGGGTTCGTCATGTTGTGGATCGGGTAGACAAATTATTGGGAGGGGCTGGAAATGAACTGGCGGTCTTGGTACATATTGGTACCAATGACAAAGTTAGTGGAAGATTGAGTGTCCTAAAGAATGATTTTAGAGAACTAGGTAATAAGCTGAAGGCAATGACCTCCAAGGTAGTATTTTCTGAAATACTACCGTGCCACGTGCTAGCCCAGGGAGGCAGAAGGAGCTTGGGAGCTTAGGGAGGTTAATGCGTGGCTAAAGATGTGGTGCACTAAGGAGGGGTTTGGGTTTTTAGAGCACTGGGCTGACTTCTCACTTCGGTACAATCTCTACAGTAGGGATGGATTAATGATGAGGGAGGTTTTGTACTAGGGGATAGGATGGTAGAAAGGCTGGAGGAGTTTTTAAACTAGTAGGTGGGGGGGAGGGACTAGATATAAGTAATGGGGTAGAAAGTGTAGAGGGTATAAGGGATGATTTAACAACTCATAGGGGAGGAGATGGGGGAGGGGTAGTATAGTCAATGGGGAGGTAGTACTAAGTAATTCAAGTACAGTGGCAGGCACTTCAGAACTACAGATTCATAACATAAGGTGTATGCTTGCTAATGCCAGAAGCTTGCCGGGAAAAATGGGAGAGTTAGAATTATTAGCAATTAATGAAAAATGAGATTTATTAGGCATTACCGAAATGTGGTGGGATGGATCTCATGACTGGACTGTTAATCTGGATAGTTATAACCGATTTAGGAAAGATAGAGGCAATGGTAAATGAGGAGGAGGGATTTGTCTGTATGTTAAGCCTGAATTTAAGCCTATAGTCAGAGAAGATATTTATGGTGGACCTAGTGATAAAGCTGAATGTTTGTGGGTAGAGTTAAATAGCGGAGCAGCAAATTCCAAAAGAATATTAGTAGGTGTATGCTATAAACCCACAAATATACTGTAGCTGATAGTGAGGAAATACAATTGTTGTTACAGATTGAAAATGCAGCTAAGCATGGGCGAGTTCTAATAATGGGAGATTTAAATTACCCTGAAATAAACTGGATAAATGAGACCAACAGTTCATCTAAGGGGAGCAGGTTCTTGAGTACACTCAGGGATCATTATCTGGCCCAGGTTGTACAAGAGCCTACTAGAAATTAAGCTATCTTAGATTTACTCATCACAAATAATATTAATATAGTATCAAATGTTGAAATAGGGCAACCTTTGGGAAACAGTGATCACAACACAGTCTCATTTGAGATTGAATTAAAAAAAAAAAAAATTTCAGGGGCCAACAAAAACTATTAATTTTAAAAGGGCAGATTTTAATGGTCTAAGGGCAGCAATAACAAGTATAGACTGGGACAGATAACTGGCAGGTAAAAATACTGAACATAAATGGACAACATTTAAATCCTTACTAAATATACATACACATCGGCATATACCATGTGGGAATAAAAGTAAAAGGAGTAAATCCCATCCAATGTGACTTAACAATGATTTAAAGATCAAGATACAGAGTAAAAAACAGGCATTTAAATTATACAAACAAGGGGGGATAGAGACTTCTTTACGGGGAATACAAGGAAATCAACAAGGCTTGCAAAAGCGTGATTAGACTGGCTAAAATAGAAAATGAAAAATTAATTGCAAAAGAGAGTAAGACTAACCCTAAAATATGTTTTAAGTATATTAATGGGAAGAAGGCAAGGAAGGAAGCTATAGGAACATTAGAGCAAATCCGGGTAATTATAGACCAGTGAGCCTCACTTCTGTAGTGGGGAAGCTTTTAGAAGGGTTAATAAGGGATAATATAAAAGAATATGTCTATTTGAACAGGATTCTAAGTAGGAGTCAACATGGATTTATGAGGGATAGGTCATGTCAAACAAATCTAATTAGTTTCTATGAGGAGGTTAGTAGGAACCTGGATCAAGGCAACTCAGTGGATGTAGTCTTTTTGGATTTTGCAAAGGCTTTTGATACAGTACCACATGGGATACTATTGGGCAAACTTAGAGATACAGGCATTGCAGTAAATATCTGCTCATGGATTGAGAGCTGGCTAAAAGACAAGAAGCAAATGGTTGTTTTAAATGGAACATACTCAGATTGGGTTCAGTATTAGGTCCTCTCCTTTTTAACATATTTATTAATAACTTAGAGGTAGGATTGGGGTGTGGTGTCTCCATTTTTGCTGATGACACGAAGTTGTGCAAGGTAATTAAATCAGATAGTGATGTGCTTTCCCTCCAAAGGGATTTACATACAATTGAGGAATGGGCATCTAAATGGCAGATGAGATTTAATACGAATAAATGTAAAGTTATGCATCTGGGAAGGAAAAATAGCCATGCAATTTATAATCTTAATGGAGCAAATCTAGGTGTATCAGATATTGAAAGGAATTTGGGAGTGCTTGTGGACAACCACCTAGGTAACAGTGCTCAAAGCCAAGCAGCAGCTGCAAAGGCAAATAAAATATTAGCATGTATTAAGAAGGATATAGAAGCCAGGGAAGCAAATATAATTCTGCCACGATACAAATCTCTAGTACGCCCTCATTTGGAATATGGAGTACAATTTTGGGCACCACTTCATAAAAAGGACATTTTAGAGCTGGAAAAGGTACAGAGAAGGGCAACAACTAATAAGGGGAATGGAGGGGCTAAGTTATGAAGAAAGACTAACCAAATTAAACTTATTTTCTCTAGAAAAAAGGCGTCTAAGAGGAGATATGATTACCTTATATAAACACATCCAGGGTCAGTATAAAGATTTGTCAAGGGAGCTTTTTGTGCCAAGAGGTTTTCAACTGACAAGAGGACATCCCTTGAGGTTAGAAGTAAAAAGATTCCACCTTAAAGAAAGAAAAGGGTTCTTCACAGTAAGGGTGATTAATCTGTGGAATTCTCTACCAGAGGAGGTGGTGACAGCAAATTCAATAGATAACTTTAAAAGGGGACTGGATTTATTTCTAATTAAAAAGGGAATTCAGGGTTATCATGGATAATTAGAGAGATAATATTGATCCAGGGAGAAGTCCGGTCGCCGGTGTTTGGGATCAGGAGGGATTTGATTTTTTTTTTTACAACTAATTAATTAATAGTTAATCTGCAAATTGCAGATCAGAGGAGATCGTAAGAGGTTGAACTTGATGGAATTAAAATCTTTTTTCAACCTTAAATACTATGTAACTATGTAACACTGGATTCAAGGCTCAAAGACAGTGCCCTCCTTGCTTTGCTATGTGTTGATTTGTATTTACCTTTGTCTGGAACGTATCGTATGTACAGCGCTACAAAATATGTCGGTGAGTTTTAAATAACCGATAAAAATAATTGATAATAATTTAGCAGAACAGGTGTCACAGGAAACTGGGTAATCTAGGAAGGAAGGCCATACTTAAAGTAGTTAGGTGCAGGAGATCAAGTTGCACCACAGGTAGCCAGATAACCAAAGATCACACCTGTACAGGATGCCAATTGGAGCTGGAGTATAGGTAGTTCAATTAACCAAGTGACATTATTGGCATAGGAATACCGGAACCCAGGAATAAGTCAGTAACACACAGGAGCTCTCAAGAACATACCAGGAGCTTCATGGTTTTGTAGAACATGGATCTTCATGGTTGTTGGAACAGACCAAAACCTTCAGGAACCCAACGACAGATCAGGAGTTCTCAGGAACATACCAGGAACTTTTTGAGTTTAGGAACAGATCAGAACTTCTCAAGAAAGTTAGGATTTCAGGATTAGACCAGAAGCTCCCAGGAATATTCCAGGATTGTTCAGGATTTAGGAATAAACTAGGAGCTCTAACAAGCAAACAAGGAACTGCAACAGACCAGGAGCTCTCATTAACATGCCATGTACTCAGATAAATTGTAGGTTTTCTGGATAACTAGGAACAGGATGAATAACCAGGAGTTCACAGGAACTAACTGGAAAAAGCTAAAACTCGCAGGAACAACACAATACTTATGGCTAAACAAGAACAGAATATGGTAGACCAGGAACAGTGATGGTAAGCCAGGAACAGGGTAGACCAGTAACAGTCAAGGTAAGCAGCTAGGATATACATGGATTAACCAGAAACATAAAGGAGTAGCCAGGAACTCTGGCATAGGCAGGATACTCAGGACCGGACTGAAACAGTAGGCTTCACAGTGTAATCAGGAACAGACTTTAACAGATTTAAGCTCTCAGATTTCCCAAAATAGTCTGAATACATAGGATTCATCAAGATAATCAGACAACAGGCCATGAAAACTTGGGTGCAGCAGGTTTACAAAGGCCATGTGCCAGTTAGGTCAGTTTAGCAAATCACTTGTATTGTAAAGTGCTGACAAGCCTACCAGTACTCTGATGAAGGAAGATACTGCAAGGTGAGTAGAATGGGCTCTGCTGCAATGTGGGACCGCAGGGCAAGACAGTATGTCCCCAGCACTCGAGAATATCTTAATAAAAATGTGCTGCTGCAATATGTATAATGTCAATAAATTTCTAGGGAACTAGTAAGCAGATCTATTTAAAAAAATATAACGGCTGAACCAAAGGGTACATAGATTATTCTAGGAGCTCAGTATATGAAAGTAAAAATATACAAAAGTGAAAATATAAACAGTTACTCACAACGATGAGTATATATGGATAAATCAATCAGTTCCATCCTCACGGTATCTTGGAAATAGATATAGTATTTACTCCAAATTATTGCCAAACATCACATCTTGTTAACCATCTGGCAGCCCAACAAATTGTAGTTTCTGCAGTGCATCGCTCACCATCATCATCAGTACAATGTTCCACCTCAGAAATTAGCAGTAGTTTGGATAACGTGGCCATTTATAGGAGTTTTCATCTGTCTCTGCCATTATTGCAATAGACTTTTCTATATTCTCTTTTTTATGAACTGTGCCCACTATATATTTTGTTTGTTAGCAATATTACAAGGAACTCTTTTTAAAATTAACTAGGGGCCTTGTGTAGATTACTTTATTTTTGACTGAGATGGTGCCTAGTTTTTTCCATACTATTTAGTCACTAACCACATTATCACACAACATAAAAATATCATATATACTATAAATGTTTGATGCAATGGCACAGAATGGTTCCCACAAAATGTCAGAGGGTTACACTTTTTTGTCATAATAGTAGTATTTTTTCTCTTTTTGGCAGTATGATTTATAAAATATTTCTAGAAATTCACTTTTCAGACAATGAATTGATGGTATTGATACTAAATAAACAGGGTAACCAATCTCTTTTGACATGGCTATGATCCTTCTGTGCTTGCTTCACATAGTGGGGGTAATTTACTAAGCATCTCAAGTGCTTCTCATGTATTCTCCTGACTTACTATTTAGAATGCTGAAAAGAGCCATTCTCAAGTCATCTCAGCTCTCCTCAATTCCTTTCATGTGAGAAAGGGCTTAGGAAATTCCCCACCCTTGACTTTATATTATAAGTAGTCTTTAGTATCTCTTGTAGACTACTTGTGAGCCAATCACTGTTTAATATCAGTCCCTTAAAGGGTAATCTGGATGATGTGTTGATCCTTGGAGCATTGATATGTATGTTCCATATAATAATGCTTTGCATTTGATTATAAGTACTGTAATAATGTAAGAATAGGTTCTGATTATTGTATGAACCAGCATTCAACTTGACAAATCATAAATAAAGAACTGCTTTATAGCATTAACATTTTGAAAACAACACAAATACATTTATTTGCTACATGTGCAGTAAGAAAAATGAATTGTATTTCATTTTTGATGTTGTTTGTTCCATTATTGTACCGACAAAAGACAACAAACAAATATGGGAGGCTATGTACCCTGCGGTATTTATACATAATTCATCTGGCATACATAGTGTTTGCAGTAATCTATGTCCTTGAAATGAAGGGAATTTAAAGGGCTATTGAAGTCAAAAACTTTTTGTATTACATTTAGTAGAGCATTTTTTATACATTACAAAACTTTATAAAAAAATAATTATATTAATTGAAGAGAATTTACACTAAAACAGACAGGCAGATAAAAAATGGTCTTGATCAAGTTATATCTTAACAGTGAGATAAGAGGAAGTACAAAAAATGATTCATGAAGACTGTGTATAATGTGTTTTTGTTTGGTTGGAAAAAACACAATATGTTGCATATGACATCCATAAGGCTCACTGGCCCTCTGTATTTATTTGCCACATACTTTACACCACAGAGAGGCATATTGAGATAAACTTTATAAATATGTTATGCTGGCAACTTTTCACTTGTAATGTCATTATTACATGGGCAGGTAGTAGAGTGCCAGGTCATATAGTGAGGGTGTTACATGGGAACCATAGTACTAAATTGTAAACAAAGTATATTATTCCATGTGCCCTCACCTTCTTTAATTATGCCTTATTTTATAATTCTTCTATGCTTCTGTATTTTTTTATTGTGTCAAATCATTTTCTAATTATATTAGATTCCTTATTTCGGTTATGTGTTTTCATTTTCACTAAAACCCTAATACACTGGAGTTTAATTGTAAGCTCCCGATAAATAGAAACATACATAGATTTGATGGCAGATAAGAACCAAATGTCCCATCCAGTATGCACATTGGGCTTTGTTTTATGTTTGCCAGAATTAACCCGCAGGATAGACATATACTTATCCCAAGATGCTTAAATTATTTTCTGACATCAACACCAACAGTAAATGTAGGTTCTCTCCTAATATAGGGGGTGGACAAAACAGAAACACCACATGACAAAAGATTTTAACTTTGAAATACTTGAAAAACAATTACAAATGCAGTTGCAAAGGTGAGTCATATCAGGATAATAGCCAATTAGCAGCAGGTGTTGGCATTTAAATAGGTTTGACATATTTCACATTTCCAAAGAGGTAAAATAGTCAAAGGGAAACAGTGGTCACAAGTCTAAGCTTACTAACAGGGATAGGTGGACACTTCATAGTAGGGCCTCAAAAATTACCACAACATTGAGTCAGCACCAGTAAGCTTCACAAAGCAGGTATTTATGGGAGGGCTACGATTCAGAAAGTGCTTGTATCGAAAACTAACACACAAAGGTACATAACCTAGTGTGAGGAGCACAAAACTTGAAACCCTTACCAATGGAAAAGTAATATTATTTAATGAGTGATCTTACACCCTATTTCAAACATCCAGAAGGGTTAACATTTGGAGAAAATCAATGGATGCCTTCAACCCTCAATGTCCATTTGCAACTGTTAAACGTGATGGGGGATCCATAATGATACGTGCAGCCATTTTGTGGGGGTTATTAGGTCTGATAATTGTTCTGCATAGCTGTATAATAGCCAAAGAATTTGAGGACATTTTACAGGGCAGGGTGCATCCTATGGGGTGAACACTATTCCCTAATGATGGTTCCATATTCCAGAATGATGCCCCAATACACACTGCTAAATAAATTTAAGAATGATTTCATGAATACCGAGATGAAGCTCAACACCATGGCCTCTCCAATCACCATATCTAAACACAATGTAACCCTTATTCCTCAAGCAATTGGAGGCTTTTCTTCTTGAAGAATGGTTTAATATCCCACTACAGACAAGTACTGAAGCTGTTCTGAAGGCAAAGGGTGGCCCTTCTTTTTAAAATTAATATATTGATAGTTGTTCCCATTGTTTTGTTCTCCTCCTGTATATAAGAAATGTAAGGAAAAATACACATGGAATTCTAAAATACTGTGCCTTGCAAAAGTATTCACCCCCTTGACTTTTTACCTATTTTGTTACATTACACCCTTAGGTTCAATGTTTTGTTAATCTGAATTTCATGTGATCGATTAGAACACAATAGTCTAAGTTGGTGAAGTGAAATGAGAAAAATATATACATAAAACTATTTTTTAGAAATAGAAAACAGAAAATTAGCATGTGTGTATTTATTCACCCCCTTTGTTATGAAGCCCATAAAAAGCTCTGGTGCAAACCAATTACAATCAGAAGTCACATAATTAGTGAAATGATGTCCACCTGTGTGCAATCTAAGTACCACATGATCTGTCATTACATATAAACACCTTTTTTGAAAGGCGCCAGAGGCTACAACACCTAAGCAAGAGGCACCACCAACCAAACACTGCCATGAAGACCAAGGAACTCTCCAAACAAGTATGGGACAATGTTGTTGAGAAGTACAAGTCAGGGTTAGGTTATGAAAAAATATCCAAATCGTTGATGATCCCCAGGAGCACCATCAAATCTATCATAACCAAATGCAAATAACATGGCACAACATGCAAACCTGCAAAGAGACGGCTGCCCACCAAAACTCATGGTCTGGGCAAGGAGGGCATTAATCAGAGAGGCAGCACAGAGACCTAAGGTAACCCTGGAAGAGCTGCAGAGTTCCACAGCAGAGACTGGAGTATCTGTACATAGGACGACAATAAGCCGTGCGCTCCATAGAGTTTGGCTTTATGGCAGAGTGGCCATTACTTTCAGCAAAAAACAAAATGGCACGTTTTTGAGTTTGCAAAAAGGCATGTGGGAGATTCCCAAATTGTATGGAGGAAGGTGCTCTGGTCTAATGAGACTAAATTTGAACTTTTCGACCATCAAAGAAAACGTTACGTCTGGCGCAATTCCAACACATCACCCAAAGAACACCATCCCTACAGTGAAACATGGTGGTGGCAGCATCATGCTGTGGGGATGTTTTTCAGCAGCCGGGACTGGGAAACTAGTCTGAGTTGAGAGAAAGATGGATGGTGCTAAATACAGAGATATTCTTGAGCAAAATCTGTACCACTCTGTGCGTGATTTGAGGCTAGGACGGAGGTTCACCTTCCAGCAGGACAATGACCCCAAACACACTGCTAAAGCAACACTTGAGTGGTTTAAGGGGAAACATGTAAATGTGTTGGAATGGCCTAGTCAAAGCCCAGACCTTGATGCAATAGAACAATAACACAAGGTTACTGTTCACAACCGCAAACCATACAACTTGAAGTAGCTGGAGCAGTTATGCAAGGAGGAATGGGCAAAAATCCCAGGGGTAAGATGTGGCAAGCTCATAGAGACTTATCCAAAGCGACTTAGAGCTGTGATTGCCGCAAAAGGTGGCTCTACAAAGTATTAACTTTAGGGGAGTGAATAGTTATGCACAAAAAATGTTGTGGGCATGTTCTGTAAATTAAATGATGCAAATCCTCAAACAATCCAGGTTAATTCCAGATTGTAAGGCAACAAAACACGAAAAATGCCAAGGGAGGTAAATACTTTTGCAAGGCACTGTATATTGGATCTATTGTACATTGATTTTAAAGTAATAATGGAATATAAGCTTTTTCTAAATGTTTAATGATCTCTTGTGTAATAATTTTATATTTTTTTTTTACCTATTTCTCACATTTTGATTGTTAATGTTATCTGAACAACAAAGTAATTAATAACTATGCTGTACAATCTTTGTTTGCATTTTTAAAGTGGAGATAAGTTTGACAAACAATTTGGAGAATTGTTTTCTTTAAGAGCTGTTTGTCAAACACAGTTAAAGCTTATTCCCTCTTGATAAATAGCTCCTACAGAAAACATAGGAAGCAGGGGAATTTTATGTTTTAACTCCCATTAACTTGTCAATATCCACTTTTCTCCACTTTTCTCCATGCTTGATAATATATATCCCAATGTGTTCAAAGCTTTATTGTCCAGCAACAAGTTTGATTGGCTTAGGGAATTACTGGCTAAAACATATATCTTAGGGTGGAGTTACTGCAGGTTCAGAAGGTGCAAAGCCACTACAGCATAGGTATCGGCTGCTACTGGCAATATCTTGAGTTAAAGGGGAAAGCTTAGTTTATTAGGGGTAGGGAGAGGAATGGAAAATCTTTTATATTTGTTGGTTTTTCTTTATTGCCTCATGATAAGATGAGAATAATCACTCCATCCAAAAACCAAAACGAAAATCAAAATACTCAGAAGGAATTTCAAAACCATTCAGGAAAGAAGCACATTTGAAATTAAGATAATAACACTCTTCAATACTAAGGATACAGGACTTATTATGGACTTGGGATTTCTATCATGTTACCAAAACTTCTTGTGACACTGCAACATACTGTACCTGCTTACGTTGTTTTTTTCTTCCTCTTTATTTACTGTTCTTTTTGTACTCCATAATATGTGGGGATATTATGCCCCTCACTTAAATTACTCTGGTTTTTGATTATCTAAGAACTTATAAAGACACATGCACACTTGACTTAACAGACCATCATTCATGAGGTCTGTCACTTTGAATCTCTGCTCTGGATTTCACTGTTAACACTATTCAGTATTGCTTCTTACTTGAAAAAGAGAGGGTTACTCTAAAAAGCTTGTTTCTTCATTTAATATGTTTGTCCAATAAAAAAAAAAAAGTATCACTATATACTGCAATACTCTGATTATTCATCTATATATATACATACTAGCGACTTGCCCGTCAAAAATGACGGGGCAATAAAATTGTATGGCAGGTAATACTGTTTGGCAGAGACATTCATTTTTTTGGTGGCCTGAGATCCTTTGGCGCTGATTGCGAGGCCGTTGGTAGTTGTATTTTTTTTTTATCAGAGGCGATTTTGCTGTCATTGTAAGGTCGGCGCTGATCTGGTTTTTGCGCTTATTGCAAGGCCGTCCCCTGGTGTAGTTTGTGTGCTATGAGCAGCGTTGGCACTCGACGTTGGAACCTCCACCTTTCGCAAATGCGGCCCCTCGCTTTGCGAGGGACGCAGTTCTTGTGAGCCCGCTTCGCGAGCTCGCAAAGCATGACGACAATTTGGAGTTTGACAACTATTATATGTGATATATATATACTATATAGTGTCTGTGTTTACTCGTTCAGTTGTGTTCGACTCTCCGTGACTCTATGGACCACAGCATGCAAAGGAGCATCTCTCAGTTACTGCCCCTCTGAGCTCCATCAAATTCATGTTCACTGCTTCAGTGACCTCATCTATCCATCTCTGATGTCCCCTTCTTTTTGTGTCTTCAATCTTTCCCAGCATCAGAGTCTTTTCTAGGGAATCCTGCCGTCTCATAATATGGCCAAAATTTTTGAGCTTCAGCGTCATGGTCATACTTTCTAGTGAACAGCTTGTCTTAATTTCCTGAAGTATTGATTTATTGGAACTTCTTGCAGTCCAAGGGACTCTAAGCAGTCTTCTCACAATTCAAAGGCGTCAATTCTACGGTGCTCTGATTTCTTTATGGTCCAGCCCTCACATCCGTATGTTACTACTAAGAATACCATAGTTCGAACTATGCAGACCTTTGTTGATAGTTTAATATCTTTACTTTGTACTAGCTTATCAAAGCTTGCCATAGCTTTCTTCCCCAGAAGCAAACATCTTTTAATTTCATGACTACAGTCACCATCTGCAGAGATCTTGGATCCAAGTAAAATAAATTCTGTCACTGCCTCCACTTCTTCCCCGTCTATTTGCCAGGAAGTGAGATTGCCATTTACCATGAACTTGGTCTTTTTAATGTTGACCAGCGGGCTAACGTTTGCACTCTTTTCTTTTACCTTCATCAATAAGTTATTTAGTTCCTCCTCACTTTCAGCCATCAGAGTAGTATCATCGGCGTATCTGAGGTTATTGATATTCCTTCCAGCAATATTAATTCCGGCTTTGGATTCATCCACTCCAGCATTATGCATGATATACTCTGTATATAAGTTGACAATATACAACCTTGTTGCACTCCTTTTCCGATCTTGAAGCATTCTGTTGTCCCATTTTCTGTTCTGACCGTGGCTTCTAGGTCGACATATAGATTCTTTAGGAGGAGGATTAGGGGATCTAGTCTAACTCTCTTTAAGGGCATGCTATATTTTTTTGTGATCCACACAGTCAAAGGCTTTAGAATAGTCTATGAAGCAGAAGTAAATGTTTTTTTGGAACTCACTTGCTTTCTCTATTATCCTGCAGATATTGGCACTTTGATCTCCTGTGCCTCTTCCTCTACAGAACCCGGCTTGCACATCTGGTAGTTCCTGGACAATATATTGTTGGAGCCGAGCTTGTAGAATCTTAAGCATTACCTTGCTGACATGTGAAAGAAGTGCAATTATTTGATAATTGGAGCACTCTTTGGCACTGCCTTTTTTGAGATTGGGATGTAGACTGACCTTTTCCAGTGTATTGGCCATTGTTGAGTTTTTCAAATGTGTTGGCATAAGGCAAGTAACACTTTCACAGCATCATCCTGTAGAATTTTGAATAGTTCAATTGGGATTCCATCACCTCCTGCAGCCTTATTATAAGCAAGGCATGCTAGGGCCCATCTCACTTCACTCTCCAAGATGTCTGTCTCCAACTCATTGGACCATCTACTGAGGCCATCGCTGCTGTTAAGATTCTTCCTGTATAGATCTTCAGTGTATTCCTGCCACCTCTTCTTTATCTGATCTTCTTCTGTTAAGTCCCTACTATTTCTGTCTTTTATCACTCCCACTTTTGCATGAAAGGTGCCTTTTAGGTTCCCAATTTTCTTGAAGAGATCTCTTGATGTACCCATTCAGTTATCTTTACATTACTGTTTGTAGAATGTCTCCTTGTCTCTTCTTGCTATCCTCTGGAATTCTGCATTCAGTTGGACAAATATTTTCTTATCTCCACTACCTTTTGCTTTCCTTCATTCCTGGGCTACTTCCAAAGCCTCATCAGACAGCTAGTTTGACTTCTTACTTTTCTTTCTTTTAAGGATATTCTTTGTTGCTGCTGCCTGGATTATGTTGCAAACTTCGGTCCAGAGTTCTTCAGGCATTCTTTCTTCCATGTCTAGTTCCTTAAATCTATTCTTTACTTCCACTGCATATTCACAAGTGATATTATTTATTTTGTATCTACTTGGTCTGATGGTTTTCCCTCTTTTCTTCAGTTTTACTTTTAACTTTGCAATAAGAAGCCGCAGTCAACTCCAGGTCTTGTTTTTGCTGACTGTATAGAGCTCCTCCATCTTTGGCTGCAAAGTATATAGTCAATCTGATTTCTATGTTGTACATCTGATGATGTCGATGTGGTGAGTCGTCTCAGAGGCTGTTGGAAGAAGGTGTTTGCTACGACCAGAGAATTATCTTGATAGAATTCTACTAATCTGTAACCTGCTTCATTTTGTACTCCAAGGACAAATTTGCCAGTTATTCCAAGTGTTCTTTGGTTCCCTACTTTAGCATTCCAATCTCTTATGATGATAGTAACATCTTTTCTTGGTGTTATATCTATGACGTGTTGAATGTCTTCGTAGAACTGGATAACTTCAGCCTCTTCAGCATCCGTGGTTGGAGCATAAACTTGGATCATTGTGATATTAAATGGGTTGCCTTGAATTTGAGTTTAAATCATTCTGTCATTTATTGGGTTGTAACCGAGAACTGCTTTGTCCACTCTTTGATTGACTAGGATGGCTACTCCATTTCTTCTGCAGGATTCTTGACCACAGTAGAAGATCTGGTGTTTGTGTGATGTGAAATGTCCCATTCCAGTCCATTTAAGTTCATGAATTCCCATAATATCAATGTTTAACCTTGTCATTTCATTCTTGATCACATCTAGTTTCCCTTGTTCTAACATTCCAGGTTCCTATTCTGAATTGATCTTTGCAGCATCGGACTTTCCTTTCCCCTTTCCTTTTGAGTTTTTGAACACTCTAAAATCAGCTAAACGTGAAAAAAAAAGGCAGCCAAAAAAACGTAAAAAGTCTCAAACAGGATGTAAACGAGACCGAAACACATAACACTTACCCGAATAACGCCAGCCACGTCTGACTTACAAAATATACGGTTACGAAGACCGTAAATTGCTTGTGAGGCACGTAAGAAATAGACAATCACCGCCATTTTAGCGTGAACAACAGAGTAACTTGCAAATAACAACATTATAAATTTAAAATGGAGGTTTTACCGCGAAAAATAACGGCTTGGGCTCGCGCACGCAGGTTTTATATACTGCACATTTATCACACTTTCTCCTCAGGTGATGAATAGTCTCACTGTTCATTTTCTGCTGCTGGAAAATCAAAAAAGATTTTAAGCTGTTTAGAATATTGATTGCTGAATATTACAGACGAAGAGGTAAAGTATATTCATTAATTAATTTATTAATTATTAATAAAAAAAATTGGAAAAAGTAAAATTCTTATATTTTATATTGCTCGCATTTACAAATAGATGCTTAGCTGTTTACATTTTCCATATATGAAAATTAAATATTATTGATTGATTAATTAATTTCTTTTATAAAATAATACAAATTAACAGCCTTATTAAATAGCGATTCTGTAAATTTAAAAGGGCTCTAATTAAGCACACAGCATATTTTTTTTACAGAAGTTAATAGTTAGTGAACTTCTATCAAAAAGCAAAATCTTCACTAACGAAAAACTTCTATAAAAAAATATGCTGTGTGCTTAAATAGAGCCCATTTAAATTTACAGAATTGCAATTTAATAAGGCTGTAAATTACATTTGGTTAATTAGGACATTTTAGCAGGGCGTAATTTAAGGACTGCTGTAATAGATGTTTAGCTCTTGAAGTTTAATTATATATAAAAAAATATGTGAAAATGAAAATTGTAAGATTTTAGAATGCTCGCATTTACAAATAGATGCTGAGCTGTTCAGGTTTGCATATATGAAAAATAAATATAATAGGTTTATTGATTAATTAATTTATTTATTCTATAAATTAATTCAAATGAAATTACATTTTGCTAATAAGGACATTTTAGCAGGATGTCATTTAAGGACTGCTGTAATAGATGTTAAGCTCTTTAAGTTTGCCATTTATGCACTATATTTTTGACATAATAATTCAAAATGCTTTTTATGTCATTTTACAGTTTGAAGCTCTCTGAGAACAATGCACCTGCATGAACAGAGAGTGTGAGCTCTGCTGCATTTCAACTGCAATTATTTCAAGATTACAGGTATGTCAAATTTTTGATTTCTTGTTGCCCTTAGTTATGAATAGATGATTTGCTCTATACGTTTTGCCTTAATTAATCAAACATAATACATGACTTAAAAAAATATATTAATTATTTAATCAAAAAAAAAAAAATTTGGATGAGAATTAAACATAATACCTAAAATAAAAACAATTAGTAATTTATTCATTGAGGAAAATGTTCTAAGTTAACAAATATAGCAGGATATTCTTAAAAAAATATTAAAACTGTTTTTTTTCTCTTTATAGAATTTGTCTCAACACTCGACGTGCAAGAAGACACAGTTTGTGATCTGCAGCATTAAACCTGCAATTACTAGACTACATTACAGGTATATTTAATACAACTTTACAAGACATATATAGATTACACAAATGAGAAAATAAGGCGTTTATGTGGAGGTTTGGTGGTTACTTTTCACATTATTTTCTTAATTGATTATTTCTTTTTCTAATGTGCTAGTTTATGAATAAATGTTTAGCTCTTGAGCTTTGGCATTTATGACAATTAAACATAATAGATCATTAGAAATGTTGATTCATAAATTAATTGACGAAAATAATACAAATGATCCTGTGAAATATTACTCATATAATACTTTAAGATAACAAAAATTGAATGAAAAAATACACATGGACTGAAATGCTCTTTACACAAATTAAATATAGGAATTACATAGAAATACAATTTACATAAGCAGGTAAGCAAAATAAAAATAGTACTCATGTCATGTTTACCATTGTTTGCTATATAATAAAACATGAATTAAAAAAAAGAAAATGTCTATTTACAATTACAGATTACAATCGCAGACAGCAAAGAACAAAAAAAAGAATACAAAAAACAAAAGGCAAGGGAACGGAAGCAAACATTGAGAGAAAACCAGTCGTTGACCGTGAAGGAGCTTCCAAGAAAAGAAAAAGTAAAACACATCATACATGTGAAACATTGGGAAATGAGAGTAATGGGAATATTGAAAATAGTAGTAATATATCTGCTCACGATAGTCTCTTACTTACACCTTTAGCAGTAGAATCACATTATTGTGGGTTACTAAATGTGGTTTGTCAATTATTTTGACAAACAAAGACCAAGAGATGTTAAGTTTATTAGTGGCTGTCAAAAAGGTAAGGTAAGACTGCCAGAAAGACACACATTACCACAATATTTAGAAAGTACCGTATTGGTCTGAATATAAGCCGCACCTTTTTTCTGATTTCCAAGCTTGTAAATTACAGGTGCGTTTTTTTTTCCCCGACTTTGCCGATTTGTGCGCTTTATACTGTTGCACAATCATCGCTTTACCTGTATTTCAAAGTCCGGTATTGACTTTTAATTTACATTTACGGTGCTACGAATAGGTGTTTAACCCACTTGCGGGTAGGATTTGCTTCTACATTTGCGGTTTACGGGTTTGAGTAGCTGCGAAATTGAAGCAATTGAATAGAGATTTATGATTTAGCACATAATTTTGCTATGTTCAACCTGTAACGCGCAAATCTGTTTATATATATATATATATATTTTTATTTTCTTGATTTTACGGGTGTGGATTATTAGCCTTATTAAATTGGGATTTGGCCAATTGAATAGGGCTCCATATAAGCACATAGCATATTTTTTTACAGAAGTTTTTAGTTAGTGAAGACCTTTCTTTTGGATAGAAGTTCACTAACTAAAAACTTCTGTAAACAATATGCTATGTGCTTATATAGAGCCCTATTCAATTGACCAAATCACAATTTAATAAGGCTGTATATTTGGGCCAATACGGTTTCATGACTGATGTAACATTTCCAAATTATAAAAATGTATATATAAAGAGAGAGGGGGTGCCCTTTTGAGCATGGGGTTGAATGAACATTTCAGTTTAAAGCACTCTGATTTTCTGATTTTAGTGTATGTATGGCATTTAATGGTTAATTGAAAATAAATTGAATAATCTTGGCACTGATTTCCTCTAAGCATAAACAAGCAGCGACTACAGGGGAGTTTGTTTGTATGTTTTTTGTAATAACCAAATGTTTATTTATATCTTCAGTTGTGTATGAACAATAGAGAGCAGCTGTTATGCATTTGTGGAGCAACTACTACATTGGATGTTTCAGCAAAATTAAACAAATCAACAAATGGCTTCAAAATGAAAAAATGAAAATAAACTCAAATTACCAGGTTTATCATTTGAGCAAATGTCAGTATTTAATAGTATATTTTATATCAATGCCCATTGTTTTTGTTTTTCAGGTTAATGAGTTGACCATAGTAAAAATCACAATAATTAAAAAACAGTTATTTCTTAAAATGACAGAGTATAGCACACAAATATATGTGAAAACATATTATATTACCTTATTTAAATGGTTTGTCTAAATATTTGCCACATGATCTCTCTGGCATCTAAAGAGCCTAGTTGATGTGCTCAGTCCTTGGCTTCTGAATGTTCACAGCTAGAGAAGTTCTACATGTAGAAGGTGGAGGGGGAAGTTTTGTTAGATAAGTAGTGAGACCTTGTGATCTTCCTTATTGCAAATTTAAGTTCAATTCATCTCTTTGTATGTGTGGGATCTTCTAACTTTTATGCATCTGATACCTTGACCTCCCATCCCTCCAAGGGAAGCATAGTTGGTATTTTTCCATTAGTAGAAGATCAAGACTCGTTTAATATTGTCTGTAGGACGGTATGCTTCCAATCAGGAAGCTAACTTGCTTAAATGTATACATGAATGTTATACAGGCTCCCGGAATACAATCAAACAGAGAAATGTATATAATTGACATAGATATCTAAAATCCATCTTCACTTTTTTTTGGAGGGAGATAACTTGACCAAGTTACTGTAAGTGGGTTTATTCAGATTGAGGCCTCGTTAAAGACCGTGAAGTGGTTGATGGTTGTAGTCTGTGGATGTGTTTTTGCAAATTGTGGGCTGTGTAAACCTGGTGGAAATTATATGTTATGGTAGATGGCGAGGAAGGAACACTTTTTGTAAATGTTTTACGTTACTATACTCTTTAAATTTGCTTACTGAAAGTTGAAGACATCTTTCACCTATGATATATATGGATGAAACAAGGAAAAAAGCCTTGAAGAGCTGGACATTTTACTAACTAAATCACACTGGACACATCCAATTCTAAAGCTCCTTACGGTGACATAGCAGAAATTCCAAATATAGTATTGTTTTAAACTATAGATAATAACAGGTACACTATCGATTTAATTTTTTTTTTATATGCATTTTCCTACAGCAAACTTTAAATTTGTAATTCTCAATCAGCATTTTGGATCCTCCCACTAAGGACTTTCTGCATTTATTGTTAATTGCAGTTCATTACCAATAACTAGTGGTTGGACCCTGTGTGTTTGGTTGAATTGTTTATGTCAGTCATATCTAAAACAAAGCAATGGGCAAACTCAGACACCAGGAAAGTAATTAATCTACCCCACTTAGTTACTCCTTGGGGTTTGAGCATGCCTAGAATGGCTTATACTGAACGCCATACATTCAGAAGCCAAGGCCATTAAGAAGAGATACAGAGCGTCAGTGCTGGTGCAAGTCATTGGAGGGCCCTAAAGTGAAATAATTTGGGACATCTATCTAAATATATTTAGGTGGCCTGAATATCACAGGGTGATCTGAAGTCCTAACTCTTCTGCCCCAGAATTAATACTATCATAACCCCCTGATGGCAAACGTCCTCTCACATTGAACACATAGGACAAACATGGCAAAAGTATAAATACTGGTACCGAAGGCATCAAGGGCTGTGCACTCATAAGAACTTACAATCTATTTGATGTACAGACTTAAAGGAAGTTTCTCAGGTTATAGTTCTCAACAAGACTGGCACCAGTTAAAACAGGTCAAAAGTTTCAATATTTGAGACTAAGACTTTAATGATAGCTGTGCATCCATTGAGTTTTTTCCTGGAACACTTGATGAAAATATTAATGATTTATGGAAGTACTAAAACAACCCTTATTGATATCCTGTAGTTCTCCAGCATCTACCTATTGGCTACGTTAACAAACTGCTCGGCTTGTAAACTGATTAACAGGATCTCTTACTTTTATGTATACAATAGGTAAAGGATTAGCCGGTAACAACCCAGCTGTTAGTGCCTATTTATTACCTAATAAAGATTCTTCACGAGATTTGTCATATATTTATATGTCGTCTCATTGTAGTTTTATAGCTTTCGAATAATAGTAATGCAATAAAACTCTTTACATCCGGGGGCTGCTTTGTAGTGTAAACTGTGCTAGAATTAACAGTTGGGAAATACATAACTCATGATAACTGATTTTTATTGATACTTATTTAAATGACCATGCCAAATGTGATGTTGAAAGGTGTTGGCGTGATCCTGGATGTATCTTTCCATTTTTTGTATGGAAGTACTTGTAAAGTGGAGGACCCTATAAAGGGTGAAGAATTGGAATGGTGGTCCTGGCAGGAGAACTGAGTGTTATTTATAGAGTGAAGATGTTCAGGGAGGTTCTTGTAGTAGTTTGGACAAAATTGCAAAAGAGTGGATCCATTTGGTAGTATAAATAGTGACAACGCTTTTGTAAGTGGGGTTGGAAAAACTGGAAGAGATGACAAGTGCAAGATGACAACTAGGCAAAATGACTGGGTTAATGTTTTAAACAATGAGTGCTATGTACTGATGGAGTGCAGCAATTACATATTTAATTATTTGCATTTGAGTTTCAATTGACATTCAGGGCTTTTAGTAAAGAGATTAGCTATATTAGTACATGATGTATACTAGGGCCTAATGTAATTGAGATTTAGTGGGGAATAATTTGCATTATCTTAACTTTAGCTTTGTGTATGTCTTGATAGATACTTTAATGTAGACCTGGTAAGCAGATCACATAAAGGGACATTAAAATATGGCTGTAGTTATTTTATTTATTCATGTTTTATAGCTCTCTTTTCCAAAGTGGTTTGAAAGGTAGACATGGATATTATATCCTAGTCTGAACAGTCTATGAAAAGTACATTTTATATTACAATTACATTGAGGCAAATCAAATTGATTAATTAATCAAGTTAAAATATTTTTTATAAATCAAAAACAAATTGCCAATTTAAATAAGGTGTGTTTGTGTTTGCATCATTTAGTCATGTCCAACTCTCCGTGACCTCATGGACACATCAATTGGTAGTCATGGAAGTGATACTGGAATGTGTTGATAGTTCCTTCTTCAGTGGGCTACAGCATACAGCTCCTGGTATTCCTGGGTGGTATCCCATCCAAGTACTGACCAGGCCCAACCCTTCATGGCTTTAGGGTGGTGTGACCTGTTGGTCCCCTAACTGGATTCAAACCCAGGTTGCAGAGGTGATAGCACCAAATCCTACCCACAAGACCACCAGGGAACTCCTTATACATGCTACCTCTATATAAAATGTGACTTCAGTCGGAAAATACTGACAAAAGAAATGAGGATAAAACAAGAAATTCTCCACATCTGTTTGACTTATGAATACACTATGATAATGTACTGTACTAAATCATTTTCCCTAAACAGCATTTAAAATAAAATATTCAACAACATATTTTAGCTATTTTTGCAATGAATTTGATAATTGTATTACCATATATACTTGAGCATAAGCCGAGATTTTCAGCCCTTTTTTAAGGCTAAAAAGGGCCCCCTCGGCTTATACTTGAGTCCCTCTCCCCCCCCATGTCTCTCTAACCCCCCCCCCGTGTCTCTCTAGCCCCCCCGTGTCTCTTTCCCTCCCCCCTCCTCATCCTCATACCCCCTCCTCATTCTAAACCCCACCCTCATTCTACCCCTCTAAATACCCCCCTCTCTCCCTTATCTGCATCTGAAGCTCTTGCTCTGGCCTCTGCTCCTTCCGGCGTGCATGTGACGTGGCGTGCATGTGACGTCACGGCATTAGCATATACCGGGTGCCGGCATGGCTTCACATATTTACTTCACAATAGGTAAAGTATATTCATTTCTTATTTTATTAATTATTCATTGCCATACCAAAAAAAAAAAAACAACGCTGCTCATAGCACACAAACAACCAAGGGCCTCACAATGAGCGCCGAAGGATCTTGGAACACCAATAAAATTAAATTTCGCACACAAACAACATTACCTGCCTTAAAATCTTATTGCCATCATTTTTTGACGGGCAAGTCGCTAGTTTCTATATATTTCTCAGAATTTTTAGTAAACTTTCCAAATAAAGTCAGTCATACCACAATGCAATAATAAGGAAGTGCTGCATTTAACTTTTAAATAGTAAGAGTAAATAACTTAATCCACATGCCATAGTAAATATTATTTTATTTATTTTAGTGGTACGAGAGACCCACAGTTATATGATGTAGCAGTGAACTGGAGAGACAAGAGTGAGAGCATTAGTCACAATGATTTCCTTTTCAATGTTTCCACTCCCAAATTCATGTGTTTATAAAAAAACTACAGCAGTAAATTAATGAATTAATGTAAAAATAAATATTCAAGTTATTGATTTTAAAAAGTTCACAAGTTCACAAAATTGTGAGAAACTCTGATTATATCACATCATTGAAGGATATATCTATTTGTATGTGCCGTATATACTCGAGTATAAGCCGACCCGAGTATAAGCCGAGGCACCTATTTTACCACAAAATACTGGGTAAAATGATTGACTTGTGTATAAGCCGAGGGTGGGAAATGTGCTGCCCCCTGTGTCCCTCTTGTGCCCTCTGTGTCCCCCTCTTGTGTCCCCCTCTCTCTCCCGTGTCTCTTCTCCCCTCTCCCTTCCCTGTGTCTCTTCCCCCCTCTCCCTTTCCTGTGTCTCTTCCCCCCTCTCCCTTCCCTGTGTCTCTTCCCCCCTCCTCATTCTCAACCTCCCTCCTCAACCCCACTCCTCATCCTCAACCTCCCTTCTCATCATCCCCCGTCCTCCTCAACCCCCTCCTCCTTAACTGCCTCCTCAACCTCCCTCCTCAACCTCCCATCCTCATCCTCAACCCCGGCCATCCTCAACCCCCTCCTCAACCCCCTCCTAAACCTCAACCTCCCTCCTCAACCTCAACCCTCCTCCTCATCATCAACCCCCTCCTCAACCTCCCTCCTCAACCTCCCTCCTCATCCTCAACTTCCCTCCTCATCCTCAGCCCCCTCCTCATCCTCAACCCCCTCCTCAACCTCAACCCCCCCATCCTCCCTCCTCATCCTCAACCACCCTCCTCATAATCAACCTCCCTCCTCAACCCCCCTCCTCAACCTCAACCCCCCATCCTCAACCCCCTCCTCAACCTCAACCCCCCATCCTCAACCCCCTCCTCATTCTCAAACCCCCCTCATTCTAACCCCCCCTCATCATTCTAAACCCCCCTCATTCTACCCCTCTAAATACCCCCCCTCTCCCTTTCCCCTCATTTACCTGCATCTGAAGCTCCTGCTCCAGCCTGCGCGCCACGTCATTAGCATATACCCGGTGCCGACACCCGGTATATGCTAATGCCGTGACGTCACATGCGCGCCACGTCACATGCGCGCTGGAAGGAGCGGAGTCCGGAGCAGGAGCTTCAGATGCAGGTAAGTGAGGGAAAAGTGAGAGGGGGGGTATGAGAGGGGGGGTATTTAGAGGGGTAGAGTGAGGGGGGGTTAGAATGAGGGGGGTTTAGAATGAGGAGGGGGGGTTGAGGATGAGGAGGGGGAGGGAAAGAGACACAGGGGGGTTAGAGAGACACGGGGGTAGAGAGACACGGGGGGGTTAGAGAGACCCGGGTGGGGGGAGAGTGACTTGAGTATAAGCCGAGGGGGCCCTTTTTAGCCTTAAAAAAAGGGCTGGAAAACTCGGCTTATACTCGAGTATATACGGTAATACAATGATCAAATTCATTGCAAAAATAGCTAAAATATGTTGTTGAATATTTTATTTTTAATGCTGTTTAGGGAAAATGATTTAGTACAGTACATTATCATAGCGTATTAATAAAACAAGGACGAAAACAAGGACGCAAAACAAGGACGCAAAATTCTTGCTCTCGCTTAGGTGATTTTCAGGTGTCTAAACTCTGTAATTTGGACTTAAATCGAGGTGTAACTTCACTTGCAGTGTGTGTATTTATTGTGTTTGTAATGTTTTTGGGGTCGCGCGGGTTACGTCCTTGTTTTCGGGTCTTGTACGTCTTTTTCGGAAAATCTGTTGTTGTTTGGTGATGTTTTGCGTCTTTAAAGTCCTGTAGCATCGTTTTCGTTTTTTTGGGCGGTCAATTTTTCTCTTGTTTAGGGGATTTTCGGGTGTCTAAACTCTTTTATTTCAAGTGAAATTGAGGTGTAACTTCAGTTTTTGAGGTCCTGGGTGGCCCCCCTTGCTGTGGGTAAGCTTTTTATGTATTTGTTGTGTGTATTTATTGTGTTTTTAATGTTTTCATGTGCGCGGGTTTCGGGCGGTAAGGTCGTATTTTTGCGAGGTCGCAATGTTCCGCATGCTCACAACTATATATGTGATATATTTACAACCAACTAGACAGATATAATTTAATAGGGCATAGGATTACATTAACAGCATAACTTGGACACTTTGCATGAATGTTATCTGGTTACACTTGCAGCCCTATTAAATTAGTAGCCTGTAGCAGCACTGGGTAGCTTGCAAAGGCTCCAGGCTTGAAATTGAAATTTACATAGCTATTAAATTAGAACGGGCTGCAAGTTACGAGCTTGAGATGCAAACCTGTAAACCATTTTGTCAACCGTTGGATGTGCGGCCTTGAAAGGGATTGAATGGAGCCAATGGAAACAGAGATCGTCATCATTGCCTCACAGAAAAATGGAGGTTGGATTTCAAAGTCGTACGGGCTTCATTTACGATTTATGATCAGACCCACATTCCAGATATAATGCATAAATATGATATTCTATTACATGGAAGTTACATTATATGTATTAACACATTGATTGCAGGGATTGATATAACATGGAAATTAAACATGAAATAAGGTATTTTTCAGGGCTGATTTGCGAGCTTGAGAATGTTGTGCTATTAATTCTAAGACCTAACATCACTTTCTCTTTTAATAAAAGTACAGTAGTGTGTGTGAATATATGCATTTAAAGTGCTACGTATTGGATTTTACCCCCCCCCTGCGGGTTCTCTCTAGCACTCATTGGCCTTTGGGCTCCATTTGCGCGTTACAGGGTTGAAGGCAGGTAAAATCGTTGCAATTTAATAGCATGATTGGAATTGTAGCGGTTACGGGCTTGACAGAACAAAAAAATTTGCAGGCACAAAGTTCATCTTCCAGGTCCCTTAGGCTTTTTTCGCTCCAAACCTGCAAACCGGCAGCGGCTTGCTTTACGGGGCCAATTTAATAGCCTTAAGTCTTACTGGCTACATTACAAGCTACGGTTTTACACGTTGGGGCAATTTAATAGGGCTGAATGCATGAGGCTGTAAATCTGCAGGCTTCAAAATTGCAACAGTTACAGAAAGATTACATTGTATCAAGATCGGAAGTACATGGCAGAAAGCCAAAATAAATCGTGTTTCTATATGTAGCATTCCAGGCCTGATCATGATCAAGTAAGAAAGACCCCCCAAGACGGAGGGAGAGAGTGAGAAGAGAGAGAGAGAGAAGGAGAGAGAGAGAGGAGGGAAGGATAGAGAAGGAAGGAGGGGGAGAGAGATGGAAGGAAGGGGGAGAGAGAGAGTGAGGAGAAGGAGGGAGAGAGTGAGAAGGATAGAAGAGAAGAGAGAGAAGGAAGGAGGGGGAGAGAAAGTAAGAAGGAGAGGGAGTGAGAGAGTGAGAAGGAGAGGGAAGAGAGAGAAAATGGGAGGCAGCGAGAGAGAGAGGGACAGAGGGAAAGAGCAGGAGCAGAAGAGAAGGAGGGAGGGGGAGAAGGAGGGAGAGAGCGAGAAATGGGGAGAAAGTAGAAGATAGAGAGAGAGAGAGAAGAAGGTAGGGAGAGAGAGAGAGAGAGAGAGAAGGAGGGAGAGAAAGAGAAAGAGAGAGGATAGAGAGAAAGGGAGAAGGAGAGAGAGAGGGCGTACAAAGGGAGAATGAGCACAGAGAGAGAGAGAGAGAGAGAGGGAGAGTGAGCACAGAGAGAGAGACAGGATACACATAGTGAGGGCACACAAAGAGATACAACACCCAGTATTATACCATCATTAGAGAAGTCGCGAATACTTCGCCGGTGGACTGTTCCCGGCGAACAAAGCATGTTCGCGAACTCCGCCCCCTATACTTTATCATTGAGCAAACTTTGACCCTGCATCTCACAGTCAGCAGACACATTCCAGCCAATCAGCATCATACCCTGCCTTCCAGACCGTTTAACCTCATGGACAGCAGCCATTTTGGAATCATAACTAACTTGCAGTCTTACAGAGAGGAGATTGAGTGTAGGTGATACTGCATCAATAGGGAAAACCATAGCTAGGCTACTGTACACAGTGTGCAATACAGTCCTGAAGGACGCTTTTGATCTCTGCTGCAAGGACACCCCTGTGTCTCTTCCCCCCCTTATCATCATTTTGCCCTCAGATATCTCTAGTCTCTCTGTCCCTCTCACCCTCTCTCAAGGCTCCAAAGAACAACACCTAACTCAGGCTCCGAAGAACAACACCTAACTCAGATATCTCCTGGTCTCTCTGTCCCTCTCACAAGGCTCCAAAGAACAACACCTAACTCAGATATCTCCTGGTCTCTCTGTCCCTCTCACCCTCTCTCAAGGCTCCAAAGAACAACACCCAACTCAGGCTCCAAAGAACAACACAGGGGAGGGTGATGAGGAAGGGGGGAAAGAGACACAGGGGAGGATGATGAGGGAGGGGGTAAAGAGATACAGGGGAGGATGATAAGGGAGGGGGAAGAGACACAGGGGAGGGTGATGAGGAAGGGGGGAAAGAGACACAGGGGAGGATGATGAGGGAGGGGGTAAAGAAATACAAGGGAGGATGATGAGGGAGGGGGTAAAGAGATACAGGGGAGGATGATGAGGGAGGGGGAAGAGACACAGGGGAGGGTGATGAGGAAGGGGGGAAAGAGACACAGGGGAGAATGATGAGGGAGGGGGTAAAGAGATACAGGGGAGGATGATGAGGGAGGGGGTAAAGAGATACAGGGGAGGATGATGAGGGAGGGGGGAAGAGACACAGGGGAGGGTGATGAGGAAGGGGGGAAAGAGACACTGGGGAGGATGATGAGGGAGGGGGTAAAGAGATACAGGGGAGGATGATGAGGGAGGGGGTAAGGAGATACAGGGGAGGATGATGAAGGATGGGGAAAGAGACACAGGGGAGGGTGATGAGGAAGAGGGGAAAGAGACACAAGGGGAGGATGATGAGGGAGGGGGTAAAGAGATACAGGGGAGGATGATGAGGGAGGGGGTAAAGAGATACAGGGGAGGATGATGAGGGAAGGGGGGAGAGACACAGGGAGGGTGATGAGGAAGGGGGGAAAGAGACACAGGGGAGGATGATGAGGGAGGGGGTAAAGAGATACAGGGGAGGATGATGAGGGAGGGGGTAAGGAGATACAGGGGAGGATGATGAAGGAGGGGGAAAGAGACACAGGGGAGGGTGATGAGGAAGGGGGGAAAGAGACACAAGGGGAGGATGATGAGGGAGGGGGTAAAGAGATACAGGGGAGGATGATGAGGGAGGGGGTAAAAAGATACAGGGGAGGATGATGAGGGAGGGGGGAGAGACACAGGGAGGGTGATGAGGAAGGGGGGAAAGAGACACAGGGGAGGATGATGAGGGAGGGGGTAAAGAGATACAGGGGAGGATGATGAGGGAGGGGGTAAAGAGATACAGGGGAGGATGATGAGGGAGGGGGGAAAAGACACAGGGGAGGGTGATGAGGAAGGGGGGAAAGAGACACAGGGGAGGATGATGAGGGAGGGGGTAAAGAGATACAGGGGAGGATGATGAGGGAGGAGGTAAAGAGATACAGGGGAGGATGATGAGGGAGGGGGTAAGAGACACAGGGGAGGGTGTTGAGGAAGGGGGAAAGAGACACAGGGGAGGATGATGAGGGAGGGGGTAAAGAGATACAGGGGAGTATGATGAGGGAGGGGGTAAAGAGATACAGGGGAGGATGATGAGGGAGGGGGGAAGAGACACAGGGGAGGGTGATGAGGAAGGGGAGAAGAGACACAGGGGAGAATGATGAGGAAGGGGGGAAAAAGACACAGGGGAGGATGATGAGGGAGGGGGTAAAGAGATACAGGGGAGGATGATGAGGGAGGGGGTAAAGAGATACAGGGGAGGATGATGAGGTAGGGGGGAAGAGACACAGGGGAGGGTGATGAGGAAGGGGGAAAGAGACACAGGGGAGGATGATGAGGGAGGGGGTAAAGAGATACAGGGGAGGATGATGAGGGAGGGGGGATGATGATGATGAGGGAGGGGGAAAGAGACACGGGAGGATGATGATGGAGGAGGGAAGAGACACAGGGGAGGATGATGAGGGAGGGGGTAAAGAGATACAGGGGAGGATGATGAGAAAGGGGGGAAGAGACACAGGGGAGGGTGATGAGGAAGGGGAGAAAGAGACACAGGGGAGGATGATGAGGGAGGGGGTAAAGAGATACAGGGGAGGATGATGATGGAGGGGGATGTTAGGTTATTTTTTCCCTTTATGGATTAAAACCAGACTCTGCATTAACTATGTAATTTTCCGTGGTAGTTTTGACATGGATCCCCCTCCTGTATGCCACAGTCCAGGTGTTAGTCCCCTTAAAACAACTTTTCCATCACTATTGTGGCCAGAAAGAGTCCCTGTGGGTTTTAAAATCCGCCTGCCCATTGAAGTCTATGGCGGTTCGCCGGGTTCGCCGGTTCACGAACATTTGCGGCGGTTCGCGTTCGCGGTTCGCAAACCGAAAATTTTATGTTCGCGACATCACTAACCATCATTTTTGACGGGCAATCGCCTAGTGTATATATATGTATATATATATATATGTATATATGTATATATATATATATATATTTATATATATATATCACATATTATAATTGTCTAACTGCGATTCGTCGTCACGCTTCAGACGAATCGCAGTTAGATAATTATAAAGTGCTGCGCATTGCGCAAAGCGCGGTGCGAGCCACGCATGCGCAGAGCGCGGCGCAAGCCGCGCTCTGCGCCCGAGCCGCGCTTGCGCAGAGCGCGGCGCGAGCCGCGCATGCGCTCTGCGCCCAAGCCGCGCTTGCGCAGAGCGCGTCACGAGCCGCGCATGCGCAGAGCGCGGCGCAAGCCGCGCTTGCGCGCAGCGCGGCCCAAGAGCAGGTAAAAGAGTGGGGAAGAGGGGGGGGGGGGGGGGTAGAGGCACAGAGGGAGAGTGGGAAAGAGGGGAGGGAGAGTGGGGAAGAGGGGGGGGAGAGTCACAGAGAGAGAGTGGGGAAGAGGGGAGGGAGAGTGGGGAAGAGGGGGGGAGAGTCACAGAGGGAGAGTGGGGAAGAGGGAGAGTATGGAAGAGGGGGGGTAGAGGCACAGAGGGAGAGTGGGGAAGAGGGGAGGGAGAGTGGGGAAGAAGGGGGGGAGAGTCACAGAGGGAGAGTGGGGAAGAGGGGGGGAGAGTGGGGAAGAGGGGGGGGGAGAGTGGGGAAGAGGGGGGGGAGAGTCACAGAGGGAGAGTGGGGAAGAGGGAGAGTGGGAAGAGGGGGGGGGAGAGGCACGGCACAGAGGGAGAGTGGGGAAGAGACACAGAGGGAGGGGGGAGAGACACAGAGGGATAGGTGGGAAAGAGACACAGGGGAGGTAAAGGAGGGGGAAAAGACACACGGGAGGGAGAACAGGGGGAAGATACACATGGGAGGGAAATGGGGGGGGGGAGGGGAACAGACACAGGGGGAAGGGGGAAAGAGACACAGGCCAGGGGGGAACAGGCACAGAGGGAGAGGGGGGAAGAGGCACAGAGTGAGAGGGGGGAAGAGACACAGGGGGGAGAGATACAGAGGGTGAGGGAGGAAGAGACACAGAGGGAAGGGGGGAAGAGGTACAGAGAGAGGGGGAAAGAGGCACAGAGGGGGGGGAACAGAGGAAGGGGTGAAGAGACACAGTGGCGAGACACACAGAGAGAGGCGGGGGAAGAGGCACAGAGGGAGAGGGTGGAAGACACAGAGTGGGGAGAGACACAGAGGGTGAGGGGGAAGAGACAGGGAGGAAGAGGCACAGAAAGAGGAGGGGGAAGAGACACAGGGGAGTGAGAGGAGGGGGAAGAGACACAGGGGAGAGAGTGCAGGGGGGAAGATACACAAGGGAGGGAAATGGAGACACGAGGAAGGCCGTAACAAACACAGGGCTGAGGGGGAAAGAGACACAGGCCAGGGGGGAACAGACACAGGGGAGGGTTGGGGGAGACACAGGGGAGGGTTGGGGGAGACACAGGGGGGGGGAGAGATGCATAGGAGGGAGAAGGGGGAAAGAGACACAGGGGAGGGGTTTAGAGACACGGGAGGGAGAGGGAGGTTAAAACACAGGGGGGCAGGAGATACAAAGGAGGTAGACGAGGTGGAAGGAGACACAAGGGAGGGAGAGGAGGGGGGAAATAAGACACGAGGGAGGAAGTAGACAGAGGGAGAGACTCGCAATGAGCTCCAATGGGGCTCATTGCAAAGCCTGTGATGAGCGCCAAAGGCGCTCATCACAAGGCCAGTAAAGTAGAGGGGGAGAGGCTTACATTGTGTGGCAAACAGCATTGCCAGGCTTCAGTTTTTATTGCCGTCATTTTTGACGGGCAAGTCGCTAGTATATATATATAGTACATTTGTGTTCACATTTGAATGTCTAAAACAAGTAAAAAAAACTTGCTTCCTGCTGAGAATTTCAAATAATACAGTTATTACAATGCATTCTGGGAAGTCCACAAATGCTTTGTTCTTCAAACCATAATCATTTTAAGCATGGCTTCATTTAAGCTTATGCCCGGTGCATTACACAGCTTTTTTGCAAAGCCAAGGTTATACACAAGCTGGGAATCCTACCCACAGACAGCTGTTTTAAGGTTACTGGCTATCATCAGCGTGGGGCGGAATCCCAGCTTGTGTTGTGGACCTTATCAGTAGGTAGTTCTACCTATCTATGTATCTATCTAGCTATCTATTTAATTATATATATAATTGTTGTGGTAAACAACCTCCTTAAAAATATACTACACAAGCTAGGAACCGGACCCACGCTAATGAGAGGTAGTAACCTTGAAACAGCTGTACGTGGGTAGGATTCCCGGCTTGTGTATAATCCATCCTTAGCTTTGCTCAAAGTTGTGTAATACAGCAGGCATATGCTTAAGGGAAGCCATGTTTATAATGGTAATGTATTGCAAGAGCGAAGCCTTTGTGGGCACCTTTGCATGTCCCTGCCCAGGTTCCCATAATGCAGTGTAATATCTATTTATTTGCTATACATATTTACAGAGATATCTAGGGAGACAGATATAAATATATATATATATATATATATATATATATATAGGGTCAATATAAGGCTTTGTCAAGTGAACATACTTTGAGGTTAGAAGTAAAATGATTACACCTTAAAGAAAGAAAAGGTTTCTTCACAGGATGGGCGGTTAATCTGTGGAATTCTATAGCAAAGGAGGTGGTGACAGTGTATTCGATAGATAACTTTAAAAAGGGGTTGGATATATTTTTGAATAAAAAGGGCATTTAGGGTTATCCTTGATAATCAGAGAGAGAGTATTGATCCAGGGAGGAATCCGATCGCCAGTATCTGGGGTCAGGAAGGATTTTTTGCCTTTTGAAACAATATTTCACTGTTTTTTTTTTGTTTTTTTTACTGTGTGCCTTCCTCTGGATCCATTAACAATTAATCTGCATATTGTGGATCAGAGGAGATCAAAAACAGTTGAACTTGATGAACCAACCCTAATTATTATGTAACAGACAGCCATATATAAACAAATATAGACAGGCAGATAAATATATAGACACTAGGAAAATGCCCGTCAAAAATGACTGGAGTGAAAATGTAAGCCTGGCAATTTTGCGGTCCTAAGTCCAGTGGCCCTTGCGATGAGTGCCTTTGGCGCTCATTGCAGCCTAAGTCCTGGGTGTTTCAACTGCTCGCCTCGCTTAGCAAGGCTCGCAGTCGCGAGGGCAGCAAAACGTGACAAAGCCGCAAATGTGACCAAGGTTCTTGGTCCACAACTATATATGTGATAAATATAGATAGTTAGATAAGAAATTATCTAAATATATTAAATTAATAGCATTGGGACATAAAAAATGAGTACTTTAGAAATATACGTAAACATGGACAATCATTGGAATAGACAGATAGCATCCTACATACCCTGTAATTCATTTAAATTTATAGTTCTTGGAAATCTTAAGCTTTACGAGAGACAAAGCAACTTCTATTTAATGTAACACAAGTTGAGGCTATTTTCTACTTCTGAGCCATGTACCAGGTATGAGCAATTACAAATTCTTTGTTTATTTTTTATTAAACTGCATTGAAACACTGCGTTCTTTGTTTATTAGGAGATTTATAAAAAATTCAGGATCAACTCATCTTAAAGGCTCAGAAACCAGAGCAGACCAAGTCACAGAGTCATTGCTAAGAACAAAGACGTATTTACAAGAGTTCTCAGTTTTCAACCAGATGTCTTCTATAGAAAGCATTCCTCCTTTACCTTGAAGAAATCAGTGTATAATCCGACAATTACAAAACCATGTGGTACAAACCCCCTTTCTGATTTTTTTATTAAATTGAACAAAGTAACATATTCTAGGAAATAACGTCTTATGAAATCCAATTCAGCTCTGCACAGGTAAGGAATAATTGTGTCAGCGTACACTTGTTGCAAAAATTTTGGGTTTTCTTTCTTATTCACTTGTGTTGAGGGGTTTGGTGTCTTATTTTCAGTTGTTTAATTTCTATTAAAGGACCTGGTAAATTATCTTAGCATAATTCTATGCCGTTATTAAAGGACCATTGCATTTTAAGAAAAACCTGACCACATTAGCTGTAGTTTTGTATAATATACAGGTTTATCCAAACTTGTATGTAATATATCTCTATCATTGTAAAAGAGAGTGGATAAGGAGAAAAAGAAACATTTGGATCTGACTTTGATGTGGGGCAGTTTTAAGTTAATTTTAGAATATCTTAAAGGTATAGGTATGAGTACAGAAAAGCAAGGCCTTCCAGAACAAGCTGGTAGAAGTCTAAGGGCCTCATTCAATTGTGATTTGGCCAATTGAATAGGGCTCTATATAAGCACAGAGTATATTTTTTTTACGGAAGTTTTTAGTTAGTGAAGACCTTGCTTTTGGATAGAAGTTCACTAACTAAAAACTTCTGTAAAAAAATATGCTCTGTGCTTATGTAGAGCCCTATTCAATTGGCCAAATCGCAATTGAATGAGGCCCTAAGAATGGCAAACCATGGACCTCAATCTATTAATGGCCGTAGGAGATGTGTGGCCGCAAGGGAATGGCCGCAAACTACTTCCCTATTCTATTCCATTGCAGCCGAGGGCTCTGGCCAGCTTGTACAGTGCTTTATAATTTATATTTGCATTTACAGTTTTCCGACTTTGCGGCCTTGAAACACGATTTACGGGCGCGCAGGAAATGCTTGCGGACGATTGCATACTTCGCGACTGGCAGTAAGGGGGACCTCCTTGCGCCGCCGTCCATTTGAATAGCAGCATAGCCGTAGTGCTACCCAGGGCCGTAAGCTGGCCGCAAGGAATCGCAGTTTTGCGGCCATTTTACGGCCTTAATAGAATGAGATACAGGAGCAGCAAGGTCAAGACAGTAGGCAGGAAGCATCCACGAACAAGAAAAGGTCAAAATCAACAACCAACACAATGATGCAGTGGCAACACAAGGCAACAACTTACATATAATGTCTTAATTATCAGCAGCTAAATAAGTAAGAGGCTCCAGAGAGGTCTAGAATTTAAGTTTAAACATTGATGATATGAATGTTAGGCAGTTAATTTTGTAAGCCAGCTCAGCTTTCCCTCTCACCCTCTCTGTTTCTTGGTATAATTGGTGTAAAGGGGGGTTAGTAGTTACCTGGGTCAGATGTCACAGCTGGGGGTTGGCGGGAGTGCTTGCCCACAGTGGGTATGAGCAGCAGTATTAGCTCTTTGTGGTAGCAGGATTCATGGGGCACGGGGTCCCTTTGAGTCAGTTATGGGCATACACCTCTCGTTTTTTCTATGAAAATATAATAAAAGCTGTTGCTGTTTAAAATCTCAACTATGTGTGAGTGTAATTTATTTTCTGGTGTCCCCTTATCGGGAATCCCTATTGACTACACAATGGTCAATAGGCCTGACAGCTGAAAAAGATCCAGAAAGTTGGCAGCAAATTATTTCTGATCTATTATTATCTATAATAAGTATTGCAGTTAGAAAAAAACAGAAGTTGTAAGTAGCTCTATCTATGTGTATGTGTGCGTGTACATTATTTATTTTTGTATAGCACAGTTAATGTATACAACACTCAGGCGAGGTATAAAACAATTACACAATAATGTAAGTGCATTCAGCATAAATACAGCTAATGGAGTACATAGTACCTGCCCCAAATAGCTTACAATCTAATTACCTGGTGAAAAGATGCAAACACATTATGATAAAAGGGGATGTGCATATGGAAGGCAGGACGCTACTCAGGGCCTCATTCAATTGCAACTTGGCCAATTGAATAGGGCTCTATAAAAGGACAGAGCATATTTTTTTTACAGAAGTTTTTAGTTAGTGAACTTCTATCCAAAAGCAAGGTCTTCACTAACTAAAAACTTCTATAAAAAATGCTTTGTGCTTATATAGAGCCCTATTCAATTGGCAACATCACAATTGAATGAGGCCCTTAGTGTTTAGAAGTGCATTCACTAAGGAAGCTATGTAAAGCATCTTTACAAAGGTGATTTTTAAACTTGAACGGTCTGAGATTTGGGATTTCTTTTGTATTGTGCGTGGGGCATCCCACTAGTGAGAGTGAGAGAGGTTTTAGCTGAGTGTGAGCTCTAGAACTGAACGGAACAGTGTAAACCCATTCCAGAGCAGAACAAAGAAGATGAGGTGGGATATAAGACATGAGAGATATAAGGAGGAGCTCAGGACTAAATGGCCGTGAAGCAGGGGAGGAATGTTTTTAAGCTTTCCTTATTGGAAATCGGTTGAGGAATTTTAGTATGAGAAAATAGGGAAGAGAGGGGGTTAATATACGCAGCTGTATAAATTATTAGTAGCATAGGAGAGATATGCAAATGAAGAAGGTTATATGGTTGCCGAATTCTACACACAATAAGACAAGGCATAGGTAATTGTCCTGGCACAGGAGAGTCCAAGAAATCTTACGCTATATTCCTTAGCCTTACCGTGTGACTTTGCCTCTCTTAGCTACTCACCTGTGGTTATGGAGCGCATTACAGAGAGAGGATCGGTCTCCCACTTTTGAATAATTAAATGTGGAATAGAAAGGTGAATGTGGGACAGTGGTAATTATATCTGTAAGTGGAAGGAAATCAATACTATATTGAATCATAGCTACTGGTGGATATATCGATATGTCTAATTTATACAAGTTGGTAGGATTAAGAGATTTAGTATAGTGATTAAGGACTGGTAATGAACTATGTTTAGTACTCCCTTTGAACTGAATGATAATACTTGTTTGCCTCCAAGTCATGAGGAAGTGTTTGAGGCTCCTAGGTCTTGAGGTAAAAGTCTAGGATAGATTTATTTGACATATTAAAGAGACATGGAAGGTTTTTGGATTTCACAAGGGATATAAAGCCTCATTATTTGACGCCAGTAACTCCAACGTATAGCACGTAACAGCTACAAGGTTGAAATTTGGCCTGCTTACGTTGCTATTAAATTAGAAAGGGCTGTGAGCTACTAGCGAGCGAGGCTATTTTGTAAACCAGTTTGCGGCTGTCTGGGTTGCGTGCTTGAACGCAAACAATTAAGCAAGCACATACAGTAGATACGGGTTCAGATGGAGCCAATGTAAAAATAGATTGTTAGCGTTACGTCACTGGAAAATGGGGGGGGGGATTATTTCAATGTCCAACGTGCTTCACGTACAGTTTGCGATTAGACCCAACAGGCCAGATATAATGCAATATTAAGAAAGCTGTAAATATGATATCCTATTACATGCGAGTTATAATAAATGTCTTAACACATTGATTGCAGGGATCGATATAACACAAAATAAAAACATGAAATAAAGTATTTTTCGGGGCTGATTTGCGGGCTTGAGAATGTTGTGCTATTAATTTTAAGACCTAACATCACTTTCCCTTTTAATAAAAGTACAGTAGAAGGTTTTGTTTGATTAACAAGTGCTATGTATTGGTCTTTACCCCCCTTGTGGTGTGCTCTCGAGCACACATTGGGCATTGGACATTACGTGCTTGCTCTCGAGCGGTTACGGGCATGACAGATCAAAGGATTTTCATGCATGAAGGTCAACATTGCTCAGCACGTAGCCTATTCTCGGCCGTCCTGTATGTCAACACTCAAGTCCGCTGTGAGCAACATTAGGGGGCTAATTTAATAGCCGTAACACGTAAATCTCGAATTACGGGCTACGTTTTACAACGTAGCCCCAAATTAATGAGGCTGATAATATACCTATCCTTCTCTTTACTTTTGTTTATTTTATTTTATTAAGAAGTCCCTCTATTCTAACAAATAATTCCTAACTGGTTTCTCTCCTCTGCAACACATGAAGACAGTGTACTTCTAAGTACAGAGGTTGCAACAATCAGTGGCAATATTCTGCAACATGCTACTTGAGAGAGGTAACAGACAGGCTAATTTGAAACACTGCACTTCACAGTATGCATATTCATGAACTACATGAGCTATAGAGGACAGACGCAAACAGGTAAAATATGTATGATTTTAGACTTCAGACCTTTTATGGGCACATGCAAGTGTATAGACACACAGGGATATTATATTCCTAGTGAAATCCAGAACTTTGACAACAGAGAGTCATCCAGGTTCTAGCTGCATTTAGACATTTTGCCAAGTTCTCTTGACCTGCAGGTACAATGTCAGGAGTAGAAAGTACAGTTGTGTATCACCAGCATTGAGATGGTATTTGGACCCAGAGGAAGTGATGAGTTTACCAAGTGAGAGAGTGGACAGAGAAAAGAGGAGTGGGCCCAATAAAGGCTACAGGACTATACCAATAGAAAGACTGGTACATGTGTTGGAAGAAGAGTCACAGAAAATCTGATTAATGAGGTAAGAAGGGACCCAAGCCAGAGTATTGTCCCTTATACTAAGGCAATCACAATTATTTAGTAGTAGTTAGATCAAGCAGTATAAGAAGAGCCAACTTGGCTTCTTTTTTGGCCCTGTAAGAATAAACAGTTTTTTTTAGCTCTGCAACTACCACATTATGTTGAGTTACATTACCATTGTAATCTATTATGTTTCAGCAGAATAGCAGAATACATTGCTTGTTCACTACGTATCCATATATAATACGATTGAAACAGCCAATCAGAGAAGGGAATGTGAGCTATTTTTCTTAACTTTTCTTTTGGATTTTTATTATTTCATTTGTAGTAATATGTTTTATGTTTCTGTAGGTTTCTTCTGCTTTTTTAATGTAATTTGTTTAATTAGGGGAGTGTCAGGGATTATGGGGGTCCCTTGTGGATGTGCATGGGAGTGCATAACGGTAGTTAGGGTGCCATGGGGTTCTGTTGGGACTCACATGGTATATTGGTTTATATTAAGTGCCATGGGGGTGCATGGGAACTCAATGGTTATAGCATAGTATACAATGAGGGTCTGTAGGGATCCCCAAGGTGCAGTGTTTAATGGCAGGGACAGTGGGAGACCATAGGGACTCCTTTGTAACAAGATCATTTTAAGGTGCTATTTGGTCTATAGGGACCACCATGTTTATACTTTAAATTACCATGGGGGTTCATAGGGACTAACATGGTAACCAGTTAATATTTGGTTTATAGGAGGTAGCATGTCACAGGTGGTAGTAGCAACCTAACTGTGTGGGATTTGAGCAAGCAAACCTTAAATCCAACGCAATTAAGGTGTTTGCTCCTTAACAGTGTCGGATTTTTGGCATCCAAGATTCTCAGTGGCATTTTTCTGCCTCTACTGGGGATTGAAAGTACCTGGCAGCTCTTTGAATATTGAATATTTCAAGCACTCTAAGAGACTTCAGAGTAAACTTAAGCAAAAAATAGTTATGGGACAGCTACTCGGGATATAAGATATTACGGACATTTCAAGAACTCGGATGGCATTTCTCGCAGATTAGATTTACTTGTGCGTTGTGATAGTTCAGTAGGGTTATATGAGTGAACTTCACTTGATTTTTTGTTTACGGCAGCCATGGAAGAGAGGTTTTGGGTCAGAAGCACATAAAAATGCTATTAAAATAATACAACTGTAGGTACCATATTCTATTACCAAACATTTCAATGTACTAATACCAGAAGGTTAATACCGATGATATAACATATACTCTGAAAATAAATTCAGATTTTGTATGCATCATTATTTTATAAAACACCATAGGGATAATTTTAATGATGACAAAATGTATTTTCATTCTATATTTATGCAACAACTAATTTTCATTAGATCAAGTCTTTCAATAATAAAAATTCCAGTTCTTAAAAATATCAAAAGTTGATATGATAACCGATTTAACTGACAATTCACATGGGTAGTAATTAAAATCTAATCTTTAGCTTCCACTAATCCCAGTGTTATCAGCCTAGTTTTTGTACAAAGCGCAATTAAGTAGGACTAATTCAAATAAAGGTGGCATCCAGTGTTTTATGTAATACTGCAATGTATTAATATCCTTCGTAGGGCTCTTATCTGTTAAAATTAACTTGTGGTCCTAATTGTTGGTTTCCTGCATGTTTAATATTACTACCAAATGTTATATGATTTTTATTTTGCAAAGATAAATCCCAAATCTTCTGACATATCCTGGACTCCTGCTGATAATCTAATTGTACGCTGAATACAAATTTATCATTCAAGAAAACGTTTGACCCCATTGCACTTATTTTATTAAACAGAGTTGACCTCTCTTTGTAAATCTCATTATAGTGTAACAGTCATTCTATGAAAAAATAGGAAGCATCTGTATATAACTTGGTTATTAATTCATTCGATCAATGTCAATGTTTTCATCAATTGTTTTACACTATGTAGCTCAGTTGCAGCATTTATTAATATATTGTTTTATCATGCAGCTTAGTTCATACAATTGAAGTAAATGATTTAATAAAACACAATTTAAATTATAACACAATACACCTTGGATATCATATCTGACTGGATATGATATATATATATATATATATATATATATATATATATATATAATTCAAAATTGAGTCTACCCAAGAGTATAATTAGTCAGATAAGATGTCAAAGGTTAGTTTTTAATTAGGGAAAAATGCATTCCAATAGGAAGGCAAGAAGAAGAGGGTTTACATTTTCGCCAAACAGAGCTTACAGTTATGTATGCAAATGCAGCATGCTCCTGAGCATGTGTAAGGGAAGGGGGTAGGTGTTACATTCCAAATGATTCAATGATCTAACAAATTCCCCTTTCCTCTCACTCACCTCCATTCCTAAGGGCCAGAATTACATTTGAGAGCTGATGACCGTTCTGTAGTGAAGACCTGAACTTTTAAAGGATACAGGCCAGTGATTGCAAACAAATTATTGGACTTTTGATTTGTTTTTGCTCCACCCAGGATTAGCTGGATGGTAGTCTGATAGTTAGAGGACTGACTATAAGTAAAGGTAGCACTACTGTGGGAACTAGGCCTGTTATTTAATTTTATTTGTTTTGGTGTAATATTTCAGGCACTCTAAGAGACTTCGGAGTAAACTTCAGCAATAAATAGTTATAGCTACTCGGGATGTAAGATATTACGGACATTTCAAGAACTCGGATGGCATTTCTCACAGATTAGATACATTGATAGTAAACATTGATAGGAACATTGATAGTAAAAGTTCCAAAAGTATTAAAGCCTCCTGAAATTGTGTTCCTCCATCAAAGTGCCAGAAACACAAGTACAAACCCAGTGGAAACTGATAACTTGTCACAATAAATACATATCAATATATATGTACAATGCCTTGTAAAAGTATTCACCCCCTTGGCATTTTTCTGGTTTTTTTGCCTCACAACCTGGAATTAACATGAATTGTTTGAGGATTTGCGTAATTTAATTTACAGAACATGCCCACAACTTTGAAGATGTTTTTTTTATTGAAGCAAACAACAAAAAGGACAAAATAACAGTAAAAGTCAATGTGCATAACTATTCACCCCCCTAAAATCAATACGTTGTAGAGCCACCTTTTGCGGCAATCACAGCTCCAAGTGACTTTGGATAAGTCTCTACGAGCTTGCCAAATCTTACCACTGGGATTTTTGGCCATTCCTCCTGGGGGCAGCAATTTTTAAGTCTGACCACATATTTTCTATTGGATTGAGGTCAGGGCTTTGACTAGACCATTCCAACACATTTACATGATTCCCCTTAAACAACTCAAGTGTTGCTTCAGCAATCTGTTTGAGGTCATTGTCCTGCTGGAAGGTGAACCACCGTCCTAGCCTCAAATCACGCACAGATTGGTACAGGTTTTGCTCAAGAATATCCCTGTATTTAGCACCATCCATCTTTTCCTCAACTCTGACCACTTTCCCAGTCCCGGCTGCTGAAAAATATCCCCACAGCATGATGCTGCCATTACCATGTTTCACCGTTTTCTTTGATGGCTGAAAAGTTACATTTTAGTCTCATCAGACCAAAGCACCTTCCTCCATACATTTTGGGAGTCTCCCACATGTCTGTTCGCAAACTCAAAACGTGCCATTTTGTTTTTTGCTGAAAGTAATAGCCACTCTACCATAAAGCCCAACTCTATGGGGTATACTCCAGTCTCTGCTGTGGAACTCTACAGCTTCTCCAGGGTTACCTTAGATCTCTGTGCTGCCCCTCCTTGCCCAGTCCGTGAGTTTTGGTGGGCGTCCGTCTCTTGGCAGGTTTGCTGTTGTGCCATGTTCTTTTCATTTGGTTATGATAGATTTGATGGTGCTCCTGGGGATCATCAAAGATTTGGAAATTTATTTCTAACCTAACCCTGACTTTTACTTCTCAACAACATTGTCCCTTACTTGTTTGGAGAGTTTCTTGGTCTTCATGGCAGTGTTTGGTTAGAGGTGCCTCTTGCTTAGGTGTTGCAACCTCTGGGGCCTGTGCAAAAAAGGTGTGTATATGTAATGACAGATCATGTGACACTTAGATTGCACACAGGTGGACATCATTTCACTAACTGTGTGACATCTGAAGGTAATTGGTTGCACCAGAGCTTTTTATGGGCTTCAAAGGGGGTGAATACATATGCAAATGCCCATTTTCTTTTTTCTATTTCTAAAAAATAGTTTTATGTATATATTTTTCTCATTTCACTACACCAACTTAGACTATTGTGTTCTTATCCATCACATACAATTCAGATTAACAAAACATTGAACTTAAGGCTGTAATGTAACAAAATAGGTAAAGGAGGGTGAATACTTTTTGCAAGGTTTATATATATATATATATATATATATATATATATATATATATATATATATATATATATTTAGATTAATAATGGGTATTGCAGTATATTATGATATGTTTTATATTGGACAGGTGCCTTATTTATATTGATATATATATATATATATATATATATATATATATATATATATATATTTATTTAGACAATAGATGAACAGACAAAGAATTTCAAGGTAGGCAGAACTATAACTATTATCTTCAATAGTAGACTGCTGTCCATATGAGCCTTTTTAATACCACAGGGCTGATAGCTATACCTTTTACAATGGTAGAGATGGGGTTAAGGCCCCATCCACAGCATGTAAATGCCTGATTGACTCTTTGAGCCTGGTCTAAATACTTTCTCTCATTCCTATGTCCCAGCGTTAGCACATGTAAAGCACAATCATTAGTTGGAATATTCTTTGAGAGGGTGATCTCCCAGGGAATTACCCTTCTTGTGCTTCTTTGCCTGTGATTTATGCCATGCATTTCAATACAAAACTACGATCCATCAGATTGCAATCAATCAGAGAGGACCTTTGCACCCCCCCCCCCCACTCTACACACTGTGCCAACAAAAACAATCCTCCATCTGTGTTCTGGGGTGTTCTGGGGCATTTTGTCAGTGCTTGAAAATGGCACCCCTACAAGCAGACACCCATAGGCAACTTTTTACTCTACCTTATGGTAAATGTGACCCAGCCTAACCCTCTCTCCACCGTTCATTAGCAAACATTTGTCATGAGGCTATCAGCCATTTGTACTCAATACAGACAAGATTGACCCTGCTATATATTATGGGATTTTTCTAAAAATGGCTTTCTATTCATGGCTTCCACAACTGATGATTTTTTTAGTTTGTTTTCTACTTCACAAACATGTGAGGTTTATCCTTTAGGTTGTAAGTCTGTGAGTTTCAATCCAGCAGGGTGCTTTGGGGACCATGGACACTGGATTTCAAGCTCAAAGACAAGACCCTCCTTGGTTTGCTATTTGTTACTTTGTATTTACCCTAGCCTGGAACTTATGTTATGTACAGCGCTACGGAAAATGTTGGCCCGTTATAAATAAACTATAATAATAATACTACACTGTCCTTTAAGAACTTTTTTAGGTGGAGATATCTTTACTGGTCTTTACTTTCCTCTAATGCAAAACATTATTTAATATACCTTTCCACCTCTGTTAATTAGGATTTACTGCTACTCCGATGACTGCAATAACTTAACAAAAGAACATTGTTAGGAAGTTGTAACAAATGTCAACAGAAATGCAGCCGTACTCTGCACTCTAAAGTGTATTTGTCACTTGACAGGTGAAGCACTATTTCAGTCATTTGCTTTATGCATATTTAAACATTATTCTTGTGTAAATACAGTATGAATAACACGGCCATATTCATATGGCATTTAAAATAACTAAGCTTGATAATGGGCAATATAATTTAAAAGTGCAAAAATAAATAAATAAAGTTAGCCTTTACATTTTAAAATGTTATATGAGATATATATGCCACTTTCTCATTGTGCAGATAGAAGTTTCCTGCTCATTTAAACTCTCCATCCATCTCAAAGCAGATCAGAAACCAATATGGTAGATTACACAGTAGCAGAACTGAATATAAGTGTGTATTATTTTTTTACATTCTAAACTTGTTTGGTCTGTTAAGTTCTTCAACAACGAAAATAGAGGTGCTCAATCAGAGAACAAACCAATCTTACTAGGTTAGTTCTATGGAGATGATAACCACCGCGAGAGCAACATCTGTTAGCTCAGGGAGAAATATCCTGTAGTATATCAGTCTGGTGCTCACTCAAGAGTGATCCAGGTGGTTGTTATTTAGTTCTTCAGAAGTTATATTTTACACAATGATTTGTCTTGCTCAGTGTAGGTACAACAAGTCCATCTCATTTTCATGTTATATATATTATAGTTGAGGAGGTGAATTAACATTTTATATATGTATTGTTTTGGGAATCCATGTATAGAAATAACTGTTGGTTGCACCCACTTTTCCCAATCCCCATTTGACGTTCTCTGACGTGCACTACAGAACGACAACAATGAAGGGGAATAAAAACGGAATTTTGGATATTGACAATTAGTCATGTAAGGATGTAACAATAAAGGAGTTCATGAGTGAAAATAAAGAATTTTTTGATAGGTAGGTGTAATGTATCCGAATATAATGCATCTAAAGAAGCCACTAAAAAAAATAATGAACGTTGACCTACTTTTGATACAGGACAAAATGTCCACATAGACTAAGTGCCAGACCAAATTATCAATCTTTCATATTTAATGGGCAGATATTTGGGATCTATGGTGGTAAAACTAGATCCTATATAAGAATACACAATTGATTAACAAATATGGGGGGTAAAGAATGTTATAGTTGTCTGGATCTACCACTTTTAGAACCATCACAACTAGAATCACATTTGCACAACCTTTTTCAAGGGATAACATTCTTGATAAATTTCACTTTTCATTGCCCAATAATAATGTATTATTCCGGTGGTATGTTCCAATGGTCTCCAACATCTGAGGAAAATCAAACACCCCGTTCATGACCGGGCAGAAAGGTTTCTAAAAACAATTGGAAAATGGGTAAACCAGCGGCCAAGCTCCACATCTTCAAATTGGGCACCATACCTCAGGGGTTGGGATGATGGGTGTATTCCTGTAAAAGGAAAGTTGGTGGATTCGGTTTATAATTCAAGTTAAGTCTAGAAGTCTAAATCATTACATTGTTTTCTTAGAGAGCAATTTTTCAATAAATAGTTTTTATGTGTGGAAACATTACATAATCAATGTGGTGTTTTATCTTATTTTATGTAAATGGATTTGAAATTTACTACATTGTATTTTTGTGTTCTTTTAATGTTTACTAAAAGAAAGTGATAAATCTATACTTTATAAAGATCAGTAGATCACATTTTATACAAGGGGATACTTTTAAAAGTTCAAGCAGCTACATTTTAATTGCTTACTTATTACCAAGATATCCCAGTATAGTCTTGATGATGAACCTATATCTAGCATCAAATGCATTTCCTTATTTTATATGTAATTTGCATCATTAGCGCATCTAGTGAATGGAGGGACCCGGTACAAAATATTTTGCTTTCCCTTGCAACTTTTCTATACAAGGTAGGTGCCCCTAGGTATCAATATAAAAGCTAAATTATATATGTGGGTAAATATATTGTGTCATGCTACAGCCAGGATTGCAGCTAGACTTGGGGCCCTATTAAATTCAAATCCTGCAGCGGCTGTGGTACAGGCGCAAAGGCTGTGGGCTTGAAATTTGGTGGAGTTACAGAGTGATTAAATTAGACAAGACCGTAACAGAAGTGGCCGACATCCAAATTAGTCAAACCCAATAGTAAAAGAGATCGTCATCATTATGTCACTAAAACATGGAGGTTAAATTTCAGTCACCTACTGTTGAAGTCTGAGTTGTGATCGGACCCGCATTCCATAAATAATGCAAAATTAAATAATCAATAAATATAATATTCTAGTCAATGCAAGTTCTGTTACATGTATTTACACATTGGTTGCTGGGATCGATATAACACAGAAATTAAACATGAAATAAATAATGTTTTATTGCCGATTTGCAGGCTTTTGAATATTGTGCTATTAATATTAATACCTTATATCAATTTCCCTTTATTTAAAATACAGTATTGTGTTTATATTTGCTTTTACAGTGTTAAGGACAGGACTTTAACCCCCTTGTGGGTCCTCTCTAGTACCTGTAGGATTTTTGGCTCCATTTGCCGTTTACGGGTTTGAACGCCAGTGTGTCCTTGGGGATTTGTGGCAATTTAATAGCTATTTGCGATTGTAACATTTACAGACTTGACAGATCAAAAGCTTAGCTGGGACGGAGTTCAGATTTTGACGGCCCGTAGGGTATTTCCACCTGTAACCCGCAGATCGTTTGCGGGTAGCGCAAAGAGGCTAATTTAATAGCCATATCTCTTGCGGGCTCCTTTACGGGCTACGATTTCTAAAATTGTAGCAATTTAATAGGGACCTTGGAATGTTATGTTGGCAACTCAATGACTTAGGACCTGCACATACTGTGGACTAGTGCTGATCCCGTTAGCACGTTTCTGATGATTATTCAGCTGAATTCAACTTCATTTTAGGTGGAACATGCTCTTAAAGTACATATTCATGGTATCTGCCTTATATAGGAGTATAAAATAGATTAAAGATATAAAAAACAATATGTTGTCTATCTCAAGTGAGTAAATAGGAACTAATTATATATGTGGGTGAGGGGCAGACAGCAATGGCATTGTCAGTAGACTACATCCCCCCTCATATAGTACCAGGCCCTATATTAAAAAGCTGGCAATAGGCAATCATTTATCATTTTAAAAACAGTCATCATATTTGTGGATCTGACCAAGTATGACAAGGCCTGGAATAAATTACAATTCCACTGAGTAGTTTTGGCACAACACATGGAAAGGTGATATATCTATAAAAATGCTTTTGTTGACTATATTATGTTTACCTAGTTAAATGTATATTCAGGTCACTGCCAAACTGATAGAATCTTCCACTACAAAATGAATAAGATTTTTAGGAGCAGGTAAAATGTGACCAACCTCGGCTGGCAATGACATTGGTGCCTGTGATGTATATCAAGAAAGTGTTTGAGGATTAACACTCATTATCATCATTATCAGGGACAATGTAGTCAAATATTTTATTCCACTGTTTTAAAGAATTATTATTAACAAAAAAGTTTTAGTAAGTAAAAAAAAAAACAATAATTTATGTGTTACCTATTTATGCAATTGTATGGAGTCGTGGCCAACTCCGTTGTTGTCTTGCAATACCTCTCCCTGAGCCAGATTCAATTGAGCAAACGTATTTTACCAGAGCCCGTAAGTTCATTTGCTATTCAATTGGCATCTTTTTGCAGGCTCCAAACGGTTTATGGTTATGTCTTTGAAAATTTTGCAGTTGTTAAACCCGGAACTTACAGCCTCCCGAAGCCTTTGATCTTTCCCGTCCTCAAGAGTTACGATGGCTAAAATCGCAAATCGTTATTCAATTGCTACAATTCCACAAGCCCGCAAATGTTTTCACACCCGTAAATGGCAAATGTAGAAGACAATCCTACGAGTACCAGATGGGACCCGCAAGGGGGTTTAACCCCTGTCCGTAGCACTGTAAATTCAAATTCAAATGAATCCTGCACTGTAAATAACGGGGAAAGTGATGACAGACATTAGAATGAATTGCACAACATCCTCAAGCTTGCAGGTCGGCAGTAACATTTTTTCATTTTTATGTGTAATTTCGGGGTTACATCGATCTCGGGAATCAATGAGGTAATACATATCAGGCCACCCACATGGACTAGAACAGTATTGGCATTCAATTTTCATATCAAAGATCAGGCCCCTAAACGCTAAGTGATTGACATGAAACTTTCATGGCAGTCTCATTTTCTATTGGCTGTTTCTAAATAGATAGTTACGGCCTTGCTTAATTGATCATGTTCCTGCCCTGAAATGCTACATACAAGTGCATGGTTTACAGTTTCGGCTTTCGTCCCATAACTTGCGGGCTTGTTCAATTGAATAACACCGAATTGTAGTAGAGTTCAAGCCTGCAGCAAGCCCGGAGACATACGGCCTGAATACCGCGAGCTTAGGCTTCTAATTGAATCGGCCTTGGGAATTTTGTAGGGTGAGATACCACAGACAACTGACTTTGTTTATCTGCTCTTCAAGTTGGAAGGAGACTTGGCAGATGAAACATAAGAGATATTGGAAGTTCTTCATAAGACAACAATAGAGATGGTCAAGACTGCATATAATTATATATAACTAGCGATTTGTCTGTCAAAAAATGACGGCAATAGAATTGTAAGACAGGTAATTCAGTTTGCCTCACAAAGTAAGTCTTTTGGTTGTGTGAGTATCTTCGGCGCTCATTACGTGCCTCGCGCAGAGCACCTTCGGCGCTCATTACGTGCCTTGCGCAGAGAACCTTCGTCGCTCATGGCGTGGCTCGCAATAAGCTTCTTTGGCACTCATTGCGAGCCTCTTGGTTGGTTTATTTTTGGTTATCAGAGCTCCCTTGGCACTCATTGCAAGGTTTGCGCTGATCATCTTTTGACGCAAATTGCGAGTCTCTCCCCTGGTGTAGTTTTGCTCCTCTAAATACTGTTGGTGTTCCTTGTGACGCGTGCGCTGAGCGTCTTTAGCGTTTATTGTGATCCTGAAGTCTGTTTTTTTTTCTGTCTTTGTATTTTTTATATGATAATTAATTAATTAATAAAATCATAAATTAATATACTTTTACTATTTGTAATTAATATATGCAGGAAGCAATATGCTGAAGAGCTAACAATCTGTTTTGATGTTCCTGCAGAATACAATGTACATTTGCAGTGTTGGTGAGCTGAGGTGTAAGTGTCGGCAATGTGTGCAGTGTGTAGTGTAAATAGGAAGCGTGCCCGAGGGGAAACCGTTTCTTTAGCTGTGAAATTCCGTATTTTGTAATGGTAATGTTATTAGTTTGCAGTTAGTGTTGTAAAATGGCTGCAATTGTGTATGTGTTAGGCGGTGTGGAGCATTTAGCTTCCTTCCTAATAGTGTATTTTGTTGCTCGTATGGTTCTGTGTAAAAGTCGTATGTGCCTGGCGGTGTTTTGCGTGCTTAGGGGTCGTGTAGCCTCGTTTTTTTTTTTTCCGGCAGCCATTTTTTCTCTCGCTTAGGGGATTTTCGAGTGGCGAAAGTCTTGAAATTGGACTTAAATTTGCGTCTAACCTTACTCCCAGACGTCCTGACTGTCCCCCTTGCTGTGTTATTTTTAATTTTTGTTTGTTTTGCTTGTATTTTGTGCGTTTTTCGTGTTTTTCACTGTGCATGGTTTGGCCTTTAAGTTCGTATTTTTTGCGTTTCGTATATATATTTTTTTTTAAGTGGCGGTTTCCTTTTGTAAGTGCTATGGGCCGTAATTTTTTTGAGGCAATTTTTTCAAAGTGCTACGGGTCTTGCACTGTGAATAGTGTATTTGAGTTTTCTGTTGATGTGTAGCTCTGCGGGTTGTAGGTATGATGCCTAAGTCATGCAGGGTCGTCGGGATGAGCGCCTATGGGGCTCATCTCCACCAGCGCAGGGAGCTCCTAAAAGTCCTACTTTGCGAGGGCCGCAGTTGCAGCAAGCTCGCTTTGCGAGCCCGCAGTTTTATCTATAGTAAATAATTCCTGAGAAATGCGCATTGGGTCCCCATTGGGAAATGGTCCTTTCCTGTTGCGTTACCAAAGGATTTTGGCAAGGTTGCGCTGCTGAGAATTATATATGTGATATGTGGTAAATTAAACGGTTGATTTTAGTTAGGCAAGTTAAAAAATGCTTTGCCATTATTAATTCTCATTTGTTAAAATAAAGCATTGACAATATGGGACTACAATGTTTCTGTAATAATGCATTGAATACTATACTGTTGTTTTCGATAAGATTTGCCCCAGCAGGTAATCTGACTTCATAGATCCTCTACTTGGGGAAGTTAACTCAAGTCTTTAAGTTATGTAAATTATGTATTGATCACTATGAACCTCAACAAACCTAAACACAAAACCTTAAAAAGACTCTGTCATCCCAAAACCAATCTTTTAGGTTATTCTTAAAGTGCATACAAAACAGATTATACATTCTAGTAGACATTTTCAAAAGTGGTTCATTACTAATTAAGTGCTTTAAGTGCTAATTAGAATAACAGTCTGTCCCTGTAATGTGACTTCCAATGTTGTCATTTAGTTAGAACCCATCTTCCACCCTTATCAAATACCCAAGCCACGAATTAGCATATTAAGCTGCTCATTAGCCAATACTGGGATCCATCCTGTTATAGTTACGGCAGCAGTGACCGCAGCAGTTGCAGCAAGGAGCTGCTAGATGGCTCTGACGATATTTGAGAGAAGTTCTTAACTTAGAATGTTTCCCTAACCCTTAAACTGACCCTTACCCTAACCCTCACCCTAACCCTCACCCTCACCCCAACCCTAACAGTTTGCGTAAGCCTAAAGCTATGATCTCGGCAATGAAATATCGGCAGCCACCATCTAGAGGTTGGTCGCCACGACTGCTACTGGCACTGCTGGCGGACTGCTGCCGTAACTAACAGGAAAGGACCCAATGCTGCATTTCTCAGGAATTTGTTACTATAGATAAAACATGTTTTCATTCAGCTAAAACCTGCATCCTGTTGGGGTGACAGTGTCCCTTTAATATTAACCATACATATTATAATAATATTAGTATTTTAAAATTCCCTTTCATTCTTGAATGTCTATTTTAGTATATTATTGACATAATAAAATATTCATGATTAGATAAAGACATGTTTTCAGTTTATTACTGAATAAATCTACCGTCACTTTTAATTTAAAATCATTAAATATTCAGTTAACAGAGCACGGGTGGTTAAGGTTAAAATATTTGAATAAATAAATATGTATTTAATGAAAAGAAAATCTATGTATAATGCACATTTGTAATAATATTCTCATGTAATCACGACTTCAGTACATGATTGTATCCTCTTATCTAGCTGTTTACATTCGGTAGTTTCTTATGGATCCCACAATATATCCTTACTTTAGGTTGCTAAGGAAACAGTAATAATTGAGGAACAAGCCTCTGTGCTAGTAAAAAAAAAAAAAAAATATGAGGGACTTTGGTGTATTAGAGTAAATACACAATTTAGATTTTTCATGCTACTCTTAACAAGGAGCTTTGACTATGGCAAATACATACACACTATACACTTCCCCCCCTCTCCAATTACACCCCCTCCCTTTCCCCTCACTTACCCCCTCTACCTTTCCCCTCACTTATCCCCCCTCTCCCTTTCCCCTCACTTATCCTCCCTTTCCCCTCACTCACCCCCCCTCTCCCTTTCCCCTTACTATGAATCCACTTGCGTTCAAACCCGTAAGCTGCAAATAGAGCCAAAAAGCCTTCAGGTACTAGAAAGGACTAATGGGGTCTAATGGTGGAGAGAGGAGTTATCTTTGTTTTGTCAGGAAGGATGCCGGAACGGAACACTTTTTACATCAAACCCAAGAGGCCCCCTTTTCCTGTGCTGCATTCTGCTGTGTCTGGTGAGTCTGTCAGCAATTCTTTACACACCATAATTGCAACCCTTAGGTTTTTATTACAGCAATTTGGTATTACTAATGCTTGGGTTCCTCCAACGCAATCTATAATGCCCTCAATGTTGTCAGGGCTACCTGCACCTTCTGAAAGCAATGAAGTTAACTCATCTGATTCGGTACATGCTGATATGGTCCTTTCCACTGCTATGGCTGGAGATTCCACTAAGACCCAAAAGTCTTATTTATTAATTGTGGCAGACACGGCGAAAGCCAGGCCATCAATAAAAAAATTCAGGCTCTATTGGCATGCACGTTCCACTTGAGGTAAAGGAGAAAATATGGAAAAAAGAATTTATTGAGATTTTCTCTCTTCTCCAATTGACTATTTTGAGGTGAAGGAGAGAAAAAATTAGACCAAAAAGGCAAAGAAAGGAACGGACGATACAGATGTCTTCCTAAAACCTTCTCTAAATTGGCTTCAAACATATGTTATTATGGCCAGAATTATTGGGGAAAAGTATCCTTACAATTGTTCAGCTTTCTTTTGCTATCTAAATGAAATTGAGAGCATTCACAGAACGTATGGGGTCTTGTTAGTTGGGTCTTCAATTGCATACACACACCAATTAATGATCTATTTTGTGGATGATTTTGCTATCCCTCTGGCTAAGGACAAGACACAAGGTCCTACCACATCACTACAATTTTTGGGGGAATAAAAATTGAATCGTTAAAATGTCACTGCTCTTTTCCTTTTGTCAAGGTGGTTGATCTGTGAGCTTCTATTGTTAATGTTTTAACCAAGACGAAAGTCACCTTTAAGGAAGATGCAATCTGTTTTAGGTAAGGTCAACTTTGCATGTAGAATAATTCCAAGAGAAGGGTTTTCTGCAGGCGGTTATCATTAGCAACAACTGGAATCAAACACCATCATCATTTCATTAGATGGAAGACATGCAAGTTTAGTTGATTTTTCTGCAACATTAAAAAAAAAAACACTGGTCAACAATCTTTTTTCATCAGACATGATTTTAGGTGAACTCGATAGATTGTTCAATGCTGATTTCAAACCTGTTTTTATTTTTTTTTCAGCACATCTATTTTTTTTGATGAGAGGCATTATGTTTCAGCATTATTTGTGATTTTTTTACAACTGAAACAATATTTCTTTATTATTTCAGATTTGATTTTGTTCAATGTAAATTTAGTTATCTGCATGCCTAAAAAATGCAAAACTCACCCCAACACATTTTGCTATGTATGCAGCCTTTTTACAGCCTCAGGGCAGAAACGTAAAATTACCACAGATCTCATGAAAATCTACAAATTGTACTTTGGGTGCCCACTAGATGATCAGGACAAAGCATGGACTCTACATATTATTTGCACTGCATGTTCTAGCGGTTTACGTTATTAGCTTCATAGGCGGAAGTCTTCACTTCCATTTGCAATACCCATTTATCTGGAGAGAGCCAAAGGATCATCATAGTGATGGTTAATTTTGCAGCATTAATACAACTGGTTTTCCAACAAAAAATAAACATGAAATCGGCCATCAGACCAGTTCCTCATGATGCCTCATTACCAGTGCCAGTGCCTCCAGTTGATAGACTTGAGTCCGTGGTAGAGGAAACTGAATTTGATACTTGTGCCAACAGTAGTGTTCAGTATCCCGCAGATTTTGACTATACGCCTGATGCTGAAAAAGAACCAGAAACGTTTACTCAGAAAGAGTTGATTGATATTTATCCCTCTCAAAAGAAAAAGAAGCAGAGCTTTTAGCGCCAAGGCCTAAAGAGAAACACCTGCTTGGAGTAGGCGTGTAAGTATGCCACTATCGTAAACGTAACAATGACTTAGCTACGTTTTTTTTGTTGATGGCCCATTGTGTTATTGTCATGATATCAATGGACTTTTCAAAAATGTATTGCAGTCACATGTAGAATCTGACTGGCATCTGTTTATTGACTCTTTGAAACGAAGTTTGAAAGCTGTGCTGTTGCATAATGGAAAGCTGTGCATTCCCACTGCTCATTCCATTCATTTAAGTGTGACACATTACAGCTTGAAAATACTGCTTGAAACTCATCAGTGGAATATCTGTGGTGATCTAAAAGTCATTGGAATATAAGCAGGGTTCACAAAATTCTGTTGTTTCCTATGCCTGTGGGTCAGCCACGCTGTTGCGGATCATTACATCAAATATGATTGGCCTCAAAGAAGTGAATATGAGCCAGGAAGAAACAGTGACCAAAACATTCCTTTGGTTGATCCGCAAAATTATTTTTTGCCACCTCTACATGTTAAGCTTGGCTTAATGAAGAACTTTGTGAAAGTGATGGGGAAAGCAAATTCTGCAGGATTTCAGTACTTGGTAAAAAATGTTTTCCAAAGATCAGTGCAGCTAAATTGAAAAATTTCAGGAAGTTTTGCAAGACACAAACTTCAAGGTTTCTTTCAATGTTCAAGAAAAAGAAGCTTGGCATGCTTTTACATGGATTTGTGAAAACTTTCTGGGCAACTATAAATCTTCCATGTATGAAGCTGGCATTCAAAAGTTACTCAACGCATTTTAATTGCATTTTTTACATTCGCACCTCAATTTGTTTCCTGAAAACCTCGGAGCAGTGAGTGATGAGCAAGGCGAACAATTTCATCAAGACATTCAACCAATGGAAAATCGCTACCAAGGTTTCTGGAATGAAAGCATGATGGCAGATTACTGTTGGATGCTGTATCGTGATGAACCAGATAACATGTACAAAAGACAATACTATTCACAACAATTTTGATGTTTAATTGTAATAGTGGTATAATATTCATTAAATTGATGATAAATGTTCATGACATTTGTAAGTTACAACAATAATATGGATGCACTTTGGTACAACTCTATTCCCTGCACATTTCTGAAATATACATAAAATTGATCAAACCCAAAGGATGGTCGTATTTCACAAACCAGACATGATACCACAAAAGTGAATACGAATTTGGAATCAGCATGAAAAAATATGTTTTTGTTTATGATGAGAGAAAAATGTTTTATTTTGTTGACCTGTGAAATCATTATTCATGGCAAAACATGTCTGTAACCAGTACATGGATCTCTACACTGACTCTGCAGGTAGTATAGGGTTTGGTGCATATTTAAAAGGGCAATTGATTGTGACCATGTGACCAACACACTGGATGCATGCTGCCTTGGTAAAGAATATGGTTTTCTAGAGCTATTTACGATCATCATGGCTATTTGCATATGGGGAGATCAGCTGCGGGATAAACATGTGGTGCTACACACGAATAACATGGGTGTTTTAACAGTACCGAACAACCTTACATTTTCTTCTTTTCCGGCCCTGTGACTTTTTAGACACCTTGTGCTGGAGTGTATGTTACGTAATAGTTCTAGGACTCAAAAATAGCATTGATGATGCACATTTGCATTGTGGAAGCCCTTTTGCGTGGAGTCGATTTTGCAAATTAGCTTCTGAGGCTTCTGCGTCCCCTACATCTTGCTTCTGTGTCCCCTACATGGTGCAATATGTATTGATTTTTCATTGTAGGGGTAATGACTTTGATCTCAAGCCCTTGGAGGAATTAATATTTTCAATAAAAGGAGTTCTTTCCAGATTAAAGCAATTATTCCCCAATTGAGTTCTCATTTGGTCCCAGATAGCTCATAGGTTTTCATGGTGCCCTCTCATTAGACAATGCCATTATGGCTAAATCAAGAAAGAAGGTTAATAAGTTCATAGTCAGTTTCATTAAAGGGGGGGGGGGGGGAATATCCACACATCATAAGGGGTTAGAGGTTCCTGATACCAAGGCATTTTATTGGGGTGATGGAGTACATCACAATGAGTATGAACTCCGTCTTTCAATGTTTGATTTCAAAGAAGCTATTTCCATGGGCATAGTTACCATTTAATTAGCTCACTTATTTTATGGGTTAACTGTTTAATGGATACGCTCTTGATTCAGTTGGTATACACTAGGTTACTGTAGTGCATTGCCATTTCTTGTTACTTTAAAATATTGGTGCACTGAGTTAGAGTGGTGCGTCTCTACACATATTCAAATATTGGTACGCACAGTACTCACTGTGTTAGACTGGTGTGTCCATTTAATGTCTATCCTGTTATTATAGATATGTATGTACTTGGTTAGAGTCGTGCTTTTCCAATTCATTTTATTTTGTGGGCGGGGTGCTTGCCCTCACAGGATTAGGAGAAGCTATCTCTGGCTTAGTACTTCCACTGGGTTCCCTCCTCCCAAGGCCAGATCATCCATTAGGCGAGTTAGGTTACCACCTACAGGCGCATCTCTGAGAGGGGCGACTCACTATCACCCCATCTTTCAGCAGAGACACCCTCCAATACCCCTCCTGGCGTGTGCTGCTCTGTACAGTGTTTGCTTCCTCTAAAAGCAGACAGCGCTGCCGGAGATTAACACTGAGCTCCAGACAGGAAACTCAGGCATGTACATGTGTGTGAGAGGGAGAGAAAGAAAGATGGAGAGGAAGGGAGGAGTAGAGGGAAATAGGTAGAGGAGAAGAGGGGTGAGAGAGGGGGAGAAAGAGAGGATGAGAGTGGAGAGAAGGAAGGAAAGAAAGGGACAGAGAGAGGGAGAGAAAGAGGGGAAGGTAGAGAGAAAGAGGGGGGAGAAAGAGAGGGGTGGGAAAGAGGGAGAGAGAGAGGGGAGAAAGAGGAAGAGAGAGATGGAAAAAAAGAGAAAGGGAGAGAGAGAAAGAGAAAGGGAGGGGGAGAGAGATAGATAGAGAAAGAGAAAGGGAGGGGGAGAGAGGGGGAGAGAAAGAGGAAGACACAATGGGGGAGGGAGCGAGCTATGGGAGAGAGAGACAGAGGGGGGAGAGAGAGAAAGACTGAGTGAGATTAAGAGAAAGAAAGAGGGGAGAGAGGTTGAGGGAGAGACAGGGGGAAGAGGGAAAGAAAAGAGAGAGGAAGAGGGAGAGAAAAGAGAGAGGAAGAGGGAGAGAGAGAAATAGGGAGAGAGATAGTGAGAGAGAGTGGGAGGAGAGTGGGAGAGAGGGAGGAAAAGAGAAACAGAGAAGGGAAGAGAGAGAGAGAGAAGAAGGGGCGAGAGATGGAGAGAAAGAGAGAGGGGAGAGAGAGTTAGAGAAAAAAAGAGACATAGAAAGAGGGAGGGGTGAGAGAGAGGGAGAATAAGAGATGGGAAGAGGTGGTAGAGAAATAGGGAGAGAGAGGGGGAGAGAGATGGGAGAGAGAGGGAGGCAGAAAGAGAGAGGGAGGGAGACAGGAGCAGGGAGCGTGGGGACATGGAGAGAAAGAGAGAGGGGAGAGAGAGAGAGGTAGAGGAAGAGAGAGACATAGAAATAGGGAGGGGAGAGAGAGAGGGAGAGAAAGAGAGGGGAAGAGGGAGAGAAAGGGGGAGAGAGATAGGGAGAGAGAGGGAGGGAGAAAGAGAGAGGGAGGGAGACAGGGGGAGGGAGAGAAAGAGCAAGAGAGAAAGAGAGAGAAGGGAGGGTAAGGGAGAGAGACATGGAGAGAGAGTTAGAGAAAGAGAAGGGAGGGAGTGAGAGAGATAGGTGGAGAGAAAGAGAGGGGAGAGAGGGGGGAGAGAGATGGAGAGAGAGATACAGATGAAGAAGGAGAGAAATAAAGGGGGAGATAGACAGAGAAAGACATGGGGTAGAGAGAGGAGAGAGAGGGAGTGAGAGAGGAGAGAGGGGGAGAGAATGAGAACATGTAATAGCTCTGCGTGTGTATTAGTAGCCATGCTGTAAAAATGGTGGAAATGTCTGTGATTTACTCACACAGCAAGATAGCGATATACACACACAGAAAAGGGAAAGATGGGTGCACGCACACCTTGCACACGCACTTTAGGGGCTATTCCACTTTACTGCCCAGGGACTCCAAAAAGGTAGATCCGGGGGTGCCCCCGCCCCTTTAATTTCAATATGTACATGTACAATCACCACTTGTTTATTTGCGATGTTATATATTTGTATTAATAAATGAGCTCTATTGGTCTAGATTTTTTTTAGAACTCTTACTACATTATTAAATTTGAAGCCCATAGCGGCATCAGCAAGCCGGCAAGGTCTGCAGGCTTTAAATTCGGCTGCGTTACAGAGCTATTAAATTAGACTATGCAGGCAAGTTACGGGCTTGAGACGCAAACCCGTAAAACATTGTTTGAACGTTGGATGCGTTGCCGTGAACATGATCAATTAGTCTAAACCATAGTGACGGGTTCAGATGGAGCAAATGTTAACAGAGACCGTCACCATTACTTCACTGAAAAATGGAGGATGGATTTCAAAGTCTTACGGGCTTCAATTACGACTTTCGATCTGACCCACATTCCAGAAATATTGCAATATTAATAAAGCCATAAAAATGATATTCTAGTCCATGCAAGTTCCATTATATGTATTAAAACATTGATTGCCCGGATCGATATAACATGGAAATTAGACATGAAATAAAGTATTTTATATTGCAGATTTGCGAGCTTGAGAATGTTGTGCTATGAATTCTAATACCTAACATCACTTTTATTACATAATCGTATGAGTACAGTAGTGTGTGCATACTTGCATTTACAGTGCTAAGGACAGGACTTTACCCCCTAGCGGGTCCTCTCCAGTACCTGTTGGCTTCTTGGCTCCATTTGCGGGTTATGGATTTGAACATCAGTGAATTAATTGCAATTTAACAGAGTGATTGGAAATGTAATTGTTACGGGATTGACAGGTCAAAGGAATTGCAGGTGCGCAGTTCAAAATTCCTCATATCGTTCACTTTTCTCGCCCTTACCCCGCAAGTGGTTGGCGAGTTGCTTTGTGGGGCCAATTTAATAGCTGCAAGTCATGCGGGCTACGTTATTGGCTATGGCTTTCATCATTGAGGGAATGTAATAGGGCCATTAATGTGCCCTAACATTAAAATTGGGCCGGAGAATAAAACACAGCAAATGACATTCTAAACCCAATTTATTCCCCAGAGGAAACATTAGAGGAAACCCTAAATGAACATTTATAGTGAAAGAAGATTATTAGGAACTTTTAATTTGCTTTCTGTAGTGTCTCAATAAAGTCTTAAGCTGTTCTTCCTCATATAAAACACTGAGAATAAGTTGACAATGCATATTACTTATCAGAACTTGCTCAAAATGTAATGGTCATATTTTTATAATTGTTGACTCTATAATCAAATCTGTGGCTGGAAGACACAATGCTCCATAAATTTCATATGCCTTATTAAAGTTATTATGGATGGTTCAGTCACTTGGATTCATAAAGATAACACCTTTATTGAGGAGAAGAGTCATATAAGCATGTCAACATTATGGACACTACCCTGCAACGTTGTGTCTTTCTCTGAGAAATAACTTAGTTCAGTCATATATTCTTTGTTGTTGGGAGGCATTTTTCTGCAGATTTAGGGCCCTATAAAATTCCAGCCTCGTAAATAAGAGGCTTCTACTTAAGCCCTACGTACTGCAAAATTTCTCAAAGTTACAATGCTATTACAATCGCTTTGCTGCGAGCAACGTATGAGCTACGCAGCAGGGCAGTACGTATCAACACTGCGAAAATGTACATGAGAAGTGACAGCCTGCGAGTAGTGATGTCCCGAACAGTTCGCCGGAGAACTATTCGCAGCGATTTTCTCATGTTCGCGTTCGCAACGAACGGCGAACATATGCACTTTTCGGTCCGCCCCCTATTCTTTATCATTGAGGAAACTTTGACCCTGCACCTTACAGTCAGCAGACACATTCCAGCCAATCAGCAGCATACACTCCCTTCCAGAGCCTTCCATCTGTATGACAGCCTCCATTTTAGAATCATTCTGTAGCTGCATTCGTGGAGAGAGGAGATACATTCTACCTGCTCTTGATTTAATAGGTAAATAGATAGCCAGGATGTGTATTTAGCTTTAACTACACACCTGAAGGACTCCTTTGATATCTGCTGCAAGGACAGCAACCCAAAAAGCCCTTTTTAGGGCTAGAACATAATTTATTTTATTTTATTATTTTTTTCTGCTGATTTGATAGGGAAATAGATAGCCAGGCTGTGTATTTAGCTTTAACTACACACCTGAAGGACTCATTTGATATCTGCTGCAAGGACAGCAACCCCAAAAGCCCTTTTTAAGGGCTAGAACATCATTTATTTTATTTTATTATTTTTTTATGCTGATTTAATAGGGAGATAGCCAGGCTGTGTATTTAGCTTTAACTACACACCTGAAGGACTCCTTTGATATCTGCTGCAAGGACAACAACCCAAAAATTCCTTTTTATTTTATCTTATTACTTTTTTCTGTGTAATCTAATTGCATATGCCAGCCTGCTAGCGTGTGTGTGTGAGGCCTATTGCATCTAGTCTGCCAACTTTTGCCAGTGCGCAGTGACACTCATATCTAGTGCAACCGTAGTGTGCAGTGAAATCAAACAACCCTTTTTTTACTGTAATCGATTGAATATCAGTAGCCTGCCTAAAGGCGTGTGTGTGAGGCCTATTGCATCTAGTCTGCCAACTTTTGTCAGTGCACAGTGACACTCATATCTAGTGCCACCGTAGTGTGCAGTGAAATCAAATAACCCTTTTTTTACTGTAATCGATTGAATATCAGTAGCCTGCCTACAGGTGTGTGTGTGAGGCCTATTGCATCTAGTCTGCCAACTTTTGCCAGTGCACAGTGACACTCATATCTAGTGCAACCGTAGTGTGCAGTGAAATCAAACAACCCTTTTTTTACTGTAATCGATTGATTATCAGTAGCCTGCCTAAAGGCGTGTGTGTGAGGCCTATTGCATCTAGTCGGCCAACTTTTGCCAGTGCGCAGTGACACTCATATCTGGTGTCACAGTAGCTTGCACGCATAGTACCACTAATGGTAAAAAAAATGACAGGCAGAGGTAGGCCACCCCGCAGGGGCCATCGTGGTCGTGGTGCTGTGATTCTCTTTGGCCCTAGAATAATGCCCAGTTTTCAGAGGCAACGTACCCTGAACTTGAACAGTTCTGAGGACATGGTTGACTGGCTAACACAGGACACCCAATCTTCTACAGCTTCCGCTTGGAACCTAGACGCACCATCCTCCTCCAGCTTAGCTTCGGTCACCTCTCCAGTTACCACTCGCCCTCCTGCCGCCACCACCAACACTAGCACCACAGCCGCTTCACTTGATCCGTCAGCAGAGTTATTTACAGATCCGTTGGAAGAAATGAGTGATGCACAAACATTAGTGCCAGAGGATGTAGATAACAGGAATATGTCCCAGTCAGGCAGCATTACACACATGGACGTACGGTCTGATGATGATGATGATGTTGTACCCGGTGCTGCTTCCTTTGTTGAGTTGTCAGATACAAGTGAAGTGGTTGATGATGACGATGCGTCCATGGATGTCACGTGGGTGCCCGCTATAAGAGAAGAAGAAAAGGAGGAAAGTTCAGATGGGGAGACAGAGAGGAGGAGGAGACGAGTTGGAAGCAGCGGGAGGTCGTCGAAAGTAGCTAGTGGCACAGTCAGACAGCATGCATCGGCACCCGGGGTCAGCCAGACAGCACGCCAGTCAACGCATGCTTTTGCCACCACCAGAATGCCGTCATTGCAGAGCTCAGCAGTGTGGCAATTTTTTCGTGTGTCTGCCTGTGACAACAGTGATACCATTTGCAACCTGTGCGAAAAGAAACTGAGTCGTGGGAAGTCCAACACCCACCTAGGTACAACTGCTTTGCAAAGGCACATGATGTCACATCACAAACGCCTATGGGATCAACACATCAGTACAAGCAGCACACAAAGTCAAAGCCGCCATCCTCCTCCTGGTCCAGCATCTTCAGCCACGTCAACCACTGCTGCCCTGCTTGCCCCCTCTCAACCATCCGCCACTCCGTGTCTCGCCCTGAGCAGTCCCTGCTCATCTGGCCACAGTCAGGTGTCTGTCAAGGACATGTTTGAGCGTAAGAAGCCAATGTCACAAAGTCACCCCCTTGCCCGGCAACTGACAGCTGGCATGTCTGAACTCTTAGCCTGCCAGCTTTTACTATACAAGCTGGTGGAGTCTGAGGCATTCAAAAAAATTTTAGCTATTGGGACACCGCAGTGGAAGGTATCCGGCCGAAATTTCTTTGCACAAAAGGCAATCCCCAACCTGTACTCGATTGTGCAAAAGGAAAGTAATGGCATCTCTGGCACACAGTGTTGGGGCAAGGGTCCATCTGACCACGGATACCTGGTCTGCAAAGCATGGTCAGGGCAGGTATATCACCTACACTGCCCATTGGGTAAACCTGGTGACGGCTGCCAAGCATGGAATACGTGGCTCTGCAGAGGAGTTGGTGACACCGCCATGACTTGCCGGCAGGCCTGCTGCCACCTCCTCTACTCCTCCTACTCCATCCTCTTCCATAACCTCCTCGGCGGAGTCCTCTTCTGCTGCTGCTATGTCTTGCTCCACATCAACGGCACCCCCCCCAGCTCCACAGGTACTATTCCACATCCCGGATACGGCAGTGTCACGCCGTCTTGGGGTTGACTTCCCTGAAAGCAGAGAGTCACACCGGACCAGCACTCCTGTCCGCCCTGAACGCACAGGTGGATCAGTGGCTGACTCCGCACCAACTGGAGATCGGCAAAGTGGTTTGTGACAATGGAATAAATTTGGGCAAGTTGACACATGTGCCGTGCATGGCACATGTGTGTAATCTGATTGTACAACGCTTTGTGCATAAGCACCCAGGCTTACAGGACGTCCTGAAGCAGGCCAGGAAGGTGTGTGCCCATTTCAGGCATTCCTACACAGCCATGGCGCACTTTACAGATATCCAGCGGCGAAACAACATGCCAGCGAGGAGCTTGATTTTAGACAGCCCGACACGTTGGAATTCAACACTCCTAATGTTTGACCGCCTGCTCCAACAAGAAAAGGCCGTTAACGAGTATTTGTATGACCGGGGTGCTAGGACAGCCTCTGCCGAGCTGGGGATTTTTTTGCCAAGTTACTGGACGCTCATGCGCAATGCCTGTAGGCTTATGCGTCCTTTTGAGGAGATGACAAACCTGGTCAGTCGCACCCAGGGCACCATAAGCGACATCATACCATTTGTTTTCTTCCTGGAGCGTGCCCTGCGAAGAGTGCTGGATCAGGCTGTAGATGAGCTTGAAGAGGAAGAGTTGTGGTCACCATCACCGCCAGAAACAGCCTTATCAGCATCGCTTGCTGGACCTGCGGCAACGCTGGAAGAGGATTGTGAGGAAGAGGAGTCAGAGGAGGAATGTGGCTTTGAGGAGGAGGAGGAAGACCAACCACAACAGGCATCCCAGGAGTGCTCGTTGTCACCTATCTGGCACCAGTTGTGTTGTACGTGGCTGGGGCGAAGAACATACCTTCAGTGAGATCACTAGGACGAGTAACGGGACATGACTAGCTCGGCATCCAACCTTGTGCAAATGGGTTCTTTCATGCTGTCGTGCCTGTTGAGGGACCCTCGTATAAAAAGGATGAAGGAGAACGACCTGTACTGGGTGTCCACGCTACTAGATCCCCGGTATAAGCAGAAAGTGCCTGAAATGTTACCGAATTACCACAAGTCGGAAAGGATGCAGCACTACCAAAATAAATTAAAAAGTATGCTTTACACAGCGTTTAAGGGTGATGTCACAGCACAAAGGCAATCTAACAGCGGAAGAGGTGAACATAATCCTCCTCCTCCCACGACCACTCCGGCAAGGAGAGGACGCTTTACAGACGTGTTGTTGATGGAGGACATGCTGAGCTTTTTAAGTCCTATGCATCGCCACCGCCCTTTGGGGTCCACCCTCAGAGAACGACTCGACCGTCAGGTAACAGACTACCTCGCCATAACTACAGATATCGACACTATGAGGAGCGATGAACCCCTTGACTACTGGGTGTGCACGCTTGCCCTGTGGCCTGAGCTATCCCAATTTGCCATAGAACTTCTGTCCTGCCCCGCTTCAAGTGTCCTGTCAGAAAGGACCTTCAGTGCAGCAGGAGGTTTTGTCACTGATAAGAGAAGTCGCCTAGGTCAAAAAAGTCTAGATTACCTCACCATTATTAAGATGAATGAGGGATGGATCCCGACGGGACTGACAGTGGGCGATACATTCGATTAAAAAAGGCCTGATAGATGAGCTGCCTTGAGCTAATAATGGTCCACACGCTGCTGTATTTTATCCCTGAATGCTGGATGACTTGCGTGACTTATCCGCCACCAACTAGGGTTCAAGACGCAATGTTTTAGGGCACTTTCTGCCTGGCAAACTAACATCAATTATTCTGGTCGCTGCAACAATACCTAATTTTTGCATTTAAATTATCTTATTTTAGAAGGCGTACAGCATGTAATGAAAAATAAAGCAATTTTGAACAGTCTTGCATAACAGTTGTGCAAAAATACATATTTACAATAGAGACATTTTGTGAAAGTTAGCTGGCTATTCCTTCTTATTTTTACTTTTTAGGTTAATAATTTTTCTTATTTTTTACTGTGATTGCAATTTAAGAGATACCTAAAACATGGTAAAACAGACAATAGTAAAGAGTATATCTGCAGGAAACACCAAAGTCCTATTAGCTATCATCCCTCCAGCAGTATTAGCTTATTATTTACAATATCTAACCTGGGCAATCACCCTTGGGTTACCCTAGGGCAGGCTTCAGTAAGCCACCTCTCCTTTCCTGGGATGATTTTGCCGCCGGTTGCTTCTGAAGGGTCTCCTGGGCTCCCCCACTTCGGTCCTTCCCCCAGTATCGCTTCAACCAGTAACAAATGATTTATATTTGTAAAACGACCCAATGATCCCCCTTGATAGAGGTTTATCTTTACAAATTTTGGAGAACCAATTTGAGACCGGTGTCCCCTGTTTCCGGGTCAGGGAGTGTGTGAAATGCCTCAGCCTACAGTAATTGTAATGTTCTGACAGCGCTAGCTCCTGCTTGTCCCTCAGTTCCTCATAGGTGAGCATCTGGCCCTTTACTAACCAGTCTCCCAGTCTATCTAGTTTCCTTGACCTCCACCAGTGCTGTGATGTTGTGCTCATGTGTTTCGGGGCCTGAGGGTGGTCAAGAATTGGGGTCATTTGGGTGGATCCAAGGAACAAACCTGTGTGTTTCTTGGCCCATTTCCAGTATGATAGTGAGTGTCTGATTAGGGGGTTTGGCGAGTTTTTAAGGCTCTGAGGCAATTCTGATAGCCAAGCCACCTTGTCCCAGGTTAAGGGCCTTAAAGTGTGGATCTCTAAATACACACAGGCCAGTTGATGACATATAGAATGTGCTATTGGGAGGAAAGATAGGTGACGGAACAGGTATTAAACTGATAGGAATGAGTAGTACAACTTAATACACCTCTCCTATCTGGTGGCACCTTAGATTGCACGTGCAGTGCCCCAAATTCGAAGTAGGAGGTCCGACCAAGCATCTTTTTCCATCTCCCTGTTCCAAAAATCCATGCCATATACACGTCCCCTGATAGGTAACGTAACAGGTATTAAACTGATAGGAATAAGTAGTACAACTTAATACACTTCTCCAATCTGGTGGCACCTTAGATTGCACGTGCAGTGCCCCAAATTCGAAGTAGGAGGTCCGACCAAGCATCTTTTTCCATCTCCCTGTTTTAAAAATCCATGCCATATACACGTCCCCTGATAGGTAACGTAACAGGTATTAAACTGATAGGAATGAGTAGTACAACTTAATACACTTCTCCTATCTGGTGGCACCATAGATTGCACGTGCAGTGCCCCAAATACGAAGTAGGAGGTCCGACCAAGCATCTTTTTCCATCTCCCTGTTCCAAAAATTCATGCCATATACACGTCCCCTGATAGTGGACGTAACAGGGATTAAACCGATAGGAATAGTACTACTTAACAGTACACACCTTACAATAACGCAGACAGAGGCAACGCGTATAATCTTCCATGCTGTGCAGTGGAAGCCCCCAGACTCTGACCTGTGTATAATCTTCCAAAATTAAACCCGATCGGGGACCCCCGCTGCACGGGGTTAATGTGGGGGGGCTGCGGGGGGATCTATGGACCCTTGCAGCAAGGGCTTAATGTGGGGACACTTCGGGGGTCCCGATGGGGAACCCCAGCATAAAGGGGGTTAATTTTAGGTGCCGCGGCCGGTTTTAGTAATAGTGTGCCGCAGGCCCTTTAAGGAGCCGCGGCAGCGAATTTAAAACGTTTAAATGCAGCGGGGCCTGGTTGGTGCCGATCGGGGACCCCCGCTGCAAGGGGTTAATGTGGAGATGCTGTAGGGGTCCCGATAGAGACCCCCGCAGCATGGGGATGTGTATAGAGAGCAGGGGGAGCCTTACACTGCTGTCTCGGGCTTCTCCGAGGCAGCACGTAGAGGTCTTAGGATCCCTTGCTGGCACTTTTTGTTCCCGTAGGGATTCTTCCGAGATACAAGAATCGCTCGTAGATTTATGACTGCGTGTGACTACGTAGCTCTGTCGGAGCCTATTCTCGGCCATTTTTTGTAGTCATATCGCAAAGCAGGCTGCGAGAGATTCGGTCCTCGCAAACAGCAAAAAACTGCCTTTTGTCAGCACCGAGAGAACTACGAGGGAGATTTTAATGAGGCCCCAAATCTCTAACCTTCTCAACCAATGGTGAAAATATACCCTTTTTCTATATAATTTCTTAGATACTGGATGCTTGGAGACAAATCCATCCATCATTCCTGTTCATAATTAAAAAAATGGAGGAACCTTCCCATAGATCTACACAAAAAAAAAAAAAATGTTAACCTCACCGTACTCTATGGGGCAAGATCTCTTCTGAGGTAAAACAGGAAGCTGGATTTGAGACATCCATGGTGAGTGCATACTTTAAAGCACAGACTTGTGAAAGCAGAAACGCTAACATATGCTGTTGTTGCCTGAACTTTTTTTTTAAATATGTATATGTATAAGTACTATGAAAGAAATACACTAATCTAATAAGAAAGTTATTGACACTTTTAATAATAGATGATTACATGGGGTAAACTTCATACAAAAGGAAAGGGATACATATACCAACTAAGGGCTCATTTACATGCCCCCCATATGGAATTGTATCGTAGGTAACATAACAAATCCTTGTTATGAAATGTTCCCATCTCTACGTCAGCTTTGAGCATAGGTGTGATTGTCTTCCACACTTTTAAAAAATCTAAAACTATGTGAGATTATCACGGAATTATTATCAGGGAATTATGATGTCATAGGTTTGGGGATTGCTAAATTGTCATTGTGTTGTTTGTTGGCCTCAGAGTTATGTTAAACCATGAATTTGTCTTGTTTAAAAGAATACTAATTTGTATTAATAAATGAGCCGTGGCCTTTTATTATACCATATATGGAATGTATTGATGTATATTGTGTGGTCTATTATCATCTGTATTGACAATGCACCGGTCAAGGGTTAATTATGGTAGCATGAAAACAATTAGGATATACCCAAACATTAAAATTGGGCCAGACACTAAAACACAGCAGATTACATGCTAAACCCAATTTATTTGGAAGCCCTAAATGAACATTTATAGTGAAAGAAGATCATTTTTTTGATTTCTGTAGTGTCTGAATAAAGCCTTAAGCTGTTTTTCTTCATATAAAACACAGAGAAGAAGTTGACAATCCATATTACTTATCAGGGCTTGTTCAAAATGTAATGGTCATATTTTTATAATTGTTGACACTATAATCAAAGCTATGGCTAGATGACACAATGCTCCATAAATGTCATATGCCTTATTAAAGTTATTATGCTTCGTCAGTCCCTTGGAATTATAAAGGTTGCACCTTTATTGAGAAAAAGAGCCATATAAGCATGCCAAAGTTAGGGACACTACCCTGGAACTTTGGTGGCACAGGTCTAATGTATGCTAAAGTTAAAACCACCCATCCCAAAATAAAGAGACAGACACAGTGAATCATTGGTTCTGTCTGAGGGGCCACTCGGGATTGGGGGGGTAGTAAATAGGTTATCCTGAAAAAAATCTGGCTGCTTTGCAGACTTTCCATGGATGATCAAAGGATAGTCATAAAGTTGGAAGTTAGCTTCTGGCCCTCTGTAAAATGAGATGTAGCAACTAGTGATGGGTGATGATGGTTGGTAACCGTGTTGACAGGGTGTGGGGGAAGTCTTTTGGTGTTTGTGAAATATTTCTGTGCAAGCAAAAAAATAAACTAGGCAGTCTGACTCAGATATACTAATCAACGGTATTGTCACAGTCTGAGTTGGACATTCTAATAAAAGGAATGTCTGTCTGTGTCTGATGTTATGATTAAATCCTAATCAATGGGATGTAAAACAGTTATTTTTTAATAAGCAGTAACTTAAGTGCTGAGTTTGGAACCTGGGAGGTCCTGAGTTTTCCTAAGTTGTTTTGGCTGGGTGCTGAGAGCTTGAAAACACAAATGCACGACTTAGAAGGAGAAATTGAGGTGCATGTGGCCCCTCGGATTTTGGTCATAACAATGCACCATGAGGCTGACCTGTAGAAAAAAAGCATTGGGGAAAAAAGAGGTAAGGAGAAAGAAATGGATTAAAATGAACAGCTTAGTAAGGTTTATACTTTCGTGTTCCAATAAGAAATGGCATCTGCTGCTGATCTACAAGCAGTGCTACCAATGCTGTATCATCTATCAAACCATAGAGCAATATTATACAGTGCATACTGTATATTACTGATCTGTGGTCTCACAATGATGCCTTGGGATGACACTGTATAGAATATCACTTGCGCTATACAAATCTCTATCTTGAATGTACCCTGGATAGGACATCCTATATATATATATATATATATATATATCTTATCTAGTTTGTCATCTTGTTGCTTGTCTCATTTTAAAGAAATTGCTCTATTCTTGATTCGTAGTATCAATAACCCATCACACATTTTTATGTGCATTCCATGCATTTCATGGCAAAATGATTATTCATTTATGGTCATTAGTTACATTGTATTTCTGTTACGTATATTGCAGCTAAGTTACAGAGACATTGCTAACATTGTGATGTAGACCATATCTTTGCGCAGCAGTGTATGAAATCCCTAATGTGAACTTTGTGACCTCTGCTGCAACCCCTCTCCACATGCTTGTCTTTTTAACAACTTTGACCGCTGTGTTGTGGATGTTTTTGTGTTGAATATAAAATGTATGTGGTTTATGATTTAATACATGTATGCTAATAGTGTAAGGTGCAATGATAATAGGGTAATGAGATGGGGTATGTGCCAAGGGATATGTGTGACGAGTATGTGGTATGCATTGCAAGGGGTATGCATAAGAGGTAGGTGCCTGGGTAAGGAGGGTATGAGGTATAGGATAAATTACATAGAGATCAGGTAATGCCAATTAAATATGATAACAAATGCCTCAAACTCACCAATTTGCCTGTGGGTGTTACTTTTTATAAATATTTAGATGTATTCTATTGACTCCAACTGCCTTTTTAAGTTGGATTTTAGGGGGCGTGATCATATATCTGACAATATTTAAGCAAGCCCGTAATTTACTACTTAGACACAGCCAAAGGTTAATGAGACCGTCATCATGATGTCGGTGAAACATGCACTACAAATTAATTAGTGTCGAGAATGAAATTCAATTAATGTTTGAGCACTTTACACACTCTGGGCTTCATTCAATTGCGAAATTGTAGCCTTATGGTGCCTATATCGTAGCCCGTAAACTAATTTGATATGCAATTGGCTGGGTTTTACAATCCCAAATAATCTACGGGTTACGGGCTGAAAAACCCTTGAGTTGTTACAACGATAACTTACAACAAATCTAAGCCCGCAAGAGTTACAATCTCAAATCGCTAAAATTCCTCAAGCCCGCAAATATTTTCACATCGTAAATGTCAAATGTAAAAGAAAATCTTATGGGTACCAGATAGGACTCACAAAGGGGTTTAAACCCTGTTTGTAGCACTGTAATTGCAATTCAAATATCAATACTGCACTTTAAAAGACGGGGAAAGCGATGAAAGATAATAATTATTAGCAAAACAGCCTCAAGCTCGCAAATCTGCAATAAAAAAAAAGTGTTTTTGTTATGTGTCATTTTGGTATTATATCAATCTCGGGAATCAATGAGTTAATACATATCAGGCCACCCACACGGACTAGAACATTTAATTTTTATTATTTTGCACGTTGCAGGATTGCGAGTCTGATCGCATATCGGACCCCTAAACTATAATTGAAGTGGTATTTTCAATTGAATATGATTACATTTACTGTTATAACTTTTCCATAATCAATTACCAAAGACTCACATAGTATCAGCCCTATTAAATTCCATCCCTGAGTAAAACCGTAGCCCGTAATGTAGCCTGCATTACATGCGGCTATTAAATTGACACTGTAAAGCAACCCACCAATGACTTGCTGGGTAAGGGCAAAAAACCCTACGTGATGTCGAGAATTGAATTCTGCAGCCGCAAATCCTTTGATCTGTCAAACCCAATCACGCTATTAAATTGCAACAAATTTACTGGCATTTAACCCTGTAACATGCAAATGGAGCCAAAAAGCACTAGAGAGGACCCGTTAGTGGGTTAAAGTCCAATCCGTAGCACTGCAAATGCAAATAAGTCAAGAGAAAGTGATGTTAGGTATTAAAATAAATAGCACAACATTCTCAAGATTGCAAATCTGCAATATAAATACTTATTTTCATGATTAATTTCTGTGTTATATCAATCCTGGCAATCAATGTGTTAATACATATAATGGAACTCGCATGGACTAGAATATCATATGGAATGCGGGTCTGATTGAAACGCCTAATTGAAACCCGTAAGGCTTTGAAATCTAACCTCCATTTTTCAGTGACGTAATGATGACCATCTACGTCTAAATCTGTAACTGCAGGTTTGACTATTTGATCATGTTCATGGCTGCACATCCAACGTACGCAAGAATGGTTTGCAGGCTTGCGTCTCTGGTCCTTAACTTGCGGCATGGTGGAATGTAATAGCTCTGTAACGCAGCCGAATTTCCAGCCGGCAGGCTTTGCGGGCTTTATCATCTTTCATTTTATTTTGTGCTGGGAGCTAATACCCCTAAAGTGCAGTGAAATGTGATCTATTCCTACACCTCCAAACCTCTCAAAAGACCAAATATAATTTTGTGTAAAAATAATGTTTTTATCTGATCACCTAGGATTAGAGAGGGAATGTTAGGTACTATTACATCAACCTAATCCAATATTGTTGGAACAATTAGGTTTCATCATTCATGGCTAGCACCCGAATCATGACTTTGGTTACTTATGCTTTTGAATTTATACATGTATTTATTTATTTCTACTGCCTTTTACAGTTACTACAATGCTAGTTTGAATTTACCAACACAGTATTAAGTTTAATTTCAATAGTTGCAATGATAGTTGTACTTCGGTATTAGTCTATGGTGTATTTTTCTGGGCAAAATTAAGTTGTTTAATATATAACAAAGTTTTCAGAAACTCATATATTTCACATTCATCTTAAAGGACCACTTTGGTCATTTTTTTTTATATTGTTTAAAAAACAAAAGTTTTTAGGAAGCAAAAAAAAAAAAAAACTTTATATTTCGCAACTTTTACATAAATTATTCTTTACTGCGTGGCTCCACTTTGCTTATTTTCCTCTCTACTGTCTCTACTGTTACTTTCTCTGGTGCCTATGTAATGAACTTCAGTTTAGTCTTGTTGATATTACATTCCCATTGTGAGACGGACACTTCCTGTTAATGCAAAGTCTTCTCCCACTTCAGGAAGTTGATCTGCTGAAGCAATAATGATAGATTCCACAGAATAATGCCGTTCTTTAGCAGTTCAGTGTCCAACTCTCCGTGACCCTATGGGCCGCATCATGCCAGGCACAATCATTGTGTTTCTGGTTATGCTTATCCATAAGGTTATTAGCCAGTTGCCAGTTCCTTCTTCATTGGTTCCCAATTTGTCTGCCCTCTCTGCTATGACCTGCCCATTTTGGGTGACCCTACATGGCGTAGCTCTGAACTTCATTGAAGTACACAAGCATCTTCACCACGAGAAGGTAGAGATCCAGAATGGGTCACAGAATAATGATTTAATGTACAATATTATAAATTAGGCTGTATTATTTATTTATACTTTCAAGAAAACATAATTCACTGCTTAACTATAGTCAAAAGGGAATGAATAATTTTGCAAAGAGGAGGTGCCCTACAAAATGTCCAAAATCTACCAATGATAATATTCCTTACTGCCACTGATTGCACTAATGGTAACATATTTTGTCCTTCATATACCTCTGATCATTATCTTCGTTGTTAAGTATTTCATTTTCTCTGAATGTTCGGATGTTTTCAGAAATGGTAGTGGAAATTAGCCATATAACGTTTCAGTCCATTATAAGTGAAATAACATAGGAAACATAACCTCTAAAACTGATAGATAAGCCTCAAAGGGACATGAAAAACGTATTTTTTTTCATTTAAGAGAGCATGCTTTCTTCATTGTTAAAAGTGCATTTTTGAATGAAAAAATAGTAAGCAAAACTTGTTTAAAGTTATTAAGTTATTAAAACTATACTTGACTCTGTTACATACAATTTTGTTTAATCCAATTATTACAATTAATTTAATACAATAGTTACTATCCAATAATTCTGCAATTATGACCTTATACTGCAGTTACAGTGCCTTGCAAAAGTAGTCACCCCCTTGGCATTTTTCGTGTTTTGTTGCCTCACAACCTGGAATTAACATGGATTGTTTGAGGATTTGCATCATTTAATTTACAGAACACGCCCACAACTTTGAAGATGTTTTTTTTTTTATTATTGTGAAGCAAACAACAAATAGGACAAACTAACAGAAAAAGTCACTGTGCATAACTATTTACTCCTCTAAAGTCAATACTTTGTAGAGCCACCTCTTGCGGCAATCACAGCTCCAAGTCGCTTTCGACAAGTATCTACGAGCTTGCCACATCTTCTGGGATTTTTGCCCATTCCTCCTTGCAAAACTGCTCCAGCTCCTTCAAGTTGGATGGTTTGTGCTTGTGAACAGCAATATTTAAGTCTGACCTCAAATTACGCACAGAGTGGTACAGGTTTTGCTCAAGAATATCTCTGTATTTAGCACCATCCATCTTTCCCTCAACTCTGACCAGTTTCCTAGTCCCGGCTACTGAAAAACATCCCCACAGCGGCCACCACCATGTTTCCCTGTGAGGAGGGTGTTCTTTGGGTGATGTGTTGGGTTTGCGCCAGACATAGCATTTTCTTTGATGCCCGAAAAGTTCAATTTTAGTCTCATCAGACCAGAGCACCTTCCTCCATACATTTTAGGAGTCTCCCACATGCCTTTTCGCAAACTCAAAATGTGCCATTTTGTTTTTTGCTGAAAGTAATGGCTTTCTTCTGGCCACTCTGCCATAAAGCCCAACTCTATGGGGCATATGGCTTATTGTCGTCCTATGTACAGATACTCCAGTCTCTGCTGTGGAACTCTGCAGCTCCTCCAGGGTTACCTTAGGTCTCTGTGCTGCCTCTCTGATTAATGCCCTGATTGCCCGGTCCGTGAGTTTTGATGGGCTGGCGTCTCTTGGCAGGTTTGCTGTTGTGCTATGTTCTTTCCATTTGGTTATGATAGATTTGATTGTGCTCCTGGGGATCATCAAAGATTTGGATATTTTTTTATAACCTAACCCTGACTTGTATTTCTCAAAAACATTGTCCCTTGTTTGGAGAGTTCCTTGGTCTTCATGGCAGTGTTTGGTGACACTTAGATTGCACACAGGTGGACATCATTTCACTAATTATGTGACTTCTGAAGGTAATTGGTTGCACCAGAGCTTTTTATGGGCTTAATAACAAAGGGGGTGAATACATACGCACATGCCAATTTTCTCTTTTCTATTTCTAAAAAATTGTTTTATGTATATATTTTTCTCATTTCACTTCACCAACTTAGACTATTGTGTTCTGATCCATCACATAAAATTCAGATTAACACAACATTGAACTTAAAGCTGTAATGTAACAAAATAGGTAAAAAGTCAAGGGGGGTGAATACTTTTGCAAGGCACTGTATTTATCATTGCAGCTGTTTCAATTTGATATGTATACCCTTCTCCTCCACATGCACAGTAGCATGCAACTTGAAGACCTACCCCTGAAGAAACATACAGCAGAAGCATCAAAAAATCTTTTTTTTTCTCAATTTAAAAACTCACTTTTTAACATTCCCACTGCCTGACTATGCTTTTAATATTATTATTGTTTATTTGTAACATGACAACATATTCCATAGTGCTATACATGCGTTGTGATAAAAGCAAAACAATATTAACACACTAGCGACTTGATCGTCAAAAATGGCGGCAATACAATTTGAAGCCTGTCAGTGGTGTTTGCCCCACATTGCGAAGCTCTCCCTCCCCCCTAACCTGCCTGACCTTGCGATGAGCTCCTTTGGTGCTCTTCGCAGACCTTGCAATGAGCACATAGTAGATGCATCTTGCGAGTTTGCCGGTCACACTGTAGTTTTTAACAGGGCGTGACGGACAAACTCGCAAGATGACAACTATTATATGTTACTAGCGACTTGCCCGTCAAAAATGACAGCAATAAAATTCTAAGGCAGGTAATGCTGTTTGCCACACAAAGTAAGGCTTTTGGTCCTCTGGGTAACTTCAGCGCTCATTGCAGCGCTCATTGCGAGCCCCTCCCATTGTGTACTTTTGGTCGTCTGTGCACCTTCGACGCTCATTAGAAGCCTCGCGCTGAGTGGCTTTGGCGCTCATTGCGATCCTCTCCCCTGCTTTTTTATATATATATATATATGTTTTTTTTTTTTTTTGTGATAATAAATTAATTAATAAAATAATAAATTAATATACTTTATCTATTTGTAATTAATATATCCAGCAATCGATATCCTGAAGAGCTTTCAATCTGTTTTGTTTCCTGCAGCTTGCAATGTACATTTGGACTGTTGCTGACCTGAGGTGTACGCGTCAGCAATGTGGCAAGTGTGCAGTGTAAATAGGCTGCGTGCGCGAGGGCAAAGCGTTTGTTTAGTTGTTTTAATCGCCATTTTAGAATGGTAATGTTATTAGTTGCAAGTTAGTGTTGTAAAATGCCGCCGATTGTCTATGTGTTACGCGGTTGTGGATCATTTTCCGTCCTTTCTAATAGTGTATTTTGTACCTCGTACGTTCCTGGGTATAAGTCTTATGTGCTTGGCGTTGTTTTGTGTGGTTAGGGGTCGTGTTCTCGCTTAAATGATTTTCAAGTGGTGAAAATGCTTAAATTTGACTTAAATTTGCATGCAGCCTGGCTCCCACACGTCCTGGCTGTCCACCCGTGCTCTGTGAGGTTTTTTTACGTTATATCGTTATCTTGCTGTGTTTTTGTTGTTTTTCGATGTATGCGTTTCGGCCGTTAACTTCGTATTTTTGCGACCTTGTATTTTTTTTCTAAGTCCCGCAGGTCGTGTTTTTTTTTTTAAAGTCCTGCTTATGTGGGGTTTTTTATACAGAGAGTGAGGCGCCTTAATGAACCTACGGAGTGACGACGACTCGCAGTTTGACAATTATAATATGTGATTGCAAACATGGAGGGCCCTTTCTTTGAGCTTTGAATCCAGTGTCCATAGAACTTTCCCCAAAGCTCCATGCAAGAATGAAAACTTGCAGACTTACAATCTAAAGGTTATCAACATTTTCAGTCATAATTTTAATCAAATAGTGGTCCTTTAAATCACAAAATATTGTGGTAGCTCTGAGTGGTTTTCTTGGGCTCTTTTTCTAAAATAACATTAATAACAGTAATTATAATTATTATATGCTGTGCCAATAAGTAAAGCTGCATAGCAAGAGCTTAATCATTCCTGACTTTTATGTTTCATCATCTTCATCCTTGTGCTTTATATCCGGATACTATACTTTCTCTTTTAACACCTGCTGTGCTTTCTGATATAAACATCCCCTGCTATCTCCCCTTATTCCTTTCCTATATTTTTAACAAATAACTGACTGAATGTTATCTTGTTATTTGTATTTCACATCATCATAAACTGACTCATAAAATTACCAGGCTCTGCACCTGTACTGAATTTTAGTTTTATGGCTTGCTGATAATATGACAGGTACACCAAAGTAATGTCAGCTTGTGCACAAGGATAAAGCTTTAAACCATATGCATATTCCTTTCTGCTTTTTTGTACAAATACTTTGGCGTAGTAAGTTCTACTACAAAAATTTCCAAATATGAAAAACAGATTTTTCATAAGAGAGAAGATAATTGCTCTAATTGTTTTACAAATGTATTAATTTAATTATCTGGTAAATATCTTTTTGCTCTCAATAGTAAAATGAATATAGATGGGAAAAAATCATCTTAGTGTGAAATCATGTTGGAATGATAAGTCAGGCTTCTGTCCGTGACTGATGATGTCATAGTTTCAACTATGCTGTTGCCAATGAGAATCCTTCTGCACCTTGGCCGAATTCAAAATGCACAAGACCAATAATTTATTGTTACATACAGCAACATTTTTTATACACCGGAGGCATCACAGTGTGGATGGGGCTACCAATCAGCCTTACTCAAGTGGAGTTGAGGTTGAAAAAATACTTTCAGTCCATAAAGTTCAACCTTTTAAGATCTCCTTTGACCTGCAATATGCAGATTAGTTATTAATTATTTATATGTTAATTAATAATTATTATTTATTTATTTTAATTATTAATTAATTGAGAGTAAGGAAAACAGAAAAAAACCCAAGTGAAACTTAGCCAATAGTCTCAAAGGGAAAAAAATATTCCTTCCTGACCCCAGATACTGGCAAGTGGATTTCTCCCTGGATCAATACTCTCTCTAATTATCCAGGATAACACTGAAATCCATTTTTAATTAGACATTTTTTTGACCTATCAATGCATGTCTTCTGCACATAGGTCATTTGTCATCTTAATGTCTTTATGTCTCCACTCTATTGTCCTAATTGCCATTCTCCCCCCATTAGCAACCGTTCCCTAAACAGATACCCATTATCAAACAGATACCTCTCTTAAAAAACATCCACAAATGGTTGCATATCCCCCATGGAGGTAGATAGTTCAGAGCTGGTCAAAGGTTAGCACTGTGAAATTATTTTCAGGGGCATCAAGAGCATTAGGCACCACTATGTTGAGTGCTGGGTCACAATCAAGTGGAGGATTGCTGGGGAAGCTGCTAGGGTACGGGTGATGGTACCCTAGCTGTCATGGAATTTACCACATATGAGGAACTGAGGGACAGAATGACCGACAGACACCATATCTGGCATACTGGACAGGGAATAGTCTGGGAACCTGAAAGGTGAGTACATGCACCAGCAATCATACAACATCATTGCTACAACCCTAAGATTTGGAGACCACGCTCACCCCAATTCTCTCTCTCTAGGCCGTGTATTTTTGTGTTCAAGATCTCAGCATTCCCAGCAATGGTTAGGACACAATAACAACACCTGTACCCTTGATTAGTACAAGCAGACTGACTGTTTATTATTGCTTCAGACACATTTTACAGATATTACAAAACACCACCCCCCAGTGCTATAGCCAAGCCCCCGACCCATTCCTTCCTTATTTCGAAAGAGACACAGGGGAAAGATACAGGGGAGGGGGGAGAAGAGAGATGGGGAAAGAGACATGGGGAAAAAGACACAGGGAGGGGGGAGAGATTCAAGGGAGGGAGTGGGGAGAAAAGACAAAGGGGATGGAGATGGGGCAAAGAGAAACAGGGTAGGGAGGAGGGGTAAAGAGACACAGAGACAGATCAAGGGCACCAACGGCATATTAAGTTGGCAATGCAGTAACAATACCTCCACCAACAGGACTTTGCCCGGACTGTGAAGGGATAGCTCTGTTGACTAAGCAGAAATTTGCCCAGAATGGGGGACCTCATGGCAGCTATGCTAGAACATTTCCACACACTGACTTCCTCTAAATCCACCAATCTAGAGGAGAGGTCCCCTAACACACACACCGGAACCCCCCAACTGTTGCTGTACAGCCTCCACCAGTAGCACCATCATATGGCCTGCCAGAAAACAACAAGGCAGCACAAGAGAGATGACCTCCGTGTCAAAAGTGGGGGAGGAAACAGGGCATAATTATGAAGCTTTGTTTTTTCTATTTTCAGGTTACTCTGAAATAGAATATTGCATCTTGTTCATCTCCAAACACTGCTACCCGAAGCACACACCAACAGTGTACATAACCACATCTGATTTATAAACACATCACACATAGGTTTAGATTTTAACAAACAGTGGACACCATCAATTCATGTTTGAAAGAATAATCTTTCAAATAACAATGGCCTTAATTATGTCATAGGCTCCTATGATTGCCACTGCAACAATATCGGCTTGACGTATTCATGTGATTTGTTGTTGTTTAGTTGTTCGGTCGTGTCCAACTCTCTGTGACCCTATGGACCTCAGCATGCCAGGCGCATTGATCGTTATGTCTTTGGTTGTGCTTATCCATATGGTTTTCTTGGCAAATATATTGGAGTGGGTTGCCAGTTCCTTCTCCAGTGGACCACAATTTGTCTGACCTGCCCATCTTTGGTGATCCTACATGATATAGCTCACAGCTTCATTTAGGTACACAAGCCCATTTACCACAACAAGCAATCCTGAAGCGGATTCTTGTCATACTTAGTAATAATCATATGATTCCCTCTCAAAAGACACAATAAGGGAAGTCATTAAATAAATACACTCCCATTTAGTGATGTCCCGAACAGTTCACCGGAGAACTATTCGCAGCAATTTTCGCATGTTCGCATTCGCATCGCACGTCGAACACATGCACTTTTCGGTCCGCCCCCTATTCTTTATCATTGAGGAAACTTTGACCCTGCACCTTACAGTCAGCAGACACATTCCAGCCAATCAGCAGCATACACTCCCTTCCAGGGCCTTCCATCTGAAGGACAGCCTCCATTTTAGAATCATTCTGAAGCTACATTCATTGAGAGAGGACATATATTCTACCTGCTGCTGATTTAATAGAGAAATTGATAGCCAGGCTGTGTATTTAGCTTTCACTGCACACCTGAAGGACTCATTTGATATCTGCTGCAAGGACAGCAACCCAAAAAGCCCTTTTTAGGGCTGGAACATCATTTATTTTATTTTATTCTATTTTTCTGTGTAATCTAATTGCATATGCCTGCCTGCTAGCGTGTGTGTGAGACCTATTGCATCTACTCTGCCAACTTTTGCCAGTGCACAGTGACACTCATATCTGGTGCAACCGTAGTGTACAGTGACATAAAACAACCCTTTTTTGACTGTAATCGATTGAATATCAGTTGCCTGCCTACAGGCGTGTGTGTGAGGCCTATTGCATCTACTCTGCCAACTTTTGCCAGTGCACAGTGACACTCATATCTGGTGCAACCGTATTGTAAAGTGACGTAAAACAACCCTTTTTTGACTGTAATCGATTGAATATCAGTTGCCTGCCTACAGGCGTGTGTGTGAGGCCTATTGCATCTACTCTGCCAACTTTTGCCAGTGGACAGTGACACTCATATCTGGTGCAACCGTAGTGTACAGTGACATAAAACAACCCTTTTTTTTCTGTAATCGATTGAATGTCAGTTGCCTGCCTACAGGCGTGTGTGTGAGGCCTACAGCGCCTACTCTGCCAACTTTTGCCAGTGCACAGTGACACTCATATCTGGTGCAACCGTAGTGTACAGTGACATAAAACAACCTTTTTTTACTGTAACCGATTGAATATCAGTTGCCTGCCTACAGGCGTGTGTGTGAGACCTATTGCATCTACTCTGCCAACTTTTGCCAGTGCACAGTGACATTCATATCTGGTGCAACCGTAGTGTACAGTGACATAAAACAACCCTTTTTTGACTGTAATCGATTGAATATCAGTTGCCTGCCTACAGGTGTGTGTGTGAGGCCTATTGCATCTACTCTGCCAACTTTTGCCAGTGCACAGTGACACTCATATCTGGTGCAACCGTAGTGTACAGTGACATAAAACAACCCTTTTTTTTCTGTAATCGATTGAATGTCAGTTGCCTGCCTACAGGCGTGTGTGTGAGGCCTACAGCGCCTACTCTGCCAACTTTTGCCAGTGTACAGTGACACTCATATCTGGTGCAACCGTAGTGTACAGTGACATAAAACAACCCTTTTTTGACTGTAATCGATTGAATATCAGTTGCCTGCCTACAGGCGTGTGTGTGAGGCCTATTGCATCTACTCTGCCAACTTTTGCCAGTGCACAGTGACACTCATATCTGGTGCAACCGTAGTGTACAGTGACATAAAACAACCCTTTTTTTTCTGTAATCGATTGAATGTCAGTTGCCTGCCTACAGGCGTGTGTGTGAGGCCTACAGCGCCTACTCTGCCAACTTTTGCCAGTGTACAGTGACACTCATATCTGGTGCAACCGTAGCGTACAGTGACATAAAACAACCCTTTTTTGACTGTAATCGATTGAATATCAGTTGCCTGCCTACAGGCGTGTGTGTGAGGCCTACAGCGCCTACTCTGCCAACTTTTGCCAGTGCACAGTGACACTCATATCTGGGGCAACCGTAGTGTACAGTGACATAAAACAACCCTTTTTTGACTGTAATCGATTGAATATCAGTTGCCTGCCTACAGGCGTGTGTGTGAAGCCTATTGCATCTACTCTGCCAACTTTTGCCAGTGCACAGTGACACTCATATCTGGTGCAACCGTAGTGTACAGTGACATAAAACAACCCTTTTTTGACTGTAATCGATTGAATATCAGTTGCCTGCCTACAGGCGTGTGTGTGAAGCCTATTGCATCTACTCTGCCAACTTTTGCCAGTGCACAGTGACACTCATATCTGGTGCAACCGTAGTGTACAGTGACATAAAACAACCCTTTTTTGACTGTAATCGATTGAATATCAGTTGCCTGCCTACAGGTGTGTGTGTGAAGCCTATTGCATCTACTCTGCCAACTTTTGCCAGTGCACAGTGACACTCATATCTGGTGCAACCGTAGTGTACAGTGACATAAAACAACCCTTTTTTGACTGTAATCGATTGAATATCAGTTGCCTGCCTACAGGCGTGTGTGTGAGGCCTATTGCATCTACTCTGCCAACTTTTGCCAGTGCACAGTGACACTCATATCTGGTGCAACCGTAGTGTACAGTGAAATAAAAGAACCCTTTTTTGATGGTAATCGATTGAATATCAGTTGCCTGCCTACAGGTGTGTGTGTGAAGCCTATTGCATCTACTCTGCCAACTTTTGCCAGTGCACAGTGACACTCATATCTGGTGCAACCGTAGCGTACAGTGACATAAAACAACCCTTTTTTGACTGTAATCGATTGAATATCAGTTGCCTGCCTACAGGCGTGTGTGTGAGGCCTATTGCATCTACTCTGCCAACTTTTGCCAGTGCACAGTGACACTCATATCTGGTGCAACCGTAGTGTACAGTGACATAAAACAACCCTTTTTTGACTGTAATCGATTGAATATCAGTTGCCTGCCTACAGGCGCGTGTGTGAAGCCTATTGCATCTACTCTGCCAACTTTTGCCAGTGCACAGTGACACTCATATCTGGTGCAACCGTAGCGTACAGTGACATAAAACAACCCTTTTTTGACTGTAATCGATTGAATATCAGTTGCCTGCCTACAGGCGTGTGTGTGAGGCCTACAGCGCCTACTCTGCCAACTTTTGCCAGTGCACAGTGACACTCATATCTGGGGCAACCGTAGTGTACAGTGACATAAAACAACCCTTTTTTGACTGTAATCGATTGAATATCAGTTGCCTGCCTACAGGCGTGTGTGTGAAGCCTATTGCATCTACTCTGCCAACTTTTGCCAGTGCACAGTGACACTCATATCTGGTGCAACCGTAGTGTACAGTGACATAAAACAACCCTTTTTTGACTGTAATCGATTGAATATCAGTTGCCTGCCTACAGGCGTGTGTGTGAAGCCTATTGCATCTACTCTGCCAACTTTTGCCAGTGCACAGTGACACTCATATCTGGTGCAACCGTAGTGTACAGTGACATAAAACAACCCTTTTTTGACTGTAATCGATTGAATATCAGTTGCCTGCCTACAGGCGTGTGTGTGAGGCCTACAGCGCCTACTCTGCCAACTTTTGCCAGTGCACAGTGACACTCCTATCTGGTGGCACCTTAGATTGCACGCGCAGTGCCCCAAATTTGAAGTGGGAGGACCGACCAAGCATCTTTTTCCATCTCCCTGTTCCAAAAATCCATGCCATATACACGTCCCCTGATAGGTGACGCAACAGGTGTTACACTGATAGGAATGAATGGTACAACTTAATACACCACTCCTATCTGGTGGCACATTACATTGCACGTGCAGTGCCCAAAATTCGAAGTAGGAGGTCCGAACCAAGCTTCTTTTTCCATCTCCCTGTTCCAAAAATCCATGCCATATACACGTCCCCTAATAGTGGACGTAACAGGGATTAAACCGATAGGAATAGTACTACTTAACAGTACACACCTTATAATAACGCAGACAGAGGCAACGCAGAGAGAGGAGTCAGAGGAGGAAGGTGGCTTTGAGGAGGTGGAAGACCAAACACAGCAGGCGTCCCAGGGGGCTTGTTGTCACCTTTCGGGGACCCTTGGTGGCTGGGGGGAGGAAGAGACCTTCAATGACATCAGTGAGGACAAGGAACGGGACATGGCTAGCTTGGTATCCAACCTTGTGCAAATGGGGAGTTTGCGGTTGTGCAAAGGGACTGTTTGCGGTTGTTTGCGGTGCATTAAAAGGGGAGATTGGTCTGTTACTGTGAAGCAGGTGTAACCCTTACACTACCTGATCGATACAACATCATACCTGATGTTTTAAAGCATGTTATTCCAAACAATTTAGGAATGTTAGGTGATTTATGCCCTTTATGGCTTAAAACCAGACTCTGCATCAACTATGTAATTTTCCGTGGGAGTTTTGCCATGGATCCCCCTCCGGCATGCCACAGTCCAGGTGTTAGTCCCCTTGAAACAACTTTCCCATCACTATTGTGGCCAGAAAGAGTCCCTGTGGGTTTTGAAATTCGCCTGCCCATTGAAGTCTATGGCGGTTCGCCGATGTTCGTCCGTTCGCGAACATTTGATGAAATTTGCGTCCGCGAACCAAAAATTTGATGTTTGCGACATTACTACTCCCATTATATCTAGCACCAAACACAAACATACTGTATAACATTATATTTTTCTACATTATCCCATTATAAGCAGGTTATTTGGCTATTTACTTACAAGAGTTTACACATCAGGGTTTGGTATGGGTTGCATGTAATAGCTATCAGCCTTATTAAATTGCGATTCGGCCAATTGAATAGGACTCTATATAAGCACAGAGCATATTTTTTTACAGAAGTTTTTAGTCAGTAAACTTCTATCCAAAAGCAAGGTCTTCACTAACTAAAAACGTCTGTAAAAAAAATATGCTCTGTGCTTATATAGAGCCTTATTCAATTGGCCGAATCACAACTTAATAAGGCTGTATGTTAGGGCTTAATATACAACAGGGATTTACCTCCAATTGCTTGGTGGCAAGTCCTGACACAGCACTATACCTGCAGAATTTTCTTAATATATTGCTTGAAAATAAATAAATTCAACTTAAGTAGCCAGAGATTACCTAAACACAAGTTATGTATAAATTGCCAAAATAAGGACTTATAGTGTTCCCAATTAATTGATCCTTCACAATAATACACCTATAGGTATATATATATATATTGTGATCGTTTGCTCCTTGGAAGTGATGACAAGCAAGTGGAGTGTGAGTTCTTGTCAGAAGTGAAGGAGTTAACACTTCTGAAAGAACTCCTAATTGGAGCAACTCCCCTTTAAAAGACTGGAAAGCAGGCATGGAAAGGTGGAGGAGGAGCTGACTAGGCCCTAGGCAGCTGTGCTGCTGAGAGGAACAAGCACAGAGTGGAAGGTGATCTGGTGTGGAAATACAGTGAAGTTGTGAACTACCCTGTAAAGGATCGCCAAGTGACTGTACTGGGAGAACGGGGACTACAGCAAGTCGTGTGAGCTGGAAGATTGACTTCAGACTCAGGAGGAGAAGTCACTAGGAAGCCAAGTAAGTGAAGGGAATAAGTGAGGATTCCCAGGCAGAGTTTTGCCTTAAAGGCCTAGGCACGGTTGTTGCTGAAATATTATGCCCCAGGGAAGAAGTGAAGTTAAAGAGAAGTGAATACAAGTGAGTTTGTGTATGCAAGGGTCCCTGGGGTGAAGCATACGGGAGAGACGGGCGGGCCCTATGCTTCACCCGCAACCGTGTCCCAGAGAGGAGCGCCATGTCCCAGAGAGGAGCGCCGTGTCCCAGAGAGGAGCGCTGTGTCCCAGAGAGGAGCGCCGTATCCCAGAGAGGAGCGCCGTATCCCAGAGAGGAGCGCCGTGTCCGAGAGAGGAGCGCCGTGTCCGAGAGAGGAGCGCCGTGTCCCAGAGAGGAGCGCCGTGTCCCAGAGAGGAGCGCCGTGTCCGAGAGAGGAGCGCCGTGTCCCAGAGAGGAGCGCTGTGTCCCCGAGAGGAGAGCTGTGTCCCACAGAGCGAGGAGCTAGAGAGGAGAGCTATGTCCCACAGAGCGGAGCTGAAACCCAGAGTGGAGCGGGGTCCCAGAGGTTGCTGAAGAGGGCGACCTAATCTCGCTGGGACCCTCACCTGTAAAGAGACTGTTTATTTCCTGGCCACAAGGTGGCACTACCCCAGTAAAGAGACTGTTTACTTCCTGACCACAAGGTGGCACTACTCCCAAGTTTAAAGGACTGTATATACCTGGCCACAAGGTGGCATACTCCCACCTCACGGAGACATAATTGTTTGTTTTCCGTTAATTTAAGCAGAGCTACTGCTACAGCCGTTATTTTCTTTTCTGTAAATGAACTAATTTGCTGCACTTCCAAGCCGTATCAGCCCTCATTTCAAGAAACCACTGCTATACGCGGCCATCCTGATCACACTGGTGTCATTTGTGGGATTGAAAAATGTCTGTGTTGAAGAAGACAGCCCACCGTGCAGCATAAATATGGAAGAGGCCTTTAAAGCTTTTATAGAAGCCCAGCGGGGGTTGAACAAACAGCAAGCCGAGTTGAACAGAGTGCTGGCTGCTAAGCTTGGTCAGAGCCAGTCAGAAAAGAGAGAAATGATTGCAGAGCATAGCATCCAGGCCGTAAAAGAGGAAGATAAAGGTTTTGGAGAGGTTACTGCAAGATTTAGAGAGGCCACAGAGAAATGGCAGAGACAAATGGAAGTCGACAGGGTCCAAATGAGAGAGTCTTTAGAAGCACCGAAAGTGCAGCTGCAGCGAATGAATTCTACAGAGAACATTGTGGGTTCAAAATCAAGCAGGGTTATGAACCCTAATTGCTTTCTAAAGAAAATGACAGCTCAAGATGATGTAGAAACCTACCTCCTGAATTTTGAGAAGATTGCTACCAGGGAAGGTTGGCCTAAACAGCATTGGGCCACAGTCCTGGGTCCCTATCTGTGTGGAGAAGCACAGGAAGCGTATGGGTTTTTGCCTGAAGAAATGGCAACCAATTATTGCACCCTGAAAGAGGAGATCCTTGACCGTATAGGAGTAAAAAAGTACAGAGAGCGCACCCCTGGAATTTTTTTGCCAGACAAGCGTATCGCTACCCAAGAGACATACTTGTCGGGCCAAGTATAAGATACAGTTTCCCTGTTAAGGGAAGGCCAACCAAACCTCACCTAGTAGTAAACAAGGAGAAACCGAGAGTGGAAAAAGCCACCAGTTGCAGTGCCATGAGTGAGGCCACAGAGTCGGAGAGAGTGCCCGCAGAGTCGGAGAGAGTGCCCGCAGAGTCGGGGAGAGTGCCCGCAGAGTCGGGGAGAGTGCCCGCAGAGTCGGGGAGAGTGCCCGCAGAGTCGGAGAGAGTGCCCGCAGAGTCGGAGAGAGTGCCCGCAGAGTCGGAGAGAGTGCCCGCAGAGTCGGAGAGAGTGCCCGCAGAGTCGGAGAGAGTGCCCGCAGAGTCGGAGAGAGAGCCCGCAGAGTCGGCTGATCCAGCCAAAGAGGTCGCTGAGAGCCCCAAAGAGGTCGCTGAGAGCCCCAAAGAGGTCGCTGAGAGCCCCAAAGAGGTCGCTGAGAGCCCCAAAAAGCCTGCTGGTGCAGATAGAATGGCCTTAGAGGAGGAGAAACAGCATTTTGTAAGGCTCCAAAGACAAGCCCACGGTAAAATGAGGCCCGAGTATATCCCTGAATGGCGGAGGAAGCCGACATTCGAGGACTACCCAGTGTCCTACAGGAATGAGAAATTGATGCCTATTTGGGAGCGGAGGATATGTCCCCCAAAGCCTAAGCTGAACGAATCAGTGGTGTGGGAGCGGCCACACAGTGATAAAGAGGAGAACATCTCTCAATTTCGACAGAAGCCCCGACGAATACCACTGTTGACTTTAGACAGTGGGGAAAGTAACAAAGAGGCGTCTAATGGAGACCAGCTAGAAAGTGTTGCTAGGCCAGTGTCCGATGTGAACACCTTAGAAAAGACTGTTCCTGTATCAAAACTGGAGCACACGCCACTTAAGGAAGCTGGACAAGCTACACCTGTGCCAGAGGAAAGCGACAAGGCAAAGAGGGTGGAAGAACAACAGAAGCCTGTTGATCACATCCTTCAAGCAGTGGCAGAAAGTACAAAGCTGTCTGTAGAAGCAGAAACTGTACATCATGTAGTAGACATTATGGAAACGAATACTGTGGGCTTTGAAATTATTGGCACAATTGAAAATGTGCCACCACTTGACGAAAAACTCACTGAAATCATCCCTGCTGATGGTAAAGAAGAAGAATTTACATATCTGATGGAGGAGGCAGCAAAGGAACTGCCTGCAGAAAGCATTCATGCTTTCTTCAAGCATCGGCCAAGGCCACCTTGCGAAGGGTATGACTTGCCGCTTATTAAATCAACAAAGTATCAGCCATGCAGTTTGGAACGCAAGTTGGTCATGAGTGATAAAAAAGAAGTCAAAACAAGAGACTCTGCTCCAGCAGAAAAATCTAAAGGGAATGCAAATAATTCCACCCAAGCATCACAAGCTTGTACGGGCGAGGTATTAGAAGGAACTAAAGTTGGAGGAAGTGAGCCTGCCAAGAGTTCTGATGAGCCACCCAGGGCTTGGCACACAGTGGATTCGGAGGACCAGGTGGATAAGCCAGAGTCTATTCCGAGGCCTGTAAGTGAAGATGTAGATCCTACTTGTGAAATCCAGCAGGAAATCCCTGTGCCCCTACTGGATTCTCAGACTGTTGAGGAGACCTCTAAATACCCGGTAACAAAACAACATAAAGCAAAGCTTTCCAAGCTGGAAAAGCCCTGTTGGTGCCCCGATGATGGCTCATTTGTTAAGTTGGATGAACATAAGCAAAATAAAGAACTAGAAGTTTGGAAAGAGCGTTTTCTGAAGCACTCCCTGCATAAAGCCAAGCCTGTGTTTGAGAGGAAAGTTAACCTAAATATCGTCCGCAAAGGGACAACGGCAGATGGAAAGGAGGAGCTAAAGGCAGATGTGGTATCTGTCATTGTGTCTGCTGAAACAACTGATGAGATAATTCAGAGAAAGACAGTTGAAAAGCTCCCAATTCTTAAAGCAAAGCTGCAGGAAGCAATGAAACGGCATCATACTGAAGAGCGGCAGAAGCGCCAGGCTTTGTTTAAGTTGGACAAGGAAGGTGGCCGTGAAGTTGAGGATGACGAGGGAAACATTGAGACTGTAGTAGATCTCCTGGGAGTTGAAGGTAATGAAGAGATTGGAAATGAGTACGGGCTCGAAGAGTGCAACGGATATTGTTATATCTGTACCCAGACATGTGACTACAGAGTCCATCGCAAGGCTGTTCGAGGACAGCGCTACAAAGTTGAGAGATTCACTCCTTCCTGATAAAGCCGACACTCATGAAGGAGGCCAACAGACCAGTAAGGAAATGAGAAGATGGATTTACAGGCGGCCACGATCGCAGCCTGCTACCTCAATGCGGACGGCCCAGGACGAGGAGTTCTTGAGTGGTGAGCGACCCTACCGGATGTCCGGCCTCTCGGCATGTCGCCCAACACCATGTTGTTGAGCTGAGGGGGGGGGGGGGTGTGATCGTTTGCTCCTTGGAAGTGATGACAAGCAAGTGGAGTGTGAGTTCTTGTCAGAAGTGAAGGAGTTAACACTTCTGAAAGAACTCCTAATTGGAGCAACTCCCCTTTAAAAGACTGGAAAGCAGGCATGGAAAGGTGGAGGAGGGGCTGACTAGGCCCTAGGCAGCTGTGCTGCTGAGAGGAACAAGCACAGAGTGGAAGGTGATCTGGTGTGGAAATACAGTGAAGTTGTGAACTACCCTGTAAAGGATCGCCAAGTGACTGTACAGGGAGAACGGGGACTACAGCAAGTCGTGTGAGCTGGAAGATTGACTTCAGACTCAGGAGGAGAAGTCACTAGGAAGCCAAGTAAGTGAAGGGAATAAGTGAGGATTCCCAGGCAGAGTTTTGCCTTAAAGGCCTAGGCACGGTTGTTGCTGAAATATTATGTCCCAGGGAAGAAGTGAAGTTAAAGAGAAGTGAATACAAGTGAGTTTGTGTATGCAAGGGTCCCTGGGGTGAAGCATACGGGAGAGACGGGCGGGCCCTATGCTTCACCCGCAACCGTGTCCCAGAGAGGAGCGCTGTGTCCCAGAGAGGAGCGCTGTGTCCCAGAGAGGAGCTCCGTGTCCCAGAGAGGAGCTCCGTGTCCCAGAGAGGAGCGCCGTGTCCCAGAGAGGAGCGCCGTGTCCCAGAGAGGAGCGCCGTGTCCCAGAGAGGAGCGCCGTGTCCCAGAGAGGAGCGCCGTGTCCGAGAGAGGAGCGCCGAGTCCGAGAGAGGAGCGCCGAGTCCGAGAGAGGAGCGCCGAGTCCGAGAGAGGAGCGCCGTGTCCGAGAGAGGAGCGCCGTGTCCGAGAGAGGAGCGCAGAGTCCGAGAGAGGAGCGCCGTGTCCGAGAGAGGAGCGCCGTGTCCGAGAGAGGAGCGCTGTGTCCCACAGAGCGAGGAGCTAGAGAGGAGAGCTATGTCCCACAGAGCGGAGCTGAGACCCAGAGTGGAGCGGGGTTGCTGAAGAGGGCGACCTAATCTCGCTGGGACCCTCACCTGTAAAGAGACTGTTTATTTCCTGGCCACAAGGTGGCACTACCCCAGTAAAGAGACTGTTTACTTCCTGACCACAAGGTGGCACTACTCCCAAGTTTAAAGGACTGTATATACCTGGCCACAAGGTGGCATACTCCCACCTCACGGAGACATAATTGTTTGTTTTCCGTTAATTTAAGCAGAGCTACTGCTACAGCTGTTATTTTCTTTTCTGTAAATAAACCAATTTGCTGCACTTCCAAGCCGTATCAGCCCTCATTTCAAGAAACCACCGCTATACGCGGCCATCCTGATCACAATATATATATATATATATATATATATATATATATGTACACAAATACAAGTACGTAGATCAATTACAGATATTCATTATTCATAAATATACCAATTTCAGTCCCCACAGTCAGTATTCCTCTCTATAGAGCGAGTTATGTATGTTAGGTTCAGGAGATAGTTTCTTATCTGAAATAGATGGGTAATGTCCTTTCTTTTGTGGGTAAAAAGCCAATGATTCTTGGAGATCCCCTTTCGTGGATATGTATTTCTGCTGCTCTAAAGTCTGCTGCTCCTTCCAATAGTCACGGTCACCACGGGGCTTACCGTATATACTCGAGTATAATCCGAGTTTTTCAACCCTTTTTTTAAGGCTAAAAAGGGCCCCTCAGCTTATAATCGAGTCACTCTCCCCCCTGTGTCTCTCTAAACCCCCCTTGTGTCTCTCTAACCCCCACTTGTGTCTCTCTACAACCCGTGTCTCTCAACCCCCCTGTGTTTCTCTAACCCCCCGTGTCTCTTTCCCTCCCCCTCCTCATCCACAACCCCCAATCATTCTAACCCCCACCCCTCATACTACCCCTCTAAATACCCCCCCCCCTCTCCCCTCACTTACCTGCTCCGGCCTCCGCACCTTACCTCCGCAGGTAAGTGAGGGGAGAGGGGTGCGGTATTTAGAGGGGTAGTATGAGGGGGGGGTTAGAATGAGGGGGGGTTGAGGATGAGGAGGGGATTGAGGATGGGGGGTTGAGGTTGAGGATTGAGGTTGAGGAGGGGGCTGAGGATGAGGAGGAAGGGCCTGAGGATGAGGAGGGGGGCTGAGAATGAGGAGGGGGGCTGAGAATGAGGAGGGGGGCTGAGAATGAGGAGGGAGTTTGAGGATGAGGAGGGAGGATCAGGAGGGAGGTTGAGGAGCGGGTTGAGGATGGGGGGTTGAGGTTGAGGAGGGAGGTTGAGGAGTGGTTGAGGATGAGGAGGGGGGTTGAGGAGGGAGGTTGAGGAGGGGGTTGAGGATGAGGAGGGGGGTTGAGGTTGAGGAGGAGGTTGAGGAGGGAGGTTGAGGAGAGGGTTGAGGAGAGGGGGGGTTGAGGTTGAGGAGGGGGTTGAGGATGAGGAGGGGGGTTGAGGAGGGAGGTTGAGGTTGAGGAGGGGGTTGAGGATGGGGGGTTGAGGATAAGGGGGTTGAGGAGGGAGGTTGAGGATGAGGATGAGGAGTGGGGCTGAGGAGGGAGGTTGATAATGAGGAGGGGGAAGAGACACAGGGAAGGGAGAGGGGGGGAAGAGACACAGGGAAGGGAGAGGGGGGAAGAGACACAGGGAAGGGAGAGGGGAGAAGAGACACGGGAGAGAGAGGGGGACACAGAAGGCACAAAAGGGACACAGGGGGCAGCACATTTCCATCCCTCGGCTTATACTCAAGGCACTCATTTTTCCCAGTATTTTGTGGTAAAATAGGTGCCTCGGCTTATACTCGGGTCGGCTTATACTCAGGTATATATGGTATATGAAACACAAGAGGGTATGAGATACCCTCTTATGTTAGGGCTTACAATATTTTGTAACTTCCAAAATGTCCTACAGGAGCCATCTAATTGAGGCCTGAGTCAGTAAAACCAAAATATAGATGAGTTGGTGTTCTGTGTAATAGTAAGAATAATTACAGAACTCCCTTACCAAGGGATAAGAAGAAAAGCAACAGAAAATGCTTTGAAAATTTAAATCTTTGTGTCTAAGGATAGAACAAATATATAAAAATTGTTTCAGATCTCTTTGGCTGAAAGCAAAATAGTGGACAAGACTGACTAAATAATTGTATGACATGTGTGAATGCTTTTGACTGATCACAACCCTTCACCGTATACAATGACTTTCAAATGTCTCCCATTTATAGGCACACAGCTTCCATTTATCTACCCACTTTCTTGTTTTTTTCACTACCAGTGCTAGCAAATGAGCATGTGGGGATATTTGAAAATTTGCAGACTCCGAGAATACTCTTCATTGAATAAAGTTGACATTTATATTTGCCATATACAGTATTATAATACAAATCAATGTGGTAGTCGCCACATTTCATACAATTTGTATTAGAATATAAACTGTAATGTAAATATGTTTTATTTGTAATGCAAATCATAGGGTTGATTAGAAAATACTTAAATGATAAGAGGTGTGTGTGAAGTGTTATAAAGCTGGTATACGAGCTCTTCACTTCATCAAAGTAATGATGGTGAACTTACAATAATTTTCAAAGGGAATTTCTTATTAAATACCTTGAAGTGGACAGGAAGTTGCATATAAAGCCGCCCACCCCACAAAATAAAAGGCTTGTGAGGATAATGCAGAATTAGAGATGTTTCAATGTTACAAATATAGGAAATATAGACACTTCCATCCAGTTTTAGTAGAACAACCTTATTCAGTAAACACCTGATAAACCCAAAAGCAAATAATCAATATCCCATATATTGAGTGTGTCCAGGTGAAATTAATAAATATGCTGAACTGTGAGGATAGGCTGGAGAAATATTTAAGAACAGGAGATGATTGGATATTAAAAAAAAACATATTATTATTTTGAAGATGTCTTCTAATTAAGCCAGATCAGACTTTGCTTGAGAGGTCAAACTGCTATGGAGATAGAAGATTAGTAATTCCTGGATTTATAAAACTTGTAATTTATTAATATTTATTTATTGACATTGCCTTGTTTTTTTATGTAGTTACATAGTATTTGAGGTTGAAAAAAAACGTATAACCTTTTAACCTTTTAAGATCTCCTCTGATCTGCAATATGGAGATTAGATGTTAATTGATCCAGAGAGGCAAACAGAAAAAAAACATTCACATTATAGCATATTCCAACCAATATTCTTTTGGAAAGTGCTGCTCCACTATTTAACTCTACCCACAAACATTCAACATTACCGCTAGTTCCAACATTATTATTATTGTTTATTTATAACGCGTGCACATATTCCGTAGCGCTGTACATAAGATAAGTTCCAGGAAAAAGGTAAATACAAATTAACAAAAGTAAAGGAAGAAGGGCCCTGTCTTTGAACTTGGAATCCATGGTGCTTTCCCCGAAGCAAATTGAAAGATTGAAAGTTGCAGACTCACAACCTAAAGGTATTGTGTGTGGTAAAGGAGAGTGTGTTAGGGTGGAAGGTGATACGCTTCTTTAAAAAGATGCATTTTTAGTGATGTTTTGAATGTTTTGAGGCAGGAGGATAATCTGTTGGAGAGAGGCAAGGAGTTCCAGAGAATAGGGGCAGCTTGAGAAAAGTCCTGAAAACAAGTGAGAGGAGGTGACGAGAGTTGTAGAAAGAAGAAGGTCATTAGCAGAACGAAGAGGGCGGGTGGGGGAGTATTTGTAGATGAGAGCAGAGATGTATGGGGGTGCGCTATTGTTGAGGGCTTTGTAAGTTAGGGTCATGATTTAAAATGTTATTATGGAGGCTAAGGGAAGCTAGTGGAATGATTGACAGAGAGGTGATGCCGACACTGAACATTGTGTACGGAATATGAGTCTAGCAGAGGCATTCATAATGGATTCAAGTGGGCATAGTCGGGTAGTGGGTAGGCCAGCAAGAAGCGAGTTGCAGTAGTCGAGTCAAGAGATGATGAGAGAGTGTATTAGGATTTTAGTTATATCTTGTGTAAGATAGTGGCAAATTCTGGAGATGTTTTTTAGATGGGGAAGACAAGATTTAGTTAGTGACTTTATGTGAGGGATGAAAGACAGGGCGGGATCCAGTGGAACCCCAAGGCTACAGGCTTGGGAGGTGGGAGTGATGATGTCATTGTTGACAGTGAGAGAGATGTGAGGAATTGACACTGTGGTAGAGGGAGGGAAGATAAGGAGTTCAGTCTTAGACATGTTACATAGTTACATAGTAATTAAGGTTGAAAAAAGACTTTCAGTCCATCAAGTTCAACCTTTTAAGATCTCCTCTGATCTGCAATATGCAGAATACATTAAATAATTAGTTGTTAATTAATTATTATTTTTTTTTTTTTTAATTATTAATTAATCCAGAGGAAGGCAAACAGAAAAAAAATCCAAGTGAGACTTAGCCAATCCTCTCAAAGGAAAAAAAAAGTAATTCCTTCCTGACCCTAGATACTGGAGATCGGATTTCTCCCTGGATCAATACTCTCTCTCTAATTATGCATGATAATCCTGAATTCCCTTTTTAATTAGAAATAAATCCTGTCCCTTTTAAAGTTATCTATCGAATCCGCTGTCACCACCTCCTCTGGTAGAGAATTACACAGATTAACCACCCTTACTGTGAAGAACCCTTTTCTTTCTTTAAGGTGAAATCTTTTTACTTCTAACCTCAAGGGATGTCCTCTTGTCAGTTAAAAACCCTCTTGGCACAAAAAGCTCCCTTCACAATTCTTTATACTGACCCTGGATGTATTTATATAAGGTAATCATATCTCCTCTTAGACGCCTTTTTTCTAGAGAAAATAAGTTTAGTTTGGTTAGTCTTTCTTCATAACTTAGCCCCTCCATTGCCCTTATTAGTTTTGTTGCCCTCCTTTGTACCTTTTCCAGCTCTAAAATGTCCTTTTTATGAAGTGGTGTCGAAAATTGTACTCCATATTCCAATGAGGGCGTACTAGAGATTTGTATAGTGGCAGAATTATATTTGCTTCCCTTGCTTCTATACCCTTCTTAATACATGCTAATATTTGATTTGCCTTTGCAGCTGCTGCTTGGCTTTGAGCACTGTTACCTAGGTGGTTGTCCACAAGCACTCCCAAATCCCTTTCAATATCTGATACACCTAGATTTGCTCCATTAAGATTATAAATTGCATGGCTATTTTTCCTTCCCAGATGCATAACTTTACATGTATTCGTATTAAATCTCATCTGCCATTTAGATGCCCATTCCTCAATTTCATGTAAATCCCTTTGGAGGGAAAGCACATCATTATCCGATTTAATTACCTTGCACAACTTCGTGTCATCAGCGAAAATGGAGACACCACACTCCAATCCTACCTCTAAGTCATTAATAAGTATGTTAAAAAGCAGAGGACCTAAAATCCTGAGGAACCCCACTTACCACATAAGTCCAATCGAAGTATGTTCCATTTACAACAACCCTTTGCTTCCTGTCTTTTAGCCAGCTCTCAATCCATGAGCAGATATTTACGGCAATTCCTGTATCTCTTAGTTTGCACAATAGTCTTCCATGTGGCACTTTATCAAAAGACTTTGCAAAATCCAAAAAGACTACATCTACTGAGTTGCTTTGATCCAGGTTCCTAATAACCTCCTCATATAAACTAATTTGATTTGTTTGACATGACCTATCCCTCATAAATCCATGTTAACTCCTACTTATAATCCTGTTCAAATAGATATATTCTTGTATATTATCCCTTATTAACCCTTCTAAAAGCTTCTCCACTACAGAAGTGAGGCTCACTGGTCTAGAATTCCCCGGATTTGCTCTTTCTCCCTTTTGAAATATAGGTATCACATCTGCTTTTCTACAGTCATATGGTAGAGACCCTGTGTTGAGTGAATCTTGAAAAATTAAATATAATGATTTGGCTATTACAGAACTCAGTTCCCACAGTACCTGTAGATGTTGAGTTTGAGATGGTGGGTGGACATCCAGGAGGATATACTAGAGAGGCAGTTGAAGATGTGTGTTAGAAGAGAGGGGGATAGATCTGATCCTGAAAGGTAGATTTGGGTATCATCTGCATAGAGATGATACTGAAGCCCAAAAAGAGTTTATTATGGTACCAAGTGAGGATGTGTAGAGGGAGAATAGGAGGGGGCCTAGGACTGATCCTTGAGGTATGCCAACAGACAGCGGGTGAGGAGAAGAAGAGGTGTCAGAGAAGGAAACACTGAATAATCGATTTTGTAGATATGATGAGAACCACGAGAGAGCAGTGTCTCTAATACCTAGGGAGGAGAGGATATGGAGTAGAAGTGGATGGTCGACTATGTGAAAGGCAGCAGAGAAATCTAGAAGAAGAAGAATAGAAAAGTGACCTTTTGACTTGGTGGTGAGCAGGTCATTATTGACTTTAGTGAGAACTGTCTCAGTGGAGTGTTGGGGCTGGAAGATGAATTGGAAGGTATCAAGAAGGGAGTTAGAGGAAATAAAGCTGGTAAGGCTGTTATAGACGAGCCGCTACAGCAGTTTGGAAGCCAAGGGAAGTAGAGAGATAGGACAGTAGTTAGATGCGACGTCAGAGTCAGATGAGGGTGGGTGTAATTGTGGCATGTTTTAGAGAAGAAAACATGCCAGTATTTAGGGAAAGGTTAAAAATATGTGTGAGAGCTGGGATTAGTGTGGTAGAGAGGGGAGGGAAAAGCTGAGATGGAATAGGATCCTGAGGACAGGTAGTGAGGCAAGTGGGTGATTGCAGCCTGGAGACTTCGTCCTCTGTAGGTCAAAGCATTTCAAAGTGGCTGTGAGATTGGAAAAGGGAAAAGACTGGGTGTTGTTTGTTAGTTGAGAGGGTAGAGTGTGTGAGCCGCTATGAGATGAGAGTTAATTGCGGCTGTTTTGAATTTTATGAATAAAATGGTTGGTGAAGTCTTCAGCTGTGAAAGAGGAAGGGATGGGAGGATGTGGTGGGCGGAGGAGAGTATTAAAAGTGGCGAACAGACGCTTGGAGTTAGAGGACAGAGTTGATATTAGTGATGTGAAGTAGTGTTGATTGGCAAGGTTGAGGGTAGAGGAATAGGAGCAAAACATAATTTTGTAGTGGAGAAAATCTTCAGAAGTGTGTGATTTCCTCGATCGTCGTTTAGCAGTACAGGAGCACCTCTGCATGTATCGTGTTTGTGTAGTGTGCCATGGATGTGGATGAGAGCGGAGTGTCTGCATGTTGTTATGGGGACAAGGGTGTCAAGGGTGTGAGGTGACAGTGTCAGGGCAGTTGAGGTTAGCGATGGGGCTGAGAAGGGGTTGGCGCACAAAGGAGAGCTGTGTAGGCGTTGAATTCTAGCAGGTTTCTGTGGGTGATGGTGGTAGGGGTTGAAGAAGGGCGGTGAGAGGAAGATGTGGTGTGGTTGACGGTAAGGAAGTGATGGTCAGATAGAGGGATTGGGTGGATGACTGGGTTGGAGGAGGTGCTGAGAATGGTGTATATAAGGTCTAGAGAGTGTCCAGCATGATGAGTTGAATAATCTGTAAGTAGTGAGAGGCCAAGGGAAGAGGTGAGTGCAAGAAGTTTGGCTGCTGCTGGGGAGGTGGGAGTGTCAATGGCAATGTTTAAATCTCCAAGTACCAGTGAAGGAACGTTGGAGGAGAGAAAATGAGGGAGCCAGGCAGAAAAGTGATAAAAAAAATAGTGAGGGAGTGCCTGGGGGCGATAGATCACAGCTACACGTAGAGAAGTGGCGGATAGTATTATTATTATTATTATTATTATTATTATTATTATTATTATTATTATTATTATTATCTTTATTTCTATTGCGCCAACATATTCCGTAGCGCAGTACAGGGGTTTAGTACATGGCAAAAAACAAACTTAATACCTTATAATTAATAGAGGGCCCTGTTTTTGAGCTTATAATCAAAATTTACATAGTGCTTGTTTCCAAGGCACGGACACAATATTGAAAACTCGCAAATTACAATCTAAGGGTTTAGGTGTGATACAAGAGGGTGACAAATGCAAAATGGCAACGCCAATGCAATTTGTTTAGTCAATTTAGGGGGCTGTGTGCTGTACTGTAGATTGTGGGTGTAGGTGTTATTAAGCTTTCGAGTGTGCAGTTGTAATTATAAAGGCTGAAGGTGATAATATTTTTAAAACAGGTGTGTTTTTACTAATTTTTTTAAGGTTTTGAGGCAGGAAGACAATCTAATGGAGCGAGGCAAGGAGTTCCAAATAGTAGGGGCAGCACAAGAAAAGTCTTGAAGAGGGGAGTGAGAGGAGGTGATGAGAGAGGAAGAAAGAAGAAGGTCGTATTTTGAAACAAGAGCAGAGATATAAGGGGGTGCATTGTTGTTGAGGGCTTTATATGTTAGGGCCATGATTTTAAATGTTATTCGGGAAGCTATGGGAAGCCAGTGGAGTGATTGACAGAAAGGATCTGCAGACACTGATCGTTTGGTATTGAAGATGAGTCTAGGCGTTCATTATGGATTGGAGGGGAGACAGACGAGAGATGGGTAGGCCAGCAAGGAGTGAATTGCAGTAGTGTTTGATGAGAGAGTGTATTAGAATTTTAGCTGTGTCTGTGTAAGATAATTTTGGAGATGTTTTTTAGGTGAAACTGACAAGATTTTGTTATCGATTGGATGTGAGGAATAAAAGAGAGGGTGGGATCCAGTAGAACCCCAAGACAATGGGCCTGGGAGGTGGGAGTGATGATCGTGTTGTCAAAAGTGAGAGATATTTGAGGAGTGGAAGCTGTAGTAGAGGGTGGAAAGATTAGGAGTTCAGTCTTGGACATGTTGAGTTTGAGTTGACGGGTAGACATCCAGGAGGATATGCTAGAGAGGCAGTTGGACACTTGAGCTAAAAGAGAGGGGGATAGATCTCGTGCAGAGAGGTAGATTTGAGTATCATCTGCATAGAGATGATACTGAAATCCAAAGGATTTTATGAGGGTGCCAAGGGAGGAGGTGTAGATGGAGAAGAGGAGGGGGCCTAGGACAGAAACTTGGGGAACGGAAACAGATAGAGGGAGAGGTGAAGAAGAGGTGCCAGAGAAGGAGACGCTAAATGAACGATCTTTTAGATAGTATGTAAAACATGAAAGAGCTGTGCCCTAGATGCCAAATGAGTGGAGAGTTTGGATTAGAAGGGGGTGGTCAACTGTTTCGAAGGCAGCAGAGAGATCCAGGAAAATTTGAATGGAGAAGTGACCCTTTGATTTTTCGGTTAGCAAGTCATTGGTGACTTTTGTGATGACTGTTTCTGTTGAGTGTTGGGCACGGAAACCAGATTGTCAAGAAGGGAATTGGAGGAAATAAATTGAATGAGGCGATTGTAAACAAGCCGCTCAAGCAGTTTAGAAGCCAGGGGAAGTAGTGAGATAGGGCGGTAGTTGAAGGCAGAAGCTGGGTCAGATGAGGGCTTCTTGAGAATGGGTGTAATTATGGCGTGTTTTAAAGAGGATGGAAACCAGCCAGTGTTTAGGGAAATAGATGTGTGAGAGCTGTGATAAGTGTGGTGGATAGGGGAAGGATTAGCTGTGAAGGAATAGGATCATGTGGATATGTTGTAAGGTGAGAGGTTAATAATAACGTAGATACTTCATCCTCGGTTACAGGGTCAAAGGAATCCATAGTGGAGGAGGGATTAGGGAAGGGTAAGGGCTGGGTGTTGTCAGTTTGTGGAGAGGATGGTAGGATAGGGCCAAGCTGGGAGGAGAGCTCATTTTGGATGGTTTCAATTTTATTTTTAAAGTGGCTGGCAAAGTCACCAGCAGTGAAACAGGAAGGGGCAGGAGGTGGGGTGGGCAAAGGAGAATGTTGAATGTAGTAAATAAACGTTTAGTGTTTGAGGACAGGTTTGATATTAGTGATGAGAAGTAGTGTTGTTTGGCAAGATTGAGGGCAGAGAAGTAGGAGCGCAAGGTAAACTTGTAGTGGAGAAAGTCTGCTGAAGTGTGAGATATCCTCCATATTCTGCAGTGTATGAGCATCTCTGTAGATAGCGTGTTTGTATAATGTGCCATGGTTGTGGATATGAGCGAGGGCGTTTGCTTGTGATTATGGGGGCAAGAGAGTCAAGGGTGGAGGTTAGAGTAGCGTTGTACTGTGAAGTGGCGATGTCAGGGCAGGCAAGGGTGGTGAGGGGGCTGAGAAGGGGTTTTAGTACATTTGAAAATTGTTGTGGGTTGAATGCTTTCAGGTTTCTGTATGTTCTGGTGGCAGGATTTGAAGAAGGGTGGTGAGCAGAAGATGAGGTGAGGTTGTAAGTTAGCAGGTGGTGGTCAGATAGGGGAAGTGAGGAGATGTCAAGGTTGGAGAGATTAGTAAAAATAAGGTCAATGGAGTGTCCGCCACTGTGAGTTGTGGAATCTGTCCATTGTGAGAGGCCAAGGGAAGAGGTAAGTGCAAGTAATTTTGCAGTTGTTGGGGAGGTGGGTGTGTCAGTGGCTATGTTGAAATCACCAAGAATAAGTGAAGGTATATTGGAGGAGAGAAAGTGAGGGAGCCAGGCGGCAAAGTTGTCCAGAAATTGAGAGGGTGATGCAGACGGGCGATAGATCACAGCTACTTGCTGAGGGATGGGAGAGAAGATGTGGATAGTGTGGACTTCAAAAGATGAGAATTGGAGGGAGGGAACAAGGGGTATGCAGTGAAAAGTGCAGCGAGAGGATAGTAGTATGCCCACACCTCCACCTGGTTTGTTCCCAGGTCTAGGAGTGTGGCTGAAGTGTAGACCACCATAAGAGAGTGCGGCAGGGGAGGCAGAATCAGATGGAGTGAGCCAGGTTTCCGTGATAGCCAGTAAATTGAGGGAGTTGGAAAAGAAGAGATTATGAATGAAGGTAAGTTTATTGCAAACAGACCTGGCATTCCAGAGGGCACAGGAGAAGGGTAAAGTAGATGGTTTGTGACAAGTGATGGGTATTAGCTTATGGGTGTTTGGGGCAATTGCTGCCCTGGGGACTCTGCATGGCTGACAGCAGGTGTATGAACTTCAAAGGATGAGAATTGGAGGGATGGGACAGGGGGTAAGGGGTGAAATGTACAGTATGTGGAAAGCAATACACCCACCATGAGAGAGTGCTGCAGGGAAGGCAGTGTCTGAGGAAGCCAGGTTTCAGTGAGCGCCAGTAGATTGAGGGAGTTGGTAATGAATAAGTCGTGAGTAAGTGAGTTTATTGCAGATAGATTGTGCGTTCCAGAGGGTGCAGGAGAAAGGTAGAGTAGAAGGTTTGTGACATGTGATGTATATCAGCATCTGGGTGTTACGGGTGTTTGCTGGCCTTGAACCAGAGCATGGCTGACAGCGAGTGGAGATGAGTAAGGGGCCTGGGTTAGGGGATATATCTCCCACAGCCAGGAGAAGGAGTGAAAGGAAGAGAAGATGGGGCTGGGACTTACAGTGCTGTTTCTGCTTGTGAGTGTTAGAGAGGGTATAGGCTTTAATTCAGGCTTAACATACAGGCAAATCCTTCCTCCTCCTTTACCATCGCCCCTATCTTTCCTAAATAGGTTATAACCATCCAGATTAACAGTCCAGTCATGAGATTAATCCCACCATGTTTCATTAATACCAATTAAATCACATTTTTCATTAACTGATAATAATTATATCTCTTCCATTTTTCCTGGCAAGCTTCTGGCATTAGCAAGCATACACCTTATGTTATGAGTCTGTAGTTCTAAAGTGCCTGCCACTGTATTTGAGTTACTCAGTAATACCTCCCTATTGACTATACTAACCCTCCCCACATCTCCTCTTTCTTGAGTAGTTAATGCATCCCTTTCCTCCTCTATATTTATTCCCCATTACTTCTATCTAGTCCCTCCCCTCACCTATTAGTTTAAAAACTGCCCAGCCATTCTACCATCCTATCCCCTAGCACAAATGCTCCCTCATCATTAAGGTGCAATCCATCCCTACTGTAGAGATTGTACCGAAGTGAGAAGTCAGCCCAGTGCTCTAGAAATCCAAACCCCTCCTTAGTGCACCACATCTTTAGCTACGTATTAACCTCCCTAAGCTCCTTCTGCCTCCCTGGGCTAGCACGTGGCACTGGTAGTATCTCAGAAAATACTACCTTGGAGGTCCTTGCCTTAAGTTTATTCCCTAGTTCTCTAAAATCAATATTTGCATGTGTTAATTAGTGAATTCATAAAAAAAAAGTAAACTCCCTAATAGTGCACAGACAACCTTAACACAATTAATAATAACTAATTATATTTAGAAACAGCTAATCCCTGCTGTACATAGAAATGGTTCCTTCAAAGATTCTTTAATAGGGTTTCCATAAAGGAAATAGAATTGATAATTACAATTTCCAGTTAGAGCTACAAATGCCATACAGTAAAATAATGTGTACATTTTAATCTAATATTTTATTTTCTTACACAACTATTAGTAGCAGTATTTAGAAAAGTCACCGTGCATATTGGAAATGTTATCAGAATATACTTAATATCCACACCGTAGTAGTATCAGTAAGTTATTAGGGCTTAATTTCAGTGTCAGCAACTGTTTTTATAGTATGTTTTTCTAAATTATGTGTTTAAGAGCAGTGACTTTCAAACCTGAGCACCACCAACAGATCTGGATTTGAAGATATCCTTACCTAATCATGTATGCTAATCACTGGGTGAATGATTACTATGTACTCAAGCAAGTAAACAGCATAGAAACTTGGGCCCCCATGCGATTGAGGTTTCGGGAGATCCTGTAACCTGTAAGTGAGGTTGCAAGCTAATTTGCTATTCAATTGGCGTCTTTTTGAGGGCTCCGATCGGCTTCTGTTATGGCCTTGAGAAAAGGGAGATGGTTAAACTTGTAACTTACAGCCTCGAAAAGCCTCTGATCTGTCACTTTTGAAACGTTAAAATCGCAAATCTCTATTCAATTGTTCAATTTCCTCAAGCCCGCAAATGTTTTCACACCCCCGTAAACAAAAAATGAAGGAGAAAATCCAACGAGTGCTAGAGAGGACCCGCAAGAGTGTTAAAACCTATGCAAATATAAAATCACTACTGCACTGTAAAAATGGGGAAAGCAATGACAGATATTAGAAATAATAGCACAACAGTCCCAATCTCGCAAATCGGCAAGATCTTAGATTTGCTTTTATATTTAATTTCAAGTTAAATCGATCTTCGGTATAAATGAGTTAATACATATCAGGCATTCATTTTTATAGTTCTTTATTTTTTGTTTTTGCAAGTCTGATGGCATATCGGACCCCTGAACCAAATTGATTGACATGTAACCTCCATGTTTTACTGTCGTAATAATTTTCTATTGGCCGATTCAGTAACTTGTGGGCATGAACAATTGAACAGCATCACAATCGGAGATGAACGGGAGCCCACAACACACTTGCAGGCCTTTGGCTGTCTGCAATCGAGTTGCGGGCTTCAAATTGAATATGGCCCATAATGTTAAAAGCAGATAAGAAAATAATAAACCTATATTTTCTACTTATTCTAGCAACCTAAAAAGCTTGTCTTTATAAATCCTCAGAATAGCCTTTTGTAGATACAAGCATTTCTTAAAAACATCAACAGCCTTATTAAATTGTGATTCGGTAAATCTAAAAGGGCTCTATATAAGCACATAGCATATTTTTTTTACAGAAGTTTTTAGTTAGTGAAGACCTTGCTTTTGGAAAGAAGTTCACTAACTAAAATCTTCTGTAAAAAAAATATACTGTGTGCTTAAATAGAGCCCTTTTAGATTTACTGAATCGCAATTTAATAAGGCTTCAAGCAAATTTAAGATTTTCTTGAAGGACCACTGTATTTTAGAGACGAAAACTCATATTGTGAAGTAAGTGACAAACAAAGCAGGTGTGTAAGCCATAAACATTAAAACATTTTTTAGAAAATCTTTGTTTTTGAAGCCTGTTTCATTTGTCTGATTTGAGGGATTTCTTGTATCGTGGAACATAAATGGCAATGTTTATATTGTATTTCAGTTGAGTGAAGGGTGTGGAGGATGAGAGTTGATGTGGTTAAATCAATAGATCTGTTGGAATTTGTACCTACCCTATCCCTTTCCTTTACACATGTCCAGAAAAAGGCAGCTAGACACTATGGTTTAGACCAGTGATTCCCAAACCAGTCCTCATGGGACCACTGGTCATGTTTTGGAGATATACTCACTTAAGCACAGGTGTTTCAATCAAAATGATTAAACTGTTAGCACATAGGAAGGAAAATTCACAAATTTTGGCTTGTTGGTGGTCCTTGAGGACCGGTTTAGGAACCACTGGTCTAGATTACATGGCTCATGTAGGATCTACCTCAAGTCTTTCTCATAGCTATGGGGGAAGTTAGAGGGCTTTTTCATGGCTCCAATAGGGTAGCTAACATAAATGATTACTGATATGAAGCCAGGGGTTGTCACATAAGGGAAAAGACTTGGGAGCAGTTGCAGCAGTCTTTATGTGTTATGTAGTAGCTAACAGCTTGAACTAGTAAATTTCAGCTATGACTCACAGAATTTCCTATAGTAGTTATAGGGGCAGGATGGTAGAAAGTATAAAGGAGTTTTTAAACTAGTAGGTGAGGGGGGGGGGACTAGATATAAGTAAGGGGGTAGAAAGTGTAGAGGGGATAAGGGATGAATTAACAACTCATAGGGGAGGAGATGGGGGGGGGGGTAGTATAGTCAATAGGGAGGTAGTACTAAGTAACTTAAGTACAGAAGTACAGTGGCAGGCACTTCAGACTCATAACATAAGGTGTATGCTTGCTAATGCCAGAAGCTTGCCAGGAAAAAATGGGAGAGTTAGAATTATTAGCAATTAATGAAAAATGGGATTTAATAGGCATTACCAAAATGTGGTGGGATGAATCTCATGACTGGACTGTTAATATAGATGGTTATAACCTATTTAGTAAATATAGGGGCAAAGGTAAAAGAGGATGAGGGATTTGTCTGTATGTTAAGCCTGAATTTAAGTCTATAGTCAGAGAAGATATTTATGGTGGAACTAGCGATAATGTTGATGTTAATGTTGACCTCATCCTCCCTCCTCAAGCCCCCCATCCTCATCCTCAACCCCCTCCTCAACCTCAACCCTCTTCAACCTCAACCCCCCTCAACCCCAACCCCCCCTCCTCAACCCCCCTCCTCAACCTCCCTCCTCAACCTCCCTCCTCAACCTCCCTCCTCAACCCCCCCATCCTCAACCCCCCCATCCTCAACCCCCTCATCCTCAACCCCCTCATCCTCTCTTCTCAACCCCCCATCCTCAACCTCCCTCCTCATCCTCAACCCCCCTCCTCAACCTCAACTTCCATCATCAACCCCCTCCTCTACCTTCCTCCTCAACCCCCATCCTCAACCCCCCCATCCTCATCCTCAACCCCCCATCCTTAATCTCCCTCCTCAACCTCAACCCCCCTCAACCCCCCTCCTCAACCTCAAACCTACTCAACCCCAACCCACCTTCTTAACCTCAACCCCCCTCAACCCCAACCCCCCTCCTCAACCCCCCTCCTCAACCTAAACCCCCCTAAATACCTCCACCCTCTCCCCTCACTTACCTGCTTGTTCTCCGGCCTCCGCTCCTTGACCCGGCGCCGGCGCGCATATGACGTAACATGTGCGCCGCTTATTAGCATATACCGGATGCCGGCACCCGTTATATGCTAATGACGCGGTGTGCATGTGAGGGTTGCCAGGAACCTTCTGAGACAGGTGCTCGCCGCTGGAGCGTCAGGCCAAGCCTCCATGTCAGGTGAATATCACATACACCAACATGCCACCACATGTACATCACACACACTACACATGTACATGATGACCAACAAGGTCACTGACATGTCAGCTCCATGGAATTAACAAGGGATAGATGGATGCATCATTAAATCTATGAAGCTGACAAATCACTGTCATTCCTGGGCAGAACAACAGTAATCAAGCAATAGAGAGTCCATGTATTGGAGTGCCCACTGCAGCGTATGCAGTTACAGACCACAGCCGGAATCAAGATAGCGTTAGGGGCCAAGAACGATGAAGACCAAGAGAAAAAGAATAGATCACATCTAGCAAATGATAGCTAATCTGAGTTGCATTTAGGAGAATCATCCAGGTTCAAGCCTAGATGTCAGATAGTTAGCAATTTAGCAGTTTGCACACAAAACAATATATTATTCACCATACTAATGACATATACCTTTATTTTCTCTCTTTCAACATCAAGGAGGTCTGGGTCCAGTGGCGAGCCAGAGGCCGGGGCGTCGGCTCCATAGGTGCAGGAAGAGGAGGAGCAAGCCTAAAGCATTTCATTGTAATGGTAAAATTGTTGCATGGTTTAAAAATATTTTCAGAACCATTTTCTTTTTCACTCATGAATAGCTTTCAGAGCTTGGAGGGATGATACATGGGCTAAGAATATTACAAAGCACATAATGTCATTTGCACATTGAAAAATAACTCAAGCAGTTCTAACTTAGCAATATGTAATTACCAAATATCTCTTCAGTATTTTTTTTTTTTTGCAAGTTGAGCCGTTGTAAAACGAGCAAAAAAAATTATTCACATTAAAACAAATGAAATGGAAAAGTGGAAGTTCTAAGGTTATGTGAATGTTCATTTTTTTCATTGACTATTAAAGTAAAAAAAGGCTAATTTCCAAGAGATCACAGTTCTATTATGCATTATCCTAACTACATGTCTTGATTTGTCTTGAATTTTTAATAGCTAATGCTGCAAAATGAGCCGCTCTGATGAATAGATAACATGTACTGCAATAAGCTCCAAATCTAGGAAAGAATAGTCTGCCACATTATTATGAATAAAACCCACAATATTAATGACACTATAAAGTTGATCAAAGTATTGTTTCAATTTATTTTTTCCCCAAACATCAAGGGATGCATTTTAAAACTAAGTATGCTTTTTATATGCACAGTCCTATTTCCCTTCCGATGGACTATAATGAAGATCCATTGCTCACATTAACAAATATGGAAGTATGAAAAATAACTTTTCTTTCATGTCTTTTTTTCTGTAAATATATTTTACTGAGATTATAAAATAGAATATAAAACGCAATTTAAATAACACATTGGCTAGAATGCACTATAATAGTTTACAGCATGTGATTAATGGCTGACCGATGTGTACTGCGCAGGCGCCACTCACATGCTGATTGCTGACCTGCTGGGGGAATTGTGCAACTGCGCCGTTTGTGGGCATGAGCGATACAGCTGACCAGTCGCAATGGCAGCTTGCAGGTGCAACAGTGCGGCAAAGTGTTGGGGGGGGAGGGGGAGAAAGTGAGAGAGATAGGGGGACAGAGGGAGGGGGAGAGAAGGGACAGAGGGACCGGAGAGAAGGAGAGAGGGAGGGAGAGAGAGGGAGAGGGGGGCGATGGAGGGGGACAGAGATAGAGAGGGGGACAGAGGGATGGAGACAGAGAGAGGGCACAGAGAGAGAAACAGAGCAAAGAGAGACAGAGTGCTCACAGAAAGGGCACACAGAGAGGGAGCACAGAGAGACTGAGAAGGCACACAGAGACAGACAGAGGGCACACAGAGACAGCATAGACAGAGACATCACAGAAAATTGAACATAACATATGACACCATCATTTATGACAGGCAAGTTACTAGTTCACTATAAAGTGTTGCAATGCAACAAAAATAGGCACCACAGTCCATCATGACCTCCAGTGTATTCTCTAGGCTATGTGTCCTAGAAACCTCTGAGCTAGGGCCATACTTACTTCTGAAGTGCCATTAAGCAATGACTTCCCTTTTTACCCCCACCATAAAAACATGTGTGTTTTAAAGTTTGTGCTAATTAACGTTGAAAAGATGTGTAGGCAAAATGTGTATATATAAATAATCATGCTTGTGTGTATAAGGATATATATTTGGAGAGACTGAAAAATTCCAGGACAAATGGAAACATTGAGAAACTATACTAAAACATTGTTTATATATATATATATATATATATATATATATATATATATATATATATATATATATATGTATATATATATATATGTAGTCAGATCCCTCTCTCCAAGTAGATGGTGGTGAGTCCTAAAACTACACCTTCTTGACCTGTGAAACAGGTGTGATGCTTATTTGTGGGAAAATAATGGTGGCCACACAAAATATTGAAACTTTGGACCAATTTGGACATTTCCACTTAGGGGTGTACTCACTTTTGTTGCAATCGGTTTAGACATTAATGGCTGTGTGTTGAGTTATTTTGAGGGGACAGCAAATTTAAACTGTTATGCAGGCTGTACACTTACTACTTTACATTGTAGCCTAGTTTCATTTCTTCAGTGTTGTCACATGAAAAGATAGAATAACATATTTATAAAAATGTGAGGGGTGTACTCACTTTTGTGAGAGACTGTATATATATATATTGTAACAGAGCGCCCCCTTCTGATGGTGGGGGGGGGGGGTTGCATCCTGTACTCCTTGCTCTTTAACTTATTTATGGAGGAAAACACAGCAGGTTTGTCAGAAGCTTTGTTTTACTGCTGATTTATTTTGTTTGTACAAACAGAAAGAAAAATAGTGCTTATCCTCAGCAACAAAATAAAATTCTACATAGGCGGGCTTACTATAACCTGGAACACCCTGACTCGCCCTTAGACCGCTTCTCGGCCTGCAGGTAAAATTATACAGTCCACAGTGTAAGCTCTCTGCTTCTTTCTTGGATCTCTTGAGGATCTTTTTCCTCTTCTCTCTCTGTCAATAGCGGGTGAAGCATAGGGCCCACCCTTCTCTTTCTTATGCTTCATCCCAGGGACCCTTGTCACCCTCTTGTGATGGGGGATGATTACTCTTTCTTAATACTCTCTTCTCCCTGGGGCATTTGTAATCCTTTTTCTGGGTATGATGAAAATAATATGTATTTGGCACCAACCTTTTATCCTCTAAGTTGTATCCGGTTTATCAGGAATGGTCGGGGCTTTTGGATGGTTCCTTACTCAGCTTGATTTCTCCTGAACAGAAGCGGGCCGCTCTCTCCTTTAGGAAAGTCTCTCAGTGACACCCTCCTCCTCAGACTGCTAGGCAAAGACTGCAAACTTCACTGAGCAGCCTTTTTAACTGCTCATGAGCAGGGTCAGGTGTTGGCTTAATTAGGCTGAAGATTTTGGATTAACCTTTTCTATGTCAGTCCAGGGTATATGGCTTTGCTCCATCTGCGGCTTATATATCTTCCCTGATGTACTGTGTTGCAGGTTATCAGAGATTCCTGCTGCACTTTATTACAATATATATATATATATATATATATATATATATATATATATATATATATCAATGGCTTATGTATTTTCATATTTATATTTATTAATATATTAATATCTTTATTCCGCTGTATCTGTTTATCCCTCTCTCCTCTCTTTTTAAAAAATATTGGGAATGTTTGCTGAGCAATTTTCCAATTAGTGACGTGTGGCGAGTTAAATAGACTTCATATGGAAGATTTTCCAATTAGTTAAATTAATGTTATTGGCCCCCTAGACACTGGCCTACTCTTGTAAATATGGCAGCTCTCTCATGCCATTTTGGGCTATGCCATGGGTTTCCTAGGGACGTGTTTATATATACAGTATCAGCGTCACCATTGTAGTATACACTAAGGACTGTTCTCCTCTAAACCCATGGCAGTAATCCGATTCATATTTCCCAAATATCATTGTGCCATAATTAGTTATAATTAATTCTATTGGACAAGTTGTAGTTAAATATTATGAATATTTTCATTATCACATTATATGTTTCATCCAAATTCCTTGATTTCTATGGTAAAAGGAATTGGAAGCTTAGAGAACCATTGAAGTGCTCTTCTGCAAAATTTGACTTGATAATGGTCAAAAATGTTGTACAAAGATTGACATTAACAAATAAAGCCATTTATTATAAACTATTTTATCACTTTAATGGCAGCAGACATAGGAAGGAGTTGGTTCAGTTAATATATCTTTTCAAGTTTAAAGACTGAAACTTTACATTGCAACTTCATAACAGAACTAAGTAGAAGAGTAAGCGCCCAGTAGGATAACCCTCGCCCTGAAACTACAGGCAAACTAGCAGTCCAATACATCAGCAGAGCCTGTTAAATATAAGATTTTGTTTAAATGCTCCTGGCTTACCTATCTGCCATTGTCCTTATTCTTCATTACATACTACAAAGTTATATGGAGTTTTTCTTATTGTACTGAGACATTTTTTTAATGGAGAGGCTTCTTATAATATCATTGAAATCAGTCAGAGGATTAAATTCAGATTGAGATGAATGTATAGCCGCTTTTTCTCAATGAAAAATAAATTGTACCTGTGCATTAATATTCAGAGGTCAGCACTGATTGTAATGAATGAATAACTGCACTCATTAGCATTATAGCCGCTCAATAAGAGAATCGGTAGAGAATTGCTTTAAGCAATTCAGTAAAGAGTCCCAGCAGGCAACTGTCTATCTTAACTCTTCCCTGAGACTCATACAGCCCTATTAAATCCCCTCAACGTGTAAAACCGTAGCCCGTAATGTAGCCCGCAAGACTTACGGCTATTAAATTGGCCCCGTGAAGCAACCCACAACGACTTGCGGCTTAAGTGAGAAAAAACCCTACGGGATGACGAAGTCTGATCTCCGCTGCCGCAAATCCTTTGTTCTGTCAATCCGTAACTGTTACATTCTAAACTCTCTATTAAAGTGCTACGAATCCACTGGAGTTCAACCCTGTAACGCGCACATGGAGCCAACAAGCTAAGTGGTACTAGAGAGGACCCGCAAGGGGGTAAAAGTCCTATCCGTAGCACTGTAAATGCAAATATACACACACTACTGTACTTATAATGAAAGGGAAAGTGATGTTAGGTATTAAAATTAATAGCACAACATTCCTAAGATCGCAAATCTGCAATATAAAATACTTTTTTTAATGTTTAATTTCTGTGTTATATCGATCCCGGCAATCAATGGAACTCGCATGGACTAGAATATCATATTTACTGAATGTGGATATGATCGAAACTCGTAATTGAAACCCGTAAGGCTTTGAAATCTAACCTCCATTTTTCAGTGACGTAATGTTGACGATCTCATTTGCCATTGGCTCCGTCTAAACAAGTAACTACGGTTTGACTAATTGATGATGTTCACAGCCACACATCCAACGTGCGCAAGAATGGCTTACGGGTTTGCCCGTAACTCACGGCATGGTTCAATTTAATACCTCTGTAATAGGGCGGTCAGTGAATCTACACCATTGTGCACAGCAAGTAATGTAAGGAATTCTAGGTGACACTGGTGAAACCTTTTTGGCATCAAAAAACATATCCAGAGTAGACACCTTCTGCATCTTCTTGGGTAATAGTCACAGATACTATTTTCCATGACATCTTAAAGTGACTGTTCCCCCAAAATCAAGTATTTTCTTAAAGTTATTCTTAAAGCGCATAAAAAAATAGCTGTACCACTTGATTCTAAAGTGAATCATTCAAGAGTTACATTCATTTGTCAGCCTTTTATTATGCAAATACTAACTAGTTGCTTTGATGTGCATATTAGATTTTTAGTCTGCTTGTGGTGACAAAGCAATGCCACTAAGGTTATCAAATAGTTAGATCCCTTCCACCACCCTTACCAAGCACAAATTCTAAGCCACAAACTACAATACTTTGTATACTGAATCTCTCATTAGTGATATACTGTAGAGAGAAATAGCTAGTACAATGTAGAGACAATTTTAATGCTCTTTAAAATTAATTCAACTTCCTATTGGGGTGACAGTTTTTATTTAATGTATATTATTGTAAATGCACAATTGCAAGCCTGATAATTCTAGAATAGACAACAAATGAAAACCTATCTTTCAAGATTCAACTAATTTAATAGTTATTATTTCCAACCACTCCTAATTGCATTAGAGAGAACACAACGTCACTTTACTTCCACAGGTTTAAGGTGGCATATTTTAATTTCCTTGTCTTGCAAGAAGTAAGGAATGGTTTTGGATCCCAACTCAGTTACAGCTTAAACATGTCCCTACTGGCAACCAATATATTCATTATTAGCGGATGTGTTGCCTGGTGAGAATTGCAGTTAATTGAAATACAACCTTTTTCCGGATAAAAGATATCACTATAAGACCAATATTAATATGGATACAATAAGCACATACAGTAGATATATCACCTCTTGTTTTCAAGACATTTGTCCGCAAAACAAATCCCACTTATTACTGCAATAGTAATTATTAGCATTAATGACGAGTTGGGCTCTTTTAAATTTGCTGAAAACAGATCAAATGTTAAAATATGTTTCTCAATTAAATTATGTATGAACCATTAACTTGTCTTTATTGTCTTGCAGCAAATTAAGAATAGTTGAAACTTAACTTGCCACTGCAAAAGCAACTTTTTTAAACCTAATTCCCTACTTAAAGACAAAAATAAAATTTGTAGTTGTCCATATCTTGGAATAAAGAAATATTTAGATTAGATAGAGTAAAATTTCTATACTGTTTTGTAAATTGAAGCGTCGTCAGCATGGGTGCAGTGACCAGTCATTTGCTTCTGAGCCCCATTGGCAACAGGGTTCTCTGTACTGTCATTTTAGACACTTGTCTGGTAGCTCCCTGACTCATTTGGATGGTGGGTTGCTCAACTGTAGTTTGTCGGTTGGCCCTCACACACCTTTGCAGCCAACGATCAGCTCTGACATCAATGGCACATCGTGCTCCGCAGTTTTTTGCAATTGTGAAGTTTGTCCAGTCACGGTACACTTTAACAAGAGCAGCACACGACCACTTCACAAACTATGCTATTTCAGAAATATTGCCACCCTTGTCCCGAAGGCCAATGACCATACCCTTTTCAAAGTCGGATAAATTGCACATTTTACTCATCACATCGATGGTTGATATGTTTCCAGAATGCCTACATGTCACCTTATATACCCACCAAACCAACTCACAACAAGTGCCATATTTAATTGGCTATGTGCTGCTGGCGTAAAGAGTAATAATGATAGTAATTTGTGCAGGAATTTAATTATTATATTTTTGTTGGATTTGAATGTTTCCATAGAAAGGTCTGCCCTTGTGACCACACAAACCCAAATACTAATGAAGTGAGTTCCACAATCGCCTAAAATGTGAATCTTACCCTTCAACTTTATGTTGTCTTTGTAATCAGTCTAGTACATGGTTGTTAACACAACTCCTTATATAGTATTCAGAAATTAAATATCAAATTATGGGCTCCATTCTACGGGTCTTGTAAGAGCTGCACGTGAGTCAGTAAGTTTTATGGGCTTCTATTTTCCAGCCACAGAATAGCTCTGGTCCTTAGCTTTTCAGAACTCCCATAGTTGTGGGTCAAACTTTCTTTGACGGGAACCATGGAATGGAGGCCTCAACTCTTTTCTTATGGAAGCCATAGAATATGGAAGGAAAGAAATGTGGGTCAAAGTAAAGAGTGAGGAATGGGGGGAGGAGGCTTCTTTAAAAATACTACTCTTCAGCATTTGCTATTTTAATGGCTAAATAAAGAATGATTTTTATCACATTTAATCAATATTTATTATGAAAAGATATCAGATTGATATTAAACTAGTAATCACAGCTCAGTTGAATTGATCTACTAGATAAGCTACTGTTTACTGCAGGGTACTGTAAAATCAACAGTTAAGCTAAAAGCAACCAATGATGGTGATTTGATTAATGTATTATATTAAATCTTGGTAGCAACATTCAGTAGTTTGATGAAGTTGACTGCAAGTTAAAAAATGTATGTGATGAAGAATGTCCACAAATTCTTTTTAGTGAAGCAAATGCTTTGAACTCTGTATAACTAATAGAATAAGTCCAGCGAAGAAAACAAAGGGGTTAAAGAAGAGACTAGTCTAAAATAGATAGCAATGCACTTGAGAGCATTGGTGTTGGGATAGGCAAACTCAGAAGTATGATATAAGCATGGCAGACCCACTTGCAAGTTGGTATGGATAGATGGCACAGTGTTGGTTCTGCATCAGATAGGCACATTGTTGAACAAGTGGTTGCATGGTGAGCACATCAGTATGGTGGAATAAGTAGATTGCACTGTGGTGATAGGATCCAAAATATGTGAGCAGAGTCGAACTCTCTGAAACAAGTACCAACAAGACAAGATTGAATGAATAGATTGAATGAATAGATGGCAAAGTGCAGGACAGAATACATGATTTGACAAATTTCACTGAAAGACCAGTCAAAACCCCTGATGACTCCAACCAGATAGAGTAGGAAGAAATGCGCGTCGGGGGCATCCTGATGACGCAGTAGCCCCTGATCTCGTGTCTCAGAGTTTTCTCCTAGGAACAGCAGTGTGAAAATGTTCCAAAAATTCTAAATATATTAAATACAAGATATACTTCATATTTCAAATAGAGATGGCAAAATAGACTATCAGCCCCTCCATTAATGGAGCATAGCATTTTAGTAATTCAATGTGGCATTAAGGAAAATACATTAAAAACCTTGTCAGAAATACTAGTTCAATAAAGCTTAACAATTGAAAGAAAAAAAGAAACACTCATAGAAAATTGTCCTTATATAGTATTATTGAGGTTTCTCAATATAGAGGATTATACCACCTCCAAAGATTAAGTATACCCACAGGTATAATGCCATCCATCATTCCACAGAACATCAAGCCAACATTTGGTTTATTTATCAATGAGATTTAGAGGTCAAAACATATGGCTGTTTTAATATTTTATTTGGTACAAATAAAATATTATTTATTGTTCCATCAATGGAGGTTAAATTAACAGCTAAGATGAAGAGAGACTGAGACATTTAAAGCAGACACTTCATAATATTAAAATCCAGAGAAGTAACTTTAAAATAATAGGGCACTATCATAGGTCATCAGACACAACATTGTAAATATTGGTAGTAATCAACGTATTTGCACTTTTTTACATTTTAATATTTGAGTTTAAACAAAAAAAGACCAAATAAAGGTTATATTTTAAAAGTTATTTTTCAAGGCCCATGCCACAAGGGTATTTCTGTTTTTCCTGGTCTTTCAGTCAAATTGGTAAAATCAGTAGAGTCAGAGGGTTACTGTCGTACTTTGGAACAAGTGGAAGCAAGGCAGACATACTGGCAAGCTAAAGTTTATTGACAGCACGGTGGCAACAAGCAGAGACAAAAGCTTGAACAAGTCTTGACCTGTGCACGGCCCAGTGGGTATGTCCGTATGACACTTTGGGCATAACTTGCTCCCTGAATAATTTGTTAGGCACAAAACACTTTTCTAAGCCCTCTAATTAAATAATTAGACACAACCACTTTTTGGGGAAATACTGTCCACAGCGTTTATTGGTAAACCCAAGTTCACATAATAATAACAATAACATTAATTAAGTATACATAAACAAGAGAGAGGGGAGGAGCCTGAACCGAGACAGTACACTCTGCGCCCTGACCCTCGTCCAGGGCCTACCGTGATGGAGCATCTGTACCCCCGTAGGGTAGGATCACACCCACTTTACCACTGTCCCGGCGACTCCCCTCACCACCGCCCCGCTGTGACAACAACAAACACAAACACATCATAATACAACCTGAAAAATTAAGACATATCACAACTGCTAATGACGTAAACAGATTAAACTCAAATACTTGACTTATTATATTTCATTATTTTCCTTTTTTTTATTTTTTATAAACACATATTTTCCAATTTTCCATACATAAACACATGATTTTTACATTTACAATAAATTAACACCTATGCTCCAAATATTAGGGATGGGTGGGTGGGATCTAATTTCTTGGCTAGCTGGGGGCATAATGGCCAAATTGGCGCCAAGTCCTATTGGTGGCTCTGCCCCCAGCTAGCCACTCCCTCTCTTCCATACTGCCGGGCCTGCAAGGTCATGTGGCCCTCCTACCAACCCCAGGAGGCATGGGGAGGTATACAGCCTGTCAATCTGCTGGCAGGGACACTTGGTAACTCTAATAACAGGCATCACATTAATGCAGGTGAAGGTTTAAATAGGCTCAGGGCATTGGCTGATGTTGTGTTGTTAAGGGTGCATGAGAGAAATACACTGGGCCTGGGGAATCCTGACAATAACAAAGAAGAACTCCCATTATAGACTATTAGTAATAATGGGAAACTAGCAACCTTTCACAAAAAGTGTAATACAAAGTCATGGGTCCAAAGTGCTAAGAATAACAATGTGAAACTTTACATATGACAAATTACAAATGAATAAAGCATTTTAATGGTTGCTTTACCAATACTAATACGATGGACTTCATATGACTCTACATATATGTTATCAACAGTTTTACCTAAAAGAAATATTTGTTGGGAAATATAACTAAAATAATATATTTCCCTTCAATTGTAGACTCTCACCTTTAGTTTGTAAGTTTGTGAGGTTTCAATCTTATATGGCGCTTCATGGAAAGCATTATGGACACTGGCTTCTAAGCTCAAAGACAGGGCCCTCCATTCTTTGTAATGTGTTTATATTGTTTTTGTCTCTGCCTGGAACTTACCCAATGTATAGCGCTACAGAATATGTTGGCGCATTTCAAATAAACAATAATAATAATAATAATAATAATAAATTAAGGCACTGCATGGATCTTAATGATCATCAGCCTTATTAAATTACCATTTGGCTAAATGAATAGGGCTCTATATAAGCACAAAACATATTTTTTTACAGAAGTTTTTAGTTAGTGAAGACCTTGCTTTTGGATAGAAGTTCACTAACTAAAATCTTCTGTAAAAAAATATGATCTGTGCTTATTTAGAGCCCTATTCAATTGGCCGAATAGCAAGTTAATAAGGCTGCATATCTCTAATAATCAAAATAATGTACTCTTTAGTTTCTGGTTAATTAGAAGGAATACTTAGAATACTAGAATACTAAGAGCAGAATTATTACCCAAATTATGAATGTTCTTAGTCATATAATAGTTTAATTTTTTAACACCAGTCTGTGTCTCTTGCATCCCAAAATGTATTAATTTTAATACTGTCTCAGAATGAAATCTAACACATTGTTCACTAAGGGTATATTTTACGGTAATAATAATTAAATTATCCATTTAATCAAAACAAGAACTTGTTTATTTATTGCTTGTAATGATAGGTAATAAAAAAGCATGAAATATTTTGGTTCAAAGTCATCACATCTCAGCAGGACTCATCCCAGGGCACATCTGGTGCATAAATATGCAAATTCAAATAGAAGAGACTATAATCACGATCGAAACATTCAGATGCTGCTGGGATTTAACAAAGTACAGGAGATAGTTATATTTAAAGAAAAGAACAGCTAGAACAATAGGCATGTAATGAAGACACAAAGTGACTTAGTAGTTATCTGAAAAAATACCACTGATGCAATGAAATAACTTCCCAGCAAAAGTATAAACATGTAAAACTTAAAACATGCAAGACATTATGAACATTATGAACGATTAGTATATAGTCCTTACTGTCTTACTTACTTTATTTGTTTTAGTTGTCCAATGCATTAAAATGTTTTTGTATTATCATCTTCAATATAGTGTATTTGTGATTTATGCTCACCTGGGTACCCTGGTGGTTCAGTGGTTAGGATTTGGTACTTTCACCACTGCAACCTGGGTTCAGTTCCAGTCAGTGAACCAAAAGGTCACACCACCCCAAAGCCGAGCCGGGTTGGACCTGGTCAGTACTTGGATGGGAGACCACCTAGGAATACCTGGAGCTGTATGCTGAGGCCCACTAGGGAAAGAACGAGCAACCCACTCCAGTGTCCCTGCCATGAATACCAAGTGGATCAGTATGACCATGGACATAAAGATGTCGTGGTGTTTTATGGTCCATGAGGTCACAGAGAGTTGGAAATGACTGCACGACACAAACATAGACCTATTCAGGTGTCTGTGCCCCCCCCCCCCACTACACCTGAATTTTCCTTTTCCCATCCTACTTTTTGGTACTTTATATGCTTATAAGCTCTGTTATTACTGCCTAGGTTCTGCCCACTGCAGCTCATGAAGACAAATTCTGTAATACTTGCTGTGCAGTCTCACATATTACCAATCGGTGAGCATCTCTCAGCAACATTCTGCAACATACTGCTGAGACATGGTCCCTGATCGGCTAGGACACTATACTGAATATACAGCTCCTGCTCCTCTGAGGTCCCTCAAGCTCATGTGCATTGCTTCAATTACCTCATCTTTCCATCTCCACCTCTGCTGTCCCCTTCTTTGGGTGCCTTTAATCTTTACCAGCATCAGATTCTTCTCTAGTGAATCCTATCTTCTCATGATATGGGCAAAATATTTGAGCTTCAGCCTCATAATCAAACCTTCTAGTGAACAGTTTAGCTTGATATGCTGCAATATTGATTTATTGGATTTTCTTGCAGTCCAAGAGACTCTAAACAGTTTTCCCCAACACCACAATCCAATGGCGTCAATTCAGCCATCAGAATAATATCATCCATGTATCTGAGGTAGTTGATATTTCTAATATTAACTCTGGCTTTGGATTCAACCAGTCCAGCCTTACACATTATGTACTCTGCATATAAGTTGAATAAAGAAAGGAACAATATACAACCTTGTCGTACTCCTTTCCCGATCTTGAACCATTCTGTTTCCCAATGTTCGATTCTGATCGTGGCTACTTGGTCCACATACAGATTCCTCAGGAGATAGATGAGATGATCTGGTACTCCCATGTCTTTAGGAACTTGTTATGATCCACAAGGTCAAAGGCTTTAGAATAGTCCATGAAGCATAAATAAATGTTTTTCTGCAACTCTCTTGCTTTCTCTATTATCCAGTGGACATTGGCAATTTGATGTCCTGCGCCTCTTCCTCTGTGGAATCTGGCTTGCAAAAAAAAAAAAAAATCAATACTGCACTGTAAATAACGGGAAAGCGATAAAAGACATTATAATTAATTGCACAACAGTCTCAAGTTTGCAAATCGACAGTATATAAGATTCATTTTTATGTTTCATTTCAGGGGTTAAATCGGCCACCCATATGGACTAAAACAGTATTGGCATTTATTTTCATAATTCAGTATTTTGCAGGTTTGCGAGTCTGATCGCATATCGGACCCCTGAACCAAATTGATTGACATGTAACCTCCATGTTTTTCTGCCTGTAATAATGACGGTCTCATTATCTATTGGCTGATTTGAAATGGGAGGTTACGGTCTTGCTTAATTGATCATGTTCCCGTCCTGAACTGCTACAAAACAGGGCATGGTTCACAGAGTCAGCTTTGGGCCAGTAACTTGTGGTCTTGAGCAATTGAATATCTCCGGAATCAGAGACGAACGCAACACACCTGCAGACATACGGCCTTCATCGCTCTAGTTGCGGGCTTGCAATTTAATCGGGCCCCTACACTGCAGGACAGTTAAAACGTTAGCCTCTAAATATAAATTTGTGTACTGTAGGATATAAAAATCCTGGTTCTCTCTCATGTCAGACACACTTCTGGCCACTCTCTACATAGGAATATACTACAGAACAGACAGTTATAGCTTTTATCCATGCACACTTATACTGCAGGACAGTTTCTTAAACTAGCGACTTTCCCGTCAAAAAATGACGGCAATAAAATTGTAAGGCAGGTAATGCTGTTTGCCAGATAGAGTAAGTGTTGGTGGTCTGAGATCCTTCGGCTCTCATTGCAATCCTCGGATTCTCGTGGCGCGCAATGAGCGCATTGCAAGCCTCTGGGTTGGTGTATTTTTTTTTATCATAGGCGCTTTTGCGCTTATTGTAAGGTCCACGCTGATCTCCTTTGGGTGCTTGTTGCAAGGTCTTTTATGGTAATTAATTAATTAATGAAATCATGAATAAATATACTTCACCTATTTGTAATTAATATATGTAGCAAGGAATGTGCTGAAGAGCTGACAATCTGTTTTGATGTTCCTGCAGCATACAATGTCGGTTTGCAGTGTTGTTGAGCTGAGGTGTAAGTGTCAGCAATGTGTGCAGTGTGTAGTGTAAATAGGCTGCGTGCACGAGGGGAAGCCGTTAGTGTAGCTGTGTAAGTTAGTGTTGTAAAATGGCGGTGAATGTGTATGTGGTATGCGGGTGTGGATGATTTAGCATCCTTGCTGATGGTGTATGTTGTCGGTTGTACCGTTTTTTGTAAAAGTCGTATGTGCTTGGCGGTGTTTTGCGGCTTTAGGGGTTGTGTTTAGGGACTCGTTTTTGTTTTTTCTCTCGCTTAGGCGATTTTTGAGTGGCTAAACTCTGGAAATTGGACTCGAGGTGTAACCTGTCTTCCAGACGTCCTGGGTGTCCTCCCTTGCTGTGGGTAAGGTTTTTATTTTATTTTTGTTTGTATTTAGTTTTTTTTTATGTTTTTCGCTGTGCGCGGGTTGTCCATTAAGGTCATATTTTTGCGAGTCCGTAATAGATTTTTTTTTAGTCCCACGGTTCGTATTTTTTTTGTGTAAGTCCGTATTTAGTCATTGCGTGTTTTGTGTTTTTTTTTTAAAGTCCCGCTTCTGTGGGCGTTTGTAACCGCTTGTGAGGACAGACATACGCCAGGCTCCTCTCTTTCTCGTGGAAAGAGACAACCAGGAAGATCCAGAGCACAAGAGAAAGAAACAGATGATTCATCCTCCACAGCTACAGCTGGAGCTTCTAATAATGTTTTGCATAAATGAATTTAGACATTGTGCATTCAAATATACCTTTCATCTTTTACCATATAGTGATAATACAATATATATACAAATAGTTCAATAATTGAATATTTTGATGTTAAAATTGCCTTTGTCCAATTCATTTTTTTAACACTCACATATTCATCCATCCATGCATACATATAAACATATCCACATTTACAAAAAGCCATGGGGCACTCAATGGCAAAAAGTAATTTAAAACTTAAGCACAGAGACAGGAATAATGGTTTGAAGTATGTAGCTAAAAGCATTCAAAGGCGGCATTTAGTTCTATTCATTTATATTATGGAAGTTATAAGTAGAGGCTGTAGGAAGGGAAGTGAGAATCACAGTGACATTTTTTAGGACAAAGTCATTATATTTTAGAGTAGAATTGTAGAAAATATATGTAAAAAAATGTACTGACACATAATGCAATGGGAATTTTCACTGATGTGTATTTTGCTACAAAGCCTGTAAATACAGACTTCCATGTTGTCCTATGGTGTTTTTAGTCTGCAGTTTCCTTGTGATCAGTGCAGATGTGTAGAGGTTATAACAACACTAGCTACTTACCCATCAAAAATTACGGAAATAAAATTTTAAGCCTGGCAATGGTGTTTGCCACCAAATGTGAGCACCTTCGGAGCTCATAGCGAGTCTCTCCCCCTGTGTACTTCCTCCCTTGTGTCTCATTTCCCCTCTCCTCTCCCTCCCTTGTGTCTCCTCCCCCCCTGTGTTTTTAACCCCCTCTCTCTTCCCTGTGTCTCCTCCCCCTCCCCTGAGTCTCTCCCCCCCCCACCCCCCCTCCTTCCCCTGTGTCTGTTACCTTCTCCCCTGTGTCTCTTCCCCCTTCCTCTGTGTCTCTTCCCCTCGTCCCTCCCCTGTGTCTCCCCCTCTCCCTCCCCTGTGTCTCTTTTCCCTTCCCTGTGTGTCTTTTCCCCCTTCCCCCTTATCCTCATCCTCCTCCCTTTCCCCTTCCCCTCCCTCCTTATCCTCCTTCCTTCTCTCTTAGCCTCCTCCTCCCTCCTTCCCCCTTATCCTCCTTATCCTTCTCCCTCCCTCCCTCCTTCCCTTCCTCCTCCCTCTTCCTTTCCCCCTTATCCTCCTCCGTCCTTTCCCCCTTATCTTCCTCTCCTCCTCCCTTTCCCCTTATCCTTTTCACCCTTATTCTCCTCCTCCTTTCCCCCTTATCCTCCTCCTCCCCCTTATTCTCCTCCCTTCTTTCCCCCTTACCCCCTTCTTATTCTTCTCCCTCCTTCCCCTGGGATAGGGTGATGCAAGCCCGGGAGGCTTATCGATGAGCTCCAGAGCCGGAGTCCTCCACTGGCAGGAACCAGGTACAAAGTCTTGCGGCTTTTGTGGTTACGGGCTGCAACGGCTCGCCTCACTTTGTGAGGCTCGCAAGTGCATGATCAACATTGTAAGCGTTACGAACAGGGACGCAGATCCACAACTATATATGTGATTTGTCATTGTTTAGTCATTGAATTTTGTCTGACTCTCCATGACCCTATGGACAGCAGCAAGCCAGGCACAAGGTTTTTATGTATACACAATGAAATATTTTTATATAATAATTTTCAAAATGGAATAGAAAGTAAGTTTACATAGTAGAAAGTACAACATGTGACTGATTAACATATTTATGTATTTAGCCAAGATATGACACATTTGATAATGTAGTGGAGGTCCAGATGAAATGGGTCAGAAGTCGTGATTTGGACCAATGTCAGCCCATTGACTACCCCTGTCTAAACCATTCTCTGACAACAGCTAGGGAATATGATGGAATATTCTACATGAATGACAAGTTTACCCATTTAAATATTGACTCAAGTTGATATTCCACTGAGAAATCACAATATATTAAAACATGGAACTCAAGCTTAAGCCCATCTGTATATCCCAACACTGATGTATGACAACAATCCAAATACTGACCCAAAATCAAGGATTGCACTCAAGCAAGGATTCCCTTTACTGATCTTCGCCTTGCCCTCGGTGAAAACCTAGAGAGCAGATTTATTCTTGTCAAGAATTAAACTTTTGACGTTGGTAATTCCTCAGTGCTCCTATTAGTCTGGTGGTGAGATAGATAAGCAGGCCACGCTAACATATAACTACCATAATTCACCTATTTATTGTTTTCTGAGAAAGGAAACAATAAAGTATCACTGCCTTCTATCTTAAAAGCAATTATATAAATTAACATAATAGTCCCCAAAAATTAATTTATAGCCAATAATACTGAAATACAGACATATTGGGCCTGAAATCTGCCTAAATCTTCAGGATAGCTTTACGTGTATCCAGGATCCTTGCGTTTCCTAATCTTTCTACTGGAAGGTTGTTGAACTTAATTCTAACCCTTTCTGCAAAGTACTAGTTATGCATGTGATCTACTTTATAATTTAAAATGTGACTTTTTGTTCTTGAATTATATATATGTGTATCTGGATTTATCTGGTTTCCTGTTTAGTGGACCATTCTTTTGAATGATATTGGACTAATAAAGTGTGGAATATTTCCTATCTCTCACTCTCTCATATACACATTCACGCACATTAAAATAGATAATAAAATTGCAAGTTAGCTTGCATAGAGAAAGTTACAGCTTTTGTTGAGAGTTTATAGAATTTTATCGTAATATAAAAGACTGATTACATTTAATTACATTTTATTAAATGTGATGAATGGTGTAATACTACACAATTCAAGGAGTGTTTCAGCACAATAAAACTCTCTGTCTTTGAGAGTATGACACCCTGGGTTACCTCTGGATGACTCCCCAGTCCTTTGTGAGGATGTGCATCATTTTTATAAGGCATTTCACATAAACTGCACTTTAGCTGCCAAAGTCTGTTTATTTAAGGTGGCTACAATTTATATTAGAAACTCAAATGTTTAGATTCTTGTCTTTGTGCATAAGAAATGTGGTTGTGTATCCATGTTCAGTATATCTGTATGTATAAGGGTTTAGGAGCTTTACATATAACATGAACATGAAAATATTTGACTCTAGTATAAGGTTAATGCTTAATATTTTTGGTGCATTAACTATAATTGCTTTTAGCTTAATGTACAAGATATTGAAAATGACAATCGCAATGATTTCTATATTCGTATAACTATTTGCACTGTGTAGATTATCAGAAGTCAGGTATATTGTATCTCATTTGTTTATAGTTTGCATTTTGTATACAGATGTACTCTATGGGTGTGGGGTGCATTGTTGGCAAAAGTGCAAGAAAAACTTCAGTCCTTTTATGAGATTATACGTCTTTTGCGCGCTGCAGAACATCACGCTGTCATCAGGGCGCCAAGGAATGCGCTCTGATAATGCTCTGTGCTCCAGCTTGCATCCTATCTTCCCCATCTCATATTTGATGGACCTGCTTGCTGGAGGCTGCAAAGGCTAAGATAAGGGGCTGACAGTGTGTCATGTCGGACTGACATGTGTCACTAGGAGTATATTGCATTGCATGTTTATCACACATGCAAATAATGACAGCGCCATGTAGTGATAAACATGCGATGCAACATGCTCCTAGTGACACCTGCCAGTCCCACATGGCACACTGTCAGCCCCTTACCTTAGCATTGTCAGCCTCCTGCAAGCAGGTCCAGAAAATATGAGATGGGGCAGATGGGATGCAGGCTGGAGTGCAGAGTTCATCAGGGCACAGTTCTCGGCACCCTGATGGCGGCGCTCTGTTTCATACTTTTGTTTCTAGATAACAGTATTTATTGTACTTGAAGTAATCCCCTTTCCTGTGTATGTAATGGCAAAACAGTTATGATCCTTTTAAAGCGTAAGGCTGTATGTAGAAAAATGAAAGCCCTGCTTGCCTTGTAGTACGTAAAGCTATTTATTGTTACCTTATTTCAAATTCCTTATACTCTCCTCTACGGGGCTGTCTTGTTTGCTTTCTCTAACTCTTTCCATCCTTGTGGCCAAATATTAAACTGTTGGCCAGGATGTCTATTTGAAGCCACAACAGGCATTGCAAGGATTACGGTACTGCCCACCCCCAGGGTGAGGTCTCCAGGTGACCTCTGACCTGTTTGGATGGGTAAAGATCCTGAAAAGAATTAATCATCTCAGGGGCATGGATTTCAGAAGCTTGTATCCATGTTTGGTCTTCGGGGCCAAAATGTCTCCAGGCTTTTAGATAATGATGAGAAGACCTCCGGTGTCAAGAGTCTAGAATAGAAGACAATTCAAATTCTTCATGACCATTCAAAAATAATGCAGAAGACTAAAAATTGGTAAGTAAGTAAGAGTATAAGGTTTGAGTAAGACCACATGGAATACCAGATGTAGCTTTAAAGTAAGTGGTAGGGTCAGGCGAAAGAATTCGGGGCTGAGTTTGGTTTTAATAGGAAAGGGACTAATATATTTCAAACCCAAATTGGATGAGGCATGTCGAAGCTGAAGATTTGTTGTGGGAAAAGCAAACTAAATGTCATTCTTCAAGTACCAGGAATTATTTTCTTTGACGGTCAGCATAACACTTATAAGGAAGCTTCATTATTGATTAGAAGACCATTCATTGTTGATTAGAAGACCATACCTAATGGATGTCTTCAGCCCTTACGTAAGCTTAAGGATTACCAATAGGAAGAGCAGATGAGGCGAACAAGGTGGGTTGTAGCCCAGAGCTGCATTAAAAGGAGTACAGACAGCTTCATGGGCCCAAGAAAGAGCATCTTGTCACGAGCCAGAGATGAGTGGCCACGTGCACCCCAACATCTCCTGCTTTCTGCTAAAGAAATCCCTCGAGTTTGTAAGTTTGTTTTAAATCTCAATGCCTAGGATGCCAGTTCATGCACATCCTTCATGGAGAAGCAGAAAAATCAGATCCCTTTAGTTAGTATAGCTAAGAATAAAATAAATAGAAACACACACCTCAGCCTTTATTCTCCTTACACAGTTATTTTAAAACAGTACAAAATAATCCACCCACATGGCCCCTTCATAGTTTCCCACCCTATATGAGGGGTCTGCTTTCTTACTGTGACCTTCCCACCCAAATACATCAGAATATCACATCATATGCTAACCCCAACATTCATTATTGTGGCCCACATTACATGACACATAAAAATCAAGTTTCATGTCCACTCTGATATTAGCATTCACACAGGCTGGAGTTGCAAATAACAAAGTCCATGACTGCAGGCACCAGGTTCCCCTCAGGTCCCACACAGTCCACATGAGGAATAAATATATATATATGTAAATATTACACCTCCACACAGGGTAGAAACTGATATAAAGACAGCAGAGATCCACAGAGCTTACAGACAGAAAGTGAGATATAAAGATACTAATTCCCTGTATATTATAGATATAAAAATACTATTTCATTCACACTCACCAGCTTTGCGCATTTTAGCTACAACTTTAATGTTACCCTCTACAATATATATATATATATATATATATATATATATATATACATACAGTATATACAGTCCTCACTCTACATTTGTGGGTTTGACACTCGCAGGTTAAAAAAATGTTTTATCACTATAATCCCGCGAGATCTTGCCAGGGAGCCCTGCGCTGAGGTGTAGAGGGGGGCACTTCGGCCCTAGCAGAAGCCCAAATACGGCTGTCCCGGCGGGGTGAGTGCCACCCAACACCTAGACCCTTCCCTAAGGGACAAAACATGGATAAAGTGATAATTTACCCATGTTTTCATTATTCAAATTTTTTTCACATTCGCACGGACCCCAGGATTGGAACCTCAGCGAATGGGGAGGGTCTACTGTATATATATATATATATATATATACATATATATATATATATATATATATATATTCCAGATTAAACACTTGGGTTTGTGGGAGGGGCCCTCTCTCTCTACGTATCTTCCCGTGGGAGGGACCTTCAGCCTTATAAGCTCTTTCTGTCCACATCCTCTTGCACAGTTCATTCCTGAGCCCGGCCAGATGGTTGTATCTCTGCACAATCTTGTTTTTCAGGCTCCCTGCCTCTCCCCCATGCTGTGTGTGAGGCTGTAAGTAAAAAATTGTATTAATTGGTGTCTTTCGTCGGTCTTCCAAAAGCTTCCGAGTTACTGGCTTGAAAAAACTGGCGGCTGTTAAATCGGTAATTTATTTAAAGCCTGTAACTCATCACACGTTTTGAGCCTCTCCCCCCCTCAAGCCAGTCACGTCCGGGCCTCGTGATGAGTGCCGAAAGGGCCTCGCAATGAGTGCCTTAGTTTCTGCAGCCCCATCAAGCCAGTCACGGTCGGGCCTTGCGATGAGCGTCTTCGCAGATTATCGCGAGGCACACAATGAGCGCCTTTGGCGCTTATTGTAGCCCCATCAAACCCATATCTTTCGGGCCTCACGATGAGCGCCTTCGGTGTATTGCCCCCCTTAGGATCAATGACAGTGTGCAATCACATATATATTTGTGGTAATTACAGCTTTGTTGGTAACGCTATGTTAAATTGTTTGGGATTGCGCATGCACAATGAGCGCCAAAGGCGCTTTTTGTGTGACGAACAGTTACAGGCTTGCACATGCATCTTGGCAAAATGCCTGCAGGTCATGCAAAGTCTTTGGTTGTCTTGCATGAACCGCACCTTTGAGATCTCTACAGAGTAGCTTGATGATATTAAGGCCATGGTCACTCCACAACCTTCACCTTTTTTTTCTGTAACCACTGTAAGGTCAACTTTGCCTTGTGCTTATTATCAATGTCATGCTGGAAAGTCCAAGAGCCTCCCATGTGCAGCCTTTATGCAGAAGAATGCAAATTTTCTGCCAGTATTTTCTGATAACATGCTGCATTCATCTTGCCATCAATTGTCACAAGTATCCCCCAGCTCACACCCCCCCAAAACATCAGGGAACCACCATGCTTCACAATGGGCATGGTATTCCTTTCCCTCTCCAAACATAGCGCTTATGGTTGTGACCATAAAGCTCTATTTTGGTCTTGTCACTCCAAATTACAGTTTGCCAGAAGCTGTGAGGCATGTCAAGGTGTTGATGGGCATATTGGAACTAGGCTTTCTTGCTGTATTGGCACAGTAAAGGCTTCTTTCTGGCAACTCGACCATGCAACTGATTTTTGGTAAAGTATCGTCATATTGTGCTCCTTGAAACAACCACACCGTCTTTTTCCAGAGCAGCCTATATTTCTCCTGAGGTTACCTGTGGGTTTTTCTTTGTATTCCAAACTGGCAGTTTTGGCTGAAATCTTTCTTGGTCTACCTGAGCTTGGCTTAGTATCAAGAGATCCCTGAATTTTCCACTTCTTAATAAGTGATTGAACAGTACTGACTGACATTTTATATCCCTTTCCACCTTTATGAAGTTCCCTTACCTTGTTATGCAGGTCTTTGACAGTTCTTTTCTGCTCCCCATGGTTTAGTATCTAGCCTGCTCAGTGGATCGACATGAGAGCTAACAAACTTATTGACTATTTATACACAGCCACTAATTGTAATTTAAAAAGCCACAGGTGTGGGAAATTAACCTTTAATTGCCATTTTAACCTGTGTATGTCTATAACAAGGCCAAACATTCAAGGGTATTAAAAATTTTGACCAGGGCCATTTGGGTGATTTCTGTTATCATTATGATATAAAAAGGAACCAAACGACTATGTGATAATAAATGGCTTCATATGATCACTATCCTTCAATGGAAGATGCATGATCAGTCATATTTTCAAAATAAATGCCAAAATATCACAATTTCTGCCAGGGTATGCAAACTTTTTACACTCTACACCCCGCTACTATGTTCATGTATGCCTACTGCAGATGAGGTGATTTCACATAAACTGTAACATTAGTTCATTGTGTGTATTTTGCCTGTGTCTGATAAAATAATTATCCTCTCTTGATCTAAGCAGGCCATGCTTCCTCTATTTTTTTCCCATGAACCTCCCCTTTTCTTACTCCAACCCACCTACCACCCCCACCCTTCTCGCTATTTCTCCTTCAGATCTTCAACCCAGCAAAATCTCCCACACTACACCCTGTTACTATCTGCATGCACTTGCCCTCCCATCTACCCCCAACCACATTTGATAGCGCAGGTCTGTGCACTATCACCTGCATTTCTCACAGCTGCTCTTGATACCTACTTAACTCTTGGCTCTGACACACCCCATTCCCCTTACTCATTTGTAACTTCACTCTCTCACTCTCTTTCTGACCTACTCTAATCCTTAACTTTCTACTCCTGCCCAGGTTTTGCCTTTTCCATTCCCTTTAGATTGCAAGTCTGCGAGTTTTCAATCTTGGAAGGCTCAAAGACCGGGGCCTTTCATTTTGCCATGTGTTAATACTGTATGTTTCTCATGCTCAACCCTTGGATATTGCTACAGAATATGCTGGAGCATTACAAATAAAGGATTATATATATATATATATAGTACATCTGTGTTCACATTTGAATGTCTAAAACAAGTTTAAAGACCTGCTTCCAGATCAGAATTCCGAGGAAAAACTGTTATTACACTGCATTCTAAGAAGCTGAGTCGGGACATGTAAATGTGCCCACAAATGCCTCGCTCTTCGATCCGTAGCCATCATCAAACATGACTTCCTTTAATTTTAGGCATGCTGTATTACACAGCTTTAATGCAAAGCCAAGGTTGGATTAAACACAAGCTGAGTATCCAATCCATGTACAGCTGTTTCAAGCTTACTGGCTATCATCAGCATGGAGCAGGATCTCAGCTTGTGTTGTGGACCTTATGTTGTGGACCTTATGAGTAGGTAATTCACCACAGCAATCAAAAGAGTGATAGAAGCCTCCACCGTACAGTAGTACAGTAAATAAATAGTACATCTGTGTAATTACTGTTTTCCTCGGAATTCTGATCTGGAAGCAGGTTTTTAAACTTGTTTTAGTTATATATATATATATATATATATATATATATATATATATATATATATATATATAAAGACTGAAGTAGCTGTGAGTGTTCAGTAATTTCAATATTCTAGATGAATAACCATTATTATTTTAATATTTTTTTTGCAGTATATAGTGAATGCTTTTTATTGGACAAATATATTCATTTATAATGGCAAGCTTTTGAGAGCTAACCTCCCTTACATAGCACATCCCTTTATATAGTACATAAATAGTACATTTGTGTTCTTATTTGAATGTCTAAAACAAGTTAAAAAAACTTTTTGTAGATCAGAATTCTGAGAAATACAGCTATTACACTGTATTCTGGGAAGCTGAGCAGGGACATGCAAATGTGCCTACAAATGCTTTGCTCTTCAATCCATAACCATTTTAAACATGGCTTTTAAGCTTATGCCTGCTGTATTGCACAGCTTTTTTGAAAAGCCAAGGTTGAATTATACACAAGCTGGGAATCCTACCCACATATAGCCACTTCAAGGTTACTGCCTATCATCAGCGTGGGCCGGGATATATATATATCCTCTCTTACTCACCATCTCTCTACAGTGCCATGCAGTGACACACAGCAACTTCCTGCCTGTTGTAGCTCTAGTTCCAGACACTAGTGTCCAGTTTGTAAAATGCAGTATATTTTTTTAAGCCAGAACATTTTTAGGTTTTTTAAAGTAAAAAATAAGGAGCCCTTCTCAGGGAAGCGCCCCTAGTCAGCTGCCAGTTGGCCGAATTGGTAATCCGGCCATGAGTAGAGCTATCACATCAGACTTGATAATCTAATGCAAGATCCTGCAAATATTCAAGACTACTCATCTAAGGCCCAACAAATACCACCTTGTTAAAGCATCAGAGAGTGGTTATAAGGCCCACAATATACCCACTTGATAACTTTCAATACCTCAGTCACAGCAGGGATTAAAGCTAATAAAAAATGAGATGCGTTAAATGCTTACATATATAAAATAAAATTCAGTGGTCTCCTAAAACCCTCTCACAAACTGGAAAGGCCATTAGGCTCCTGCAACCCCCACTCCTGATGCAGAAATAAAGAATTACTAAATATACTGTTAAATAAAAATCATAAATGTGTAAACAAAAATTAAATAATTTATCATACTCCATGGATCCGGCATTATCAATTAATGCCTTGTATTATCTTACCAACCATAGTAATCAAGTGCATATTTATTGAAGAAGTCTTGATTGAAGTCCACAAATCCTCTGTTCTTCTTTTTTGATCATAGACCATGTTCCTCCCTTCAGTCCATGGAAAAATTTTGGTTTCTAGGAAGAGTGGGTCATAACCTTCCTTACACATTCATCGTTTATTGTTTTTAACCCGTAATCATTGAGGTGAAGTGGAAATGGGAGGGTTTTAGGGATAGGGTTTTAAGAACTTTACTTTCAGGAGTTCGCATGGGGGCGGGGTGGGGGAGTGATAGGGTCTGTTACAGAGCTCATAAACACTTCTGAATAAAACAAAGTACATAAAAGTAAATAGATACATAGATATATTATGCACCGAGTAAAATCCAGAAACCTTCAACATCCCTTTAAATACATTATAACATTTGGGGCACATTTCCCTTTACTGCCTACTGTTTGTTAAACTATAACATTTCTCCCACCATTTTAAATGAACAATAACCATAATAACAATTTAATTAACTATATTTCTAATTTTATAATTACATGCTGCTATGCTCATGCTCATGTATTATATTTATTTAAACATAAAATCTAATCAGTGTATCAATGTATTTAATAATCTCATATTCCTTATGACATATACTGAAGAGATGAAAGAATGATTTCCTTTTGTTCGAAAAACTCATGCTGTTTTATAAAGACAATGCACAGAAAAAAGCAGCTTTGAACTACAGTTCTGATTGTATAATACATTGTTAATTATTTTATGCAGTGTGACAATGCCAGGTGTGTTTTAATGAAGCACATAATTATTTAGAATATTTTTCATTGACACATTAATATTATGAAACTTTACAATAAATGTGTTTAACTAACTTTGACAAAAAGAGGATTTTTTTTATTAAACTATGCAATACAAATTACCATTTAACTATCACAGCTTTTATTTTAATGGCAAGTAGTGCCACATCTTTGAAATACTTTAATGTTGAATGCTCTTTTATTGTCACATAATTCTTAAAAAAAAAATAAAAAAAATAATATATATATATATATATATATATATATATATATATATATTATTAGTGTATAAAGGCTTTTTCAGAAATGTAAGCGCCCTCTCACACGCTTCCACCAAAGTATCACAGATACCTACAGGGTCTAGCAGAGGTGTCAAACTTTATTTTTATTCTAGTTAAAAACTAGCTTTAGGACTTTTTCAAGGTTTTCAAATGCATATCATTTTTTTCATTGCACAGTGGTCTTTTAATATTTTAATTTTTGGTAAGCAAACAATAATATATTTTGCTGCGGTCCAGCCAAAACTCAACAGAATAATTTGATTTAAAATAGGGAGATTAATGCATATCCACTATATAACACACTTAGGGCGCCATGCTAATTGGGTATATAGATGTGCAAAAAGGCTCTCTCGTAATTGTGGGAGTGTTTTTGTGCAAGCTACATATCCATCCCAATCACAGCTAGGCATGCTGAGCGTTGGATCCTCATTATACGCAAACCTGTTATAAAACAGACCTTGCGTATCCTATGTAGCGGCCGCGTTATGTGATGTTTTGGCAATTTAGCCAATCTGTGCTATTTAATGATTTTTGCAATGCTCAGCAGCCCTAAAAAACTGTTAGAAAGCCGAACGCCACATTAATTGACAGGTACAGTTCATAAAAGAGCCTGTTTCCCTCCTAAATGCTGACTGTGTTGTAGCTTTCCCAGCAAACACACAGGTCTAAGGACGGTGGTTTTGTTAATAGGCCCTTAGTTCCTCCTCATTTTCAGTCATCAGAGTAGTATCATCCACGTATCTGAGGTTGTTGATATTTCTTCCAGCAATATTGATTCCGTCTTTGGAATCATTCAGTCCGACCTTAAACATAATGTACTCTGCATATAAGTTGTATAAATGAGGTGACAATTTACAACCTTGTCATACTCCTTTCCTGATCTTGAACCATTCTGTTCCAAGTGTGGTTCTGACTGTGGCTTCTTGGCCCATATACAGATTCCTCAGGAGGCAGATGAGATGATCTGGTACTTACAACACTTGAAGAATTTGCCACAGTTTGTTGTGATCTACACAGTCAAAGGCTTTGGAATAGTCTATAAAGCAGAAGTGAATGTTTTTTCTGGAAATCTCTTGCTTTCTCTATTATCTAGTGGGCATTGGCAATTTGATCTCTTCCTCTGCTGAGCTTGGCATGCACATTTGGTAGTTCCCAGTCTATATATGGTTCGAGCCAAGCTTGTAGGATCTTCAGCATTAACTTGCTTGCATTTGAAATGGGTGCAATTGTTCGATAATTAGAGCAATCTTTGGCAGTGCCTTTTTTTGGGATAGGGATGTAGACTGACGTTTTCCATTCTATTGGCCATAGTTGAGTTTTCCAAATATATTGGCATAAGGCAAGCAATACTTTAACAACATTATCTTGCAGGATTTTAAATAGTTCAGCTGGAAATCCATCAACTCCTGCAGCCTTATTATTAGCAAGACATCCGAGGGCCCATCTCACTTCGCTCTCCAAGATGTCTGGCTCCAATCTTTGGACAAAAGTCCTCACTGTTGGTAAAATCCTTCATGTATAGATCTTCAGTCTATTCCTGCCACCTCTTCTTTATCTGACCTGCTTCTTTTAGGTCTGTCATAGACTCCTTTTCCAGTTGCTCAATCTTAGCCCGTTAAAGGACAGAAGGCTCGGCACCAGCCACTCCATTGTATTGTAATCTGCTTTATCTCATTATTTGCCAGATAAGCTAAGTACATCTCTAATGTGTAGGATGTGTATTAGAAGGTAGCTCTATTGTTCTCAGGTGCCAGCCATCAAGGTACTGCTAGACCCCATGTAGGGCCATCTCGTGTAATTATGTGCCACACCCTTTCATTATTATATTGGGTACACCACCTCTGTATCTAACTGCTATAAATATTGCTGACTTTTAAAAATAAAACAGTTCACTTCTGGAGACATATAGAAATCGTGTGTCTCATATTTTGCTCCTGGCGGCTGTGATACTGAACTTATTTCCTCCCTGCAAGTAACCTGTCCTGATCCCTACCACAGGAAAGCTACTGAGACTTCTGGAGGTGCTGATTCCTGATGGAGAGACTCTGACTAATACAGAAGCCAGATATCAGGGTGCTGGTGCCAAAATTTCCAAGAACCCAACGATCCTTGTGGGTAGTTAACCTGCAGTCTATAGCAGGTTGCCCTGGGCTTGTATGGCCCCTACCTTTGGATCGTCACAACTGGTTGGCAGTGCTGGGATCTTGGTGCAAGAACCGGCAGCAAGGAAGGGATATGGTGATCAATGCAGTTTTGAAGTCCGGTACTTTTGGCGGCTTGGCAGGGATGCAGAAACCATTCACCAGTTTTGGCAAGCCTTCAAATCCAGGTCCAAGTCCAAGGAAGGCTAGCAATGGATAGATGGGATCAGGGATCACATGGAGGCCTGCAGAGTAGAGGTGATCAGGGTAAAAAGGAGCCTGACCATGAGTATGCTTGAGCGGCTAAGGCAACGGATTGCCACAGAAGAGGACAGGTGGACAGCTCTTCTGAATCAGCGGATGGCTACCCTTCGGCTCCAGTGGGGTGAGAAGCTAGCTGAATGGCTTGAGGACCTGATGTGGTTGGAGCTCGACTTGGAACATTAGTGTGTGGACCTAATGCTTCCAACTCATGCATCAAAAGGGCCCCCCTTCTACAGGTTTAGACTGATGGAAGGGCTCCCGGATGTGCTGCAGGGGGATCCAAAGTGTGGCCTTGGAACCGCAGATCGCTGGTAAACCCTATTGGAACAACGCCAAAAGGACGTGGAAATAGATACCTGGATATCTGACCACTGCAGAGCAGGTGAGGTCAGAGGGACGGCTGGGAACTCATCAGAATAGGGGGGCCAGGAGAACAGCCCAGACCCTGTTAGATCCAAGACCGGGGAGCAGTGTGAAGCAGCACCAGCTACTGGGAGATGGCCAACAACCAGAAAATTTCCAGCCGCTAACAAAGGGAGAGGAGCCGGAGACTAAACAGTTGCCAGATGAGGTTGCAAGCCCTGAAAGTCTGTCAAACTACCCATGGACTGTTACCTGTCCTGAGACACAGACCGCTGATGTCCTGCAGCAAGGCTGACAGTCATAGAGAGTGTGATGCCCGGTCGGCGCATGAGGCTATCAGGAGAGGGAGCATCACCTGAGACCCTGAAGCACTTGCCCAGCATGGATCAGGTGGATCCAGATACGTGTGGGAGTTCAGGTGAAGGCACTGCCCTGAGACCCTGAGGAAGGAGCAATGGAGGCTCCACTCCCAAACCCTGCAAAGTTGCCAGCAGGGATGACTGTGAAGATCGGTTTGCCCATAACTAATATACTGTCATGTTTTGAATGGTAGTTATTATTATTATTATTATCTGTATTTATATTGCGCCAACATATTCCATAGCACCATACAATCTAAGGGTTTAGGTGTGATACAAGAGGGTGACAAATGCAAGATGGCAACGTGAAAGCAATTTGTTTAGTCAAGTGGAGGTGCCTGTGTGTCATACTGTAGATTGTGGGTGTAGGTGTTATTAAGCTGTGAAGTGTGCGGTTGTACATATTAAGACTGAAGGTGATAACACATTTTAAACAGGTGTGTTTTTAGTAATTTTATTTAAAGGTTTTGAGGCAGGAAGATTATCTAATTAAGGGGGAAGGAGTTCCAAGTAGTAGGGGCAGCCCGAGAAAAGTCTTGAAGACGGGAGTGAGAGGACGTGATGAGAGAGGAGGAAAGAAGAAGGTCATTAGCAGAACAAATGGATATAAGCGGGTGCACTGTTGTTGAGGGCTTTATATGTTAGGGTCATGATTTTAAAGGTGATTCGGGAAGCTTTGGGAAGCCAGTGGAGTGATTGACAGAGAGGAGCTGCAGACACTGATTCTAGATCAGGCGATCATTATGGACTGGAGGGGAGACAGACGAGATATGGGCGGGCCAGTAAGGAGTGAATTGCAGAAAAGGACACGTAATTCCAATTCTTGTCCACAAGATGTCACTGCAGGACGTTGGGGTAATTACAGGCCCTTTGCTCTGTTTGCCGCTCTGATTCTCTCTGGTTGTGGCCCAGTGATCCATCCCCAAGCCAAGCCCATAGTTTTCTTGTCCCCTAACCAGCCCTTCATCAGCAGCTGGCTACATACCCCAGGAGGTGATGCTAATCTGGGTGAGGGATGTGTTCAGCCCACCATAATATAACTGTAGAGAAATCCTAGTTGCTGTTTTAGAAATGCTGTGAGAGAGACCATATTAAACCATGCTTTCTGGAATACATTGGGAATGGTGTAATTTCTTTAAGAGGGAAGGCGTTTATTATTTTGCTATGCTGAGCCTGTGATCCTAATATAAATGCCGGTCACCGAGAGGTCCATTCATTCTGAGAAGATTGCCAGCTGTAAGATTGCCAGCTGTAAGCAAAGGCAGGAAGTGTTGGAGCTGAATACTGCCCCTACCTTGGATCTTCACATTGACAGCCCCAGAGTTAAAGGATATGGGCAAGCGGCCAACGGTACCAAAGGACCTGATACAGCGTACCTTATCTACAGAAGTGATCCCAACCTTGAGAAGGTCTAGAGGATACTCACCCTAAGGAGCTACCAACCCCAGCAAAGTGAGCCCCAGCCGGGAAAGGGTCTCCATCCAGAGGCCCTATTGTTCTCAAGTGCCAGCCATCAAGTTACTGCTAGACCCCATGGGGGGGGGGAGGGTTATCTCCTGTAATTGTCTGCTACATGCTCTCATTGTTACATTGTGTACACCCCCTCTGTATCTAACTGCTATAAATATTGCTGACTCCTGGTGGCTGCAATACTGAACCTATCTCCACCCTGCACATAACCTGTCCTGATCACTACCACAGGAAGGTTACTGAGACTCCTGGAAGAGCTGATTCCTGATGAAGAGACTGATACAAAAGCCAGATTTCAGGGTGCTGTTGCCGAGATTTCCAAGAACCCAAACGGTCCCTGTGGGTAGTTAACCTGTAGTCTATAGCAGGTTGCCCTGAGCAGTAATAGCCCCTACTCCCCTACCTTCTGCTATCTTCTTATATTCTGCATTCAATTGGTCAAATCTTTTCCTTTCTCCACTAACTTTCACTTCCCTTCTATCCTGGGCTACTTTCAAAGCCTCATCATATAGTCAGTTTGTCTTCTTCTTTGTTTTCTTTCTTTTGGGGATATTCTTTGTTGCTGATTCCTGGATAATGTGGCAAACTTTGGTCTAAAGTTCTTCAGGTAATCTATCTTCCATGTCTAGTCCCTTAAATCTATTCTTAACCTCCACTGCATATTCACAGGGGATATTTTTAATTTCATATCTGCTTGGTCTGATGGTTTTCCATGAACTTTGCAATAAGAAGCCTGTGTTCTGAACCACAGTCAGCTCCAGGTCTTGTTTTTGCTGACTGTATAGATCTGCTCCATCTTTGACTGCAAAGTATATAGTGAATCTGATTTCTATATAGTCCATCTGTAGAGTCGTCTCGGGGGCTGTTGGAAGAGGGTGTTTGCTACGACCAGACAATTAGATTATTATCTACTGATCTCTGACCTGCTTCATTTTGTACTCCAAGTCAAAACTTGCTAGTTTTTCCAGGTATCTTTTGGTTCCCTACTTTAGCATTCCAATCTCCTATCATGAGATAAACAAAGAAGAAAACACAAAATGAGTGAAAACAAAGTAACTTTATTAATTTACAATAAACCATGCCGCAAAAACAGAAACATAAAACCACAATACTAGGGTTGATCCATCCTGAATATATTCCACTGAAAAAAAAACACAAAAGTGTATAAAACTAATTCTAATAGAGTCCTCTAGTCATCCTTCTCTTTTTAAAGTACGATCAATATGAACATTTAAAAAACAAGTAAACACATGGTTCATAGTTCTTACATTCCAGGTTCCTATGCTGAATTGGTCTTTGCAGCAGCGGGCCTTCCTTTCCCCTCTAGAGAAAGTAAGTATTGTGATTATTATAATTTATTTGTAATGCGCCAACATATTCTGTAGTACTTTACATGGGTTGCCATCAAGGCAAAAACAATAGCAGTATTAACATGTTGCAAACGGTGGAGGGCCCTGTCTTTGAGCTTAGAATTCAGTGTACAAAGTACTTTTCCCAAACCATCCTGCATGATTGAAAACTCGCAAACTTACAATCGAAAGTAGGAGTTATTATTTGCACACATAACTTACATATTACACATATAGCCCCATTAAATTCCAAGCCAGTAGCAGCAACGGCACACCTACAAAGCCTGAGGGCTTGAAATTTGATGGAGTTGCAGGGCTCTCCCGTGTCATCCTCCAGCCTGGCTTTCTTGGCCACAAACTGGTCAAGGGTCAACTGCCTTTTCTTCCAGCGGCTATTCAGCAGATGCTGGTAGCGAGACAGTGCTTCTTGCATTCCTGCTCCTTACTGCATCTGGATCATTGACCACCAGGTAATCTATGAGGTAAGTGATATGACTCAAAGTCTTGAAGAGGAACTTAGAAGACAGTTGTGTTTGAGGCTCTGTGCCAGAGTCACTGGTGTCCAGTTATTCCTCAGTGCCCTGTTCTGCAAGTAGTTCCAGGTCCTCATTGGTAAGGCTCTCACCTGAACCATGGACTAAGTGCTCAATGTCCTGTGTCTCCCAGACCAGCCGAGGTCACAAGGTCTACTATGTCCGCTATGATGGGATCCTCAACTTCCACACAGACTTGAGACTTTGCCGTTTCACCTCCTTGCAAGACAGATCAATGTTGGTGACAGCCTGCATGATGTTTTACTTCTTCCAGAGGTCCAACATTGATTGCTTGTCCCAGCTGTCCATCTGGTCAATCAGAGGCTGAGATAGTTCTAAAGGTAGCAAAGACCTCCTGGTCCATAGGCTGCATGAGCAATGTTATGTTGGGTGGCAGGAACACTATTTCTACCAAGATGCAACAGGGCAGCTCAGCTAAGTTGGTAGGGTGGCTTGGAGCATTGTCCATGATGAGCAGCAATTTCCTCTCTAGTCCCTTGCGCCAACAGCAGTGGTGCATGGAAGGGCGGAGATGGTCACTGAACCACTCTTTAAATATATCAATGTGTTCTATGTCTTCCTATTGAACTGCCAAATGACTAACAATGTGGATTTGCTTATGCCCTTCATTGCCCTCTGTGTGTTGGACTGGTAGACCAGCAATGGCTTAATTTTGAAGACACCACTGGTGTTCCCACCCAGAAGAAGAGTTAGCCTGTCTTTGACCACTTTAAAGCCAGTTCTCTCTTCTGCTTCCTGGAAATGAAAGTGCAGCTTGGCATCTGCTTTCAGAAGAGGCCGGTCTCATCCACATTAAATACCAGTTCTGGTGGATAGTTACCTCTTTCCACCATGGCCTGGAAAGAGGCTGAAAAGGCTGCAGCAGCTCCTGTGTCTAGTTATTTTAATGTTGTGAAGGCTGTTCCTTTTTTTTAATTGGTCAAACCAACCTCTACTTGCTGCATTATGATGGCTTGGATGAGAGGCATGTTGTGCTTCAGTTCATCATCAATCCAGATGGACAGCTTCTTCTCCATCTCCTCAAGGAGCGAGTAATCTTCTTTGCTGAAGATACAGTGCTGGTAGTCGTTGAAGTGTGAATCTTGTCCTTGTTTTTAAGGATGGGGCGGATTGTGGAGGGTGCAATTGAAGATCTTCCCCAATATCCACTTGATGCTCTCCTTTCTCCAGGCAGTCCAGAACTTACATCTTCACATCCAGAGGAATGCTCTGGCGCTTGAGCTTAGGCTGCTCTTCTTTGTGCTCAGACATCAAAAAAATATATATCAAAAACATCAAAAATATATAAAAAAAAAAACAATGAATGTAGATTAGAAAAATAAACAATTAACAATCACATATATAGTTGTGAGCATGCGAGTTGTTGCTAACACTTGCGGGTTCGAGCCCTCACAAATCGAGGGTCGCAGTTGCTGGCAAGGAGTGCCAAAGGCGCTCCTTGCCAGCAACTGCGACCCTCGCAAAATTTATGTCGAGATACGTTACAACCCATTACGACCTCGCAAAAAACGTCCGCAACACGCGCACATGAAAACATGAAACATACAACAAATACACACAACAAATACATATAAAGCTTACTTACAGGAAGAGGGAGCATCCAGGGCCTCGAAAACTAAAGTTACACCTCAATTTAACTCAAATTAAAAGAGTTTAGACACTAAAAAATTCTCTAAGCAAGAGAAAAAATGGCCGCCGAAAAAAACAAAAATGAGGCTACACCAGTCTAAAGACGCAAAACACCACCAAACACCTACGTATTTGCCGAAAAACACAAACGAGATAAAAAAACAAGGACGCAACCCTCGCAACCCCAAAAACATTACAAACACAATAAATACAAACAACAAACACATAAAAAGGTTACTCACAGCAAGGGGGTGCACCCAGGACCTCTGCAAGAGAAGTTACACCTCCATTTAAGCACAAATTTCGGAGTTTAGAAACCCAAAAGTCACCTAAGCGAGAGAAAAAATGGCCGCCGAACAAAACGAATACGAGGCTAAAGGTCCCTTAATACGCAAAACACTACCATAAACACGCAAAACACCACAAAACAGCTACGGATATTCCGAAAAAGTCCACCAAACACCTACAGATATTCCGAAAAAGTCGCACGACATAGAAAACGAAGGACGCTACATCAGCCACATTATATACACCAAACACCATTAGCTCATTTACAATTTCATTGCCGTCATTTTTTGACAGGCAATTCGCTAGTCATAATATAAAAAACAATAGAACAATGACAATATTCTGTACCTTGCCAGCGGATGTTCTCAGCAGGATTTGGGGATCCCACTCTCTCCAGATGTGACTCTCTCTGCATTACCCAAAACCACAATAAAAGAACATTTTATTAGACAATTAGCAATTAATAATAAAAACAATCACATTATTAAAAACAAGGGAAGTATTCTGTACCATGCCACTGGATCTTTCAGGTAGGATGTGGGTGTCTCTTTTTCTTTGCTTTCTTGAAGGTTCTGGCTCACTCTCTCTGTCTCTCTCTCCCGCCACTATCACATAGTCCATGATAATATTATCTGTGGACACGTATGGTTATGGTTAACATTTCACCAATTGATGGTCACTGAGGAATGCAGTTGAGAAAAGACGATGTAGTCTTATTTTATACCCATTAAGTCAGTTTGTTCATCTGCAAGCAGTGCTACCAAATAATGTAAGCAAATTATATACAGTGGCTATCATATAGCCATTATATTGATGACATATATTGATAATCTCACACACCATAAATAAACACATATATCATGTTTTAAGCACCATGATTGATATTACTTTTACTATGTACCAGTACACATATGACTGTGCAATTGCATTGTCCTTTAATAATATGTTAATCAAACTTAGCAGTTATACATGTGTGAGCTAAGTATGTCATCCTTCTTAACAATATCAGACCAGATGTTTTTTTTTTATGTTATTAAAAGGCTTTAATGCTTATTACCTTTGTTTCCCAGCAATAATCATGAGTACATGTTTAGTTATGTCATGATATCATAACAAACCCAGTTACCATATGATAACACCTGTATACCTTTAATATGTAATATCAATGTGGCCAAACAATATCATATATAAAGATAGTGAGAGCACTCCTTGCCTTCTGATTGTGGTCACAGCTAAGCATTCCCACATCATTGATAAATATCTGCAACTGGCCATGACAACTGATTTGTTTTGACAGATACAGAATTGTTTGCACTGCTTATACCGTTAAATGTATTTGCACAAAAAAGTGTTCTTAAAGGATAGTTAAAGTTGTAGAACAGGATGAGACAAGTTAAGACTGGAAAAACATAGGAAACCGGGACCTTTAGGCAATGGAATAAAGTAAAGGGCTGATAAGTCCTCTTTCAAAATATTTCTTAAATCCGGATGGGTTTTTGTTTCAGGAGACCCAAAGGATGCAGTTAAAGGATGTTCTGATGGCAAAGGGCAACCCTACTTAGATTCTTGATATTACTATATTGTTAGGTGTATATATTATTTTGTAGCTTCTACAGAAAACAGAAAATTGGGATATTTAACTCCATTTTTAATCCAACTTATCCCCTTTTTGGTAAACAGATTTTTGAATAATAATTTTCCAAAATGTTTACATGTTTAGTAAATGACCTTAAGTACATAATATATACTTTTGAATACCCTTTTATGAAAACATTTGCCAATTGATCTCGAAAGCTATTGTAGTAAATATTTACTTCTTCTCAACAGTATTTCTTTCTTTCACAACTTTCTTTCACCTTCCAGCATCTCATTATAACCTCTTGCTTTATTCTTTCTCTATTACAAATATGTTCCTGTCTTGTTTCCTTTATATTATTTTCTGAATTTAGTTCTACTTATTTAATATTTACGAAGATCAACATGGTTTTGTGAAAATTAAGAGGTCATTTTTTAAAGATTTTCACACATTTATTTTTCATATAATCTTATTTTAAAGGGCATAGGATGACATATTATGCAGTGCAAAAAAAGGTTGGCATTTTACTATCATTGATTTAAATATATTTGAATTTCAGGACAGGTAAATAATAGAGAACCACTTACAAATAAAAACAACTGTTATGGCTTGTTCATAACTACATGCTTCTTTGCCATGTTGTAAAACAACCATGTAACACATAGTTCTTCATTTTGATTTTACCATTCATATACACCTTCCAGATTGCAAGTCATCTTGACAACAGGTTTTTAACTGTACCAACCTTTCTGAGCCACTTCTGGAAGAAAATCATTGTATAAAATAGCTACCAATTTTGATTTATCCTGTATACTGTTTTTGCATTGCAGAATATGTTGCCATATTATAAAAAAAATAATATGAATAATATACAGATATTTTAATGTGGCATTTTAGGCCTGGGATATGTGCAATGGGATCAATTAGTTTGAATTATTGACAATACATTTCTTTTTATAAGTAATTAGATAATCTATCATATCATAAAAAGTAGCATAAGATGACTCCTTACACATCCCACCCAACTTATACTATGGAAAAATGGATGTAGGTGACAGCAAACAAAAATGATACATTTTCAGTGGCACCAAGGAAGAGTATTAAGAGAGAGTATGACACACCGGTGGCAAACCATGTTAATAACAAGCACAAAGGTGACCTAAATGTGATATCATTCATAGCAATTGATAGTATTTCAAAAACTATTAGGAGAGGTGACAATGATAAAGAACTCCTCAAAAAAGAGGAAAAGTGGATATACATCTTGAAAACAAAGAAACCAAGAGGCCTCAATGATGGATTTACTTTTTCCCCTTTCATATATCCATTTATAATTTTAGCAAATTACTAATGAATTATGTTGTGGCCTTTTGTCTTATATCTACATTAAAGTCATCATTATATTAAGTGTGATCTTTTTGCCATATTTTACATATATTTTATATCATAATTGGATTAACCATAATCATTTTATGAATCCAAATGGAATATGTGTCACAACTCAGCCGCATTAAAAAAATTGCAGTGTCTCAATTGGTAAAATATGTAATATTACCTGTATAGTTATATTTACTACATAAAGAATTAGATCACATTTGGGTTAGATTTGATACATTACTATACCCAAGTCAGGGCACTGTACCTATATTCATGTTTATGTAGAAATGTGTACATTATCAGATAGCACTATTATTTAAAAAATGTCTATCTTCACACCATAAATAGTAATTAAATAACAAATAGGTAATATTTTCTTTCTTATGACATCATAATTTCTAGATGAATATGGGAAATTGGCACCTCAAATGATGGAGATGGGTGAATCTTATACTATACATTACCCATATTTCTTAAATATATATTTTTATGAGTATAAAGTACACTACGAATCACCACCTATTACCTATGTGGTTTTATGGCAGTATATGTACAACAATAGGTCACCTTTTGTTTATGAGTATAAGGCATATCACACTAAAATTTGTCATCCAATGCAGGTATGGACCTATGGTGACACATATATTACATCATATAAATTTGAGATCTATCCACTCCATCATATCATTGGATGATATGCATTCTGGTTTCTAACTATCAGGACTTATGGTAATTAACCACTATGTTAACCAATTTAATTTAATTTTATCCAAATTATTGAATCACACAGTCTCTGGTATCCTGAAGGTTTATTGTTCTTGCTTGTGTTCACCATCAGTTAATATGCATACATACCTCTATCATATTTACCATTTTTAATTTAAGTCTGTATGTTTTTCATCTTTTCTCGTCTAATTAATTAAGTTACCCCAATTCTTGTTCTTTTCATTTGATCATATCAGCAACCCCATTCTTTGAATATACTTATTTGTTACCATGGCAACCTTGTTGTACAAATATCAGGCCCTGAAGGCCCATCGGTAACCACTGAGGAAATAAGGAATCGTGCGTCGGGTTGACGCCATGCTGCTTATGTTCGCGTGTCGCTACCTGATGACTTCACTATAAAACGCCAGGCAGCACACGTGATGAATTAGCTCCCAAACTTTGATTAATAATAGTGGCTCTTGGTAACTTACCACCCCATGTTTAAATATGGTCAATCATCCTGTGAAGAGAGCCATAGACCTCACTAAATTGATTCAATGTCCACATAGGTGGTGGTTAAAAGAAACTATAATTAATTAGCCGCATCTATCCTTCACTTTGTTATAAGGGACCCCCTCAATTAAATAATTGGTGTTTTACATTTAAGTGGACCTGTAGAATTAATTGGTTGGAACACTTATATATAAGGATTTATTTTGTAGCTCATAGTAGCACATCATAATTTGTTTGAATGAATATTGAATGTATTCAATTAGCACAGCAGTCACTTTTGTCACTTAATTGCAGGGAATTATCCATACCATACCTACGTTGAGCACTTTGTCTTTCATTCAGCACTTAGCACTTTATATTCTGTATTCAGCTGATATCCAACCCATCGGCCCACTGCTGTTATTTTATTCCATACTCACCAATAGAGGAGTCCAATCTTTAAGCAATACAAACGTATACAGCGTGATGTCTGGTTACAAGTTTTTATTATGGTTCATTGGTTTTATTCACATTAATAAATGTTAAGTTTTAAAGGTTATTGCTGATATCTCATCAGGTTCTCAAGGAGTGCACCAAAGTTTAAATTTACTGTTTGATCCATGGTAGCACCCATACATAATTATTATATCAGTTTAAATGCCTTGAGTCATCTTATCATTTATTATTTTGCACCAAGGAAGATACCTGAGAAAGGAGAGACCAGAAGAGATCTAGGACTTTGGGTTTGCCATTGAATGAGTGATTTGCCGTCTCTATCTAAAAGGACGTATTCCTCATGAATAGTAAGAATGACTTAGTTGATAAATTAATTCAACAAGAAGAGGAATGTAAAGAGAGTGAGCCTAATCATAAGGAAAAGTATACAAGTAATGGGAGGGGTAATGAAGAAAGCTTCAGGAAAGGGATAGAGATGATGATGAAGAGAAGGTGAAAAGAGAAGAGCAGAGAGAAGAGGTTTAGGTTCCAGTCCAATAATACTTTTGCTCATATACATTTAAAAAAGTAATTCTACCATACATTTCAATAATGATATTAACCTTAGTTTAAAAAAATATTTTACAGAGATATAAACATTTTTTTCTTTGGGAAGCCTAGCTGTTTGCAAAACCTGTCATTGTACAATGACTAAAAAGTCAGTTCTATAACATTTTACAATGTTTAAAACATGTTATTTCTGTTCATAGCTCTTTATTACCATGTTTTTTATGTTCTTTTAAATTCCTGAAAAATAATTTGGGAGATTTAGACCCCTTAAACAGGTCACATACAGTGGTCCATCTGATTTTGTATTTTTTGCAATAATTTCATTAGTTTTCCATATCAACACTATATATGTACATATATGAATGCACTGAAAAAGGAAATCTGTACAGTTAAATGAAAATATGCCTACACATGTAATTGTAGAAAAAGTAAAACCTGACATGCTGCCCACACATTATGCTTCTGTATGCAATACAATATACTCTTGACTTACAGTGTTTCCTAGAATGTGCTTCTGATTGCTCCATTATGTTACAAAAATGACAATAATTCCTCATAGAATTTGCCACTTAAAGGTTAAAAAAACACTCTTTTCACTTCCTTGATTAGTTATAACTATGCACTTAGCAAAGGTTTTGTTACTTTCAATTGTAGAGGTTGAATGACAAGATGGATTCAGGTGCTATTGCATTTGTGAGTGCTTTTCAGTCAAGTGCTTTATTTTCTTCTATGCATATTTACCTTAAAGATGCAATCACATATATAGTTGTGAGCATGCGAGTTGTTGCTAACGCTTGCGGGCTCACGCAGCTCCTTGTCAGCAACTGTGACCCTCGCAAAATTGACGTCGTTACGCAAGGAAAATAAGACACGTTACGACCCATTACGACCTCGCAAAAATCGGCCGCAACATGCGCACATGAAAACATGAAAAATACAACAAATACACACAACAAATACATAAAAAGCTTACTTACAGGAAGAGGGAGCATCCAGGACCTCGAAAACTAAAGTTACAACTCAATTTAACTCAAATTAAAAGAGTTTAGACACTAAAAAATCCTCTAAGCTAGAGAAAAAATGGCCGCCTGAAAAAACGAAAACGAGGCTACACTAGTCTAAAGACGCAAAACACCACCAAACACCTACGTATTTGCCGAAAAACACCTACAAGGTTAAAAAACAAGGACTCAACCCGCGCAACCCCAAAAACATTACAAACACAATAAATACAAACAACAAAAACATAAAAAGATTACTCACAGCAAGGGGGGGCACCCAGGACCTCTGCAAGTGAAGTTACACCTCCATTTAAGTACAAATTTAGGAGTTTAGAGACCCGAAAATCACCTAAGCAAGAGAAAAAATGGCCACCGAACAAAACGAAAACGAGGCTAAAGGTCCCAAAACACTACCATAAACACGCAAAACACCACCAAACAGCTATGGATATTCCGAAAAAGTCCACCAAACACCTACGGATATTCCGAAAAAGTCGCATGACATAGAAAATGAAGGTTGCTACATGAGCCACATTATATACACCAAACACCATTAGCTCACTTACAATTTCATTGCCGTCATTTTTTGATGGGCAATTCGCTAGTACTAAAATAAACACAAGTTACTCTAATATGAGTAAACATTCTAAAAGAAGTTAAATGTGTATGTGACAGTTATGGAACTTGCCTATTTTGCCTTTTGTTACCCCAATATGTCTACAGATTTAAGGAGGCAGGGAACTAGCATTAATTTACTTCTGTATTGTTCTTACACTGATTTGAGTTCACAGCTTTAATCTGAAAAACATAGATTCAATAATAACACAGCTGTGTATTCAAATAATTGCCAGTTTGATTAATTTCTTTCAGTATGCAACAGAGTTGATGTCCTTACACATGGTATTATAAGGTATGTTTGGGAGTGTAGTGGACATTGATCTAGTCAAACTGTATTATGAGCATTATATAAGCTGTATTATGAGCATTATAATAAGCTGTATTATGAGGATTATTGGATCTGGATCTGCTGGCTATCACATCAGACACTGCCTCCCCTGTAGCATTCTTACATGTTGACCTAGACCTCAGTCATACACCTCGACCTGGGAACAAATAAGCTGATGGTGGGGGCCAAGGGTGTAGGAGCCCAAAAAATCTGGGGGGATAATTTAACTCTACTTCCAGGGAAGGAATCAGGGGCGGATATACTGCTGACGCACTGTTGTCTATATGCCAACTTATTATGTGTCTGTATACAGTGTGGGGGGGGGGGGAGTATTTGATCCCCTGCTAATTTTGAACGTTTGTCCACTGACAAAGAAATGATCAGTCTATATTTTTACCGGTAGGTGTATTTTAACAGTAAGAGACAGAATTTAAAAAAAAAAAAAACGCATGTCAAAAAAGTTATAAATTGATTTGCAGGTCAATGAGGGAAATAAGTATTTGACCCCTTCGTCTTAGTACTTGGTGGCAAACCCCTGTTGGCAATCACAGAGGTCAGATGTTTCTTGTAGTTGGCCACCAGGTTTGCACACATCTCAGGAGGGATTTTGTCCTACTCCTCTTTGTACTGTAGATCCTCTTCAAGTCATTAAGGTCTCAAGGCTGATGTTTGGCAACTCGAACCTTCAGCACCCTTCACAGATTTCCTATGAGATTAGGGTCTGGAGACTGGCTAGGCCACTCCAGGACCTTAATGTGCTTCTTCTTGAGCCACTCCTTTGTTGCCTTGGCTGTGTGATTTGAGTCATTGTCATGCTGGAATACCCATCCACGACCCATTTTCAATTGCCTGGCTGAGGGAAGGAGGTTCTCCCCCAAGATTTGATGGCCCAAGGCCCCATCCATTGTCCCTTTGATGCAGTGCAGTTGTCCTGTCCCCTTAGCAGAAAAACACCCCCAAAGCATGTTTCCTCCATGTTTTATGGTGGGGATGGTGTTCTTGGGGTTATAGGCAGCATTCCTCCTCCTCCAAACACTGCAAGTTGAGTTGATTTCAAATAGCCCAATTTTGGTCTCATCTGACCACAACACTTTCGCCCAGTTCTCCTCTGGATCATTCAGATGTTTACTGGCAAACTTCAGACGGTCCTGTACAGGTACTTTCTTGAGCAGGTGGACCTTGCGGGCACTGCAAGATTTCAGTCCTTAACGGCGTAGTGTGTTACCAATTGTTTTCTTGGTGACTATGGTCCCATCTGCCTTCCGATTATTAACTAGTTCCTCCTGTGTAGTTCTAGGCTGATTCCTCATCGTTCTCATGATCATTGAAATAACACAAGGTGAGATCTTGCATGGAGCACCAGACCAAGGGACACTGGCAGTTTTTTTGTGTTTCTTCCATTTGCGAATAATCGCACCAACTGTTGTCACCTTCTCACCAAGCTGCTAGGCAACTGTCTTGTAGCCCATTCCAGCCTTGTGTAGGTCTACAATCTTGTCCCTGACATCCTTGGACAGCTCTTTGTCTTGGCCATGGTGGAGAGTTTGGAATCTGATTGATTGATTGCTTTTGTGGACAGGTGTCTTTTATACAGGTAACGAGCTGAGATTAGGAGCACTCCCTTTAACAGAGTGCTCCTAATCTCAACTTGTTATCTGTATAATTATGGGAAATCTTGCTGAGTGATAGGGGATCAAATACTTATTTCCCTCACTGATCTGCAAATCAACTTATGACTTTTTTTACATGTGTTTTTCTTTGTTTTTTTTTTTAATTATTATTCTGTTTCTCACTGTTAAAAAACATTAAAATTATAGACTGATCAATTCTTTGTCAGTGGACAAATGTTCAAATTCAGCAGGGGATCAAATACTCCCCCACCCCCCTGTATATACAGTATCTCACAAAAGGGAGTACACCCCTCACATTTCTGTAAATATTTTAATATATCTTTTCATGTGACAACACTGAAGAAATGACACTTTGCTACAATGTAAAGTATTAAGTGTACAGCCCGTATAACAGGGTAAATTTGCTGATTATGAAACACACCTCCAAGATGACGACTGCCTTGCTAAAGAAGCTGAAGGTAAAGGTGATGGACTGGCCAAGCATGTCTCCAGACCTAAACCCTATTGAGCATCTGTGGGGCTTCCTCAAATGGAAGGCGGGGAGCGCAAGGTTTCTAACATTCACCAGCTCCGTGATGTCATCATGAAGCAGTGGAATGATGTCATCATGGAGCAGTGGAAGTGGCAACCTGTGAAGCTCTGGTGAACTCCATGCCCATGAGGATTAAGGCAGTGCTAGAAAATAAAGGGTAAATAAGGGATAGTACACAAGAATATGTCTGTTGGAACAGGAGTCAACACAGATTTATGAGGGATAGGTCATGCCACACAAAATATTGACACTTTGGGCCCAATTTGGACATTTCCACTTAGCGGTTTACTCACTTTTGTTGCCAACGGTTTAGACATTAATGGCTGTGTGTTGAGTTATTTTGAGGGGACATCAAATTTACACTGTTATACAGGCTGTAAACTTACACATTTAGATTGCAGCAGAGTGTCATTTCTTTACAAAAATGTGAGGGGTGTACTCACTTTTGTGAGATACTGTATATATATAAACTTATCTGGCACCTAACCAACTGGCACTCTCAAGCAACTGGCACCGGCATCAATTCCCCATTTTAAATTTACTCCTGCTAAACCGGCATAACCGGCACTACTCGGCACTACTCGGCACTATCCAGAGTTCAAGACTGCAAAAAAAAAATGCTAACTTTTTTTCAAATTATTTTTTCTGGGCCTAAATGGCCCAGTTTAGGTGCTAATGCCTTTCTAAAGTCATTTTGATGGGTTTTGTGGGGTTTAAGGGTCGTTTAGACCCTTAAATTTGGGAACTCCCGATTAACCGGAAACTACACGTATCCGGCAATAGGGAGTCCCCGAAGGTATCGGATAACGTGGAGTTTACTGTATATAAAATAAATTATGGGTCAAAACTTTCATGGGAAAGACATACTGCTCCATAGCGCTGGTGCCCTCTAGTGGCCAAATCAGGTACATTTTTTGTGTGTCCCCTATTCATTATATCTGGGCTGGAATTGACCCCCATACCCCCCCCCCCCCCCGTTCCTACACCCCTGGTGTGGGTGTATTACTTTCTACTAGCTGGACTTTTCACTCCATACCCTCTGTTCTTTCTGTCCAATTCTCATCTTTTGAAGTTCACACTCAACTAACCATGCTGGAAACTCTTTTGACCATATTTTCAACAATCTTTGCACTTCCTCCATCCTAGTCATCCGTCCACTCTCTCTATCTGACCACCGCCTCCTAACCTGCAATATCACAACAACTTCCTCTCACTGCCCTTCTTCAACCCGACCATGATTACCTACAGAAAACTGCAAGTACTTGACACAAAACAGCTCTCTAATGTGCTACAACCCTTTCTCAGCCCCATCACCAAACTCACCTGCCCTGACACTGCCAACTCACAGTACAATACGACTCTTACTACCGCCCTTGACACTCTTACCTCCATTACCATTTGCAGACAGGAGCTACTCACATCCACAACCAGGGCACACTAAACAAACACACTAGATCCAGATCTACTCCCTCATTGCTGAAAGTTTATGTAGGAAATCTTGCACTTCAGCAGACTTCGTCCATTACAAGTTTATGTTATACTCCTACTTCTCTGTCCTCAGCTTTGCCAAACAGCAATATTTCTCATCATTAATTTTTAATGTGTCCTCCAACAGTAAACGTTTGTTCGCCACATTCAATACTCTCCTCCTACCTCCTGCATCTGCCACCTTCTCTTGTCTCAAAGCTGAGGGCTTTGCCAACCACTTTAAAGATAAGACTGAAGACACTGGAAACACATTTTCCTCTCAACAAAACTCATACACTTCCATCTCTCAACTAACGAACAACACCCAGCCTTCACCAATTCCTAATCCCACATCCACTATGGACTCCTTTGCCCTTATGACTAAAAGATGAAGTCTCCAGTCTATTATAATCTTCTCACCTTAAAACATGCCCACAGGATCCTATTCCATCACAGCTGCTCCCTCCCCTCTCTACAACATTTATCCAATCTCTCACACATATATTCAAACTTTCCCTAAACACTGGGAAGTTTCCATCACCTTTAAAACATGCTATAATTCAACCGATTCTTAAAAACCAACATCTCATCCAGCTAATGCATCTAATTATCAGCCAATGCCACTACTTCACCTGGCTTAAAAACTGCTCAAGCCGCTTGTCTACAATCATCTTAAACAGTTTATTACCTCCAATTCTCTTCTTGACAGCGTCAAATCCAGTTTCCGGCACCATCACTCTACAGAGATAGCTGTCACAAAAGTCACTAATGACTTGCTTACCTTCATGTTAAAGGATCATTCTATATTATAATTTTCATAGATCTCTTTGCTGCCTTTGATGCCGTTGACCAACCTCTTCTAATCCAAATTCCCTACTCTCTTGGCATCCGTGACACTGCTCTTTCATTGCTCATATCATACATTCATTGTCTCCTCTTCCTCACCTTGAGCTCAGTCTGTTTCCATGCCCCAAGATTTAGTCTTAGGCCCCCCTCCTCTTAAAAAAAAAGTTTCCAACTGTCTCTCAAGCAGATTTTCCTGGATGTCCTGCCACCATCTCAAACTCAACATGTAAAAGACTGAGCTCTACAGAGTATTTTCCTCAAATATACCTCACTGTTGACAATTCCATTATCACTCCCTCCTCCCAGGCCATTGTCTTGGGGTTCTTTTGGACTCTGTCCTCTCTTTTATTCTTCATATAAATTCAATTGTGTTTTTCACCAAAAAAAATATCTAAAAAATATGTCACTATATAGTACAAGATACAACTAAAATTCAAATACATTCTCTCATCATATTTCCCCTCGACTACTGCAACTGACTCCTTGCTTGTCTCCCCATCACCCACTTGTGACCACTCAATCCATATTGAATGCCTCCGCAAGACTCATCAATTATACTCAACACTTAATGTCAGCATCACCTCTCTGTCAGTCACTCCACTGGCTTCTCATAGCCTCCTGAATACAATTGAAAATGATAACTATAGAACATATAAAGCCCTCAACAACAGTGCACCCTCTCACATCTCTGCTCGCATCTCAAAATACTCCCTTACCCTCCCCCTCCGTTCTGCTAATGACCTTCCTCTTTTCTCCTCTCTTATCACCTCCTCTCACTCGCACCTTCATGAATTTTCTTATGTGGCCTATTATTTGAAACTCCTTGCCTCACTCCACGAGACTATCCTCAAAAACTCACTAAAAACACACCTGTTTAATAAAGCCTATCACCGTCATCCTTAATATGCACAATGCATCTATCACCCTCCTGTTTCACAACCAAACTTATTAGATTGGATCTTATAAGGTGTTTGAGAAAGCACTTTGTATGCAAGATTCTTAGCCGAAAGAGAGGGCCCTCTATTCCTTTACATTGTATTGAAGCTGTTTTGCCTTATACTCGTCCCATGTATAGCGCTGTCAAATTTGTTGGCTCATTAGAAATAAAGGATCACATATAATAGTCGTCACGTTTTGCGAGCTCGCAAAGCAAGCACCCAAGAACTGCATCCCTTGCAAAGAGAGGGACGCAGTTCTGGTCGCAAATGCGGACCCTCGCAAAGCAAGGGGCTGCATTTGCGGAGGTTGAGGCTCCAACATCAACTGCAATGAGCCGAAGGCGGACCCTCGACCGGCACCCGGTATATGCTAATGACGCAGCGCGCATGTGACGTCACTCACATGCACGCCGTCGCCGGGTCAAGGAGCGGAGTACGGAGCACAAGCAGGTAAGTGAGGGGAGAGGGGGGAGGTATTTAGGGGGGTTTAGGTGGAGGATGGGGGTTTAGGTTAAGGAGAGGGAGGGAAAGAGACACGGGGGTGTAGAGAGACACACGGGGGGTAGAAAGACACACGATGGGGGGGGGTAGAGAGAAACGGGGGGGTTAGAGAGACACGGGGGGAGAGTGACCCAAATATAAGCAGAGGGGGCCCTTTTTTGCCTTAAAAAAAGGGCTGAAAAACTCGGCTTATACTCGAGTATATACGGTAAGTCACAAAAAATAAAAAAATGAACACTACAGAAAATAAAAAAATGACACACATGAAAAGGAAATACATACAAAATATACATTACAATACAATACAAATAAAATAAAATACCCCTATCTAAAATACGTACATACCCCCTATCTATAATACAATACACCCTATCTGAAATACACACATACCCCACTATCTAAAATACATTAAATCCTATCTAAAATACACAAATACCCCCTATCTAAAATACATTAAATCCTATCTAAAATACACACATACCCCCCTTATAAAATACATTAAATCCTATTAACATACACACACCTAAATCTAACCTAAAATAGAATAATTAAGACCACTTACCTTTGCAGATGTCCCTACAGATTTCCCCCTTAGGAAAAAAAAAAAAATAGTACAATACACTACACAGAATAAATAAACATTCAAAATAGTCTAAATATTCTACTCACCTTTCTAGCATGTCCCCATCCTTCTTATTTTGGCCTCCTGTTAAAAATAAACATTAGATTAGTACTAAATACACACACAAAAAATAAAATTAAATAAACACAATATACATTCAACTTACCTAGACACGATGTCCCCGTGCTCCTCCTTTTCTGCCCCGGCTGGGCCCTTCAACATTCTGCTCTCTAAAAAAAACTAAAAAAACTAACAGAGCTCCGCACTCACAAAACTCCCAGCGCTAATAAATCCCCTAGAGCTTTTTCTGCAAGATAATTGACAATGGCACCTTCTGATTGGTTGAAAATGCTGTCAATCAAATTTTAGCCAATCAGAAGGTGACAATGTGTGAGCCAATCGGAATAAAATACACCCCTATATCCCATTCGGATTGGCTGTTGTCACTGTCAATCAGACTGCAGCCAATCAGAAGGCTCTATTGCATTCAGCCAATCACAATGGAATACACCCCCATGGGGTGATTGGCTGGAGGCATCTGTGACTTCTGACTGGCTGCAGTCTATTTGGCAGTGAGTCTATTTGGCAGTGACATCTGCCAATCAAAAGGCTCTATTCCCTTCAGCCAATCACAATGGAAAACACCCCCACAGGGTGATTGGCTGAAGACATCTGCACCTTCTAATTGGCTGTAGTCTGATTGACAGTGACAACAGCCAAAAATCTTCCCTTGTTGGTGTATCCCATTGTGATTGGCTGAAGAAACAGAGCCTTCTGATTCCGGTTTATAAAAGATTGACAGGTGCTTTAGCCAATCAGAATGGGATATGGGGGTGTATCCCATTCTGATTGACTCACACCTTGGTGCCTTCTGATTGGCTGAAATTTGAATAACAGCGTTTTAAGCCAATCAGAATGCGCCATTGCCAATTTTGTTGCTGAAAAGGCTCTAGTGGACTCATTAGCATCAGGGAGGTCCACGATTGCCCTTGCCCAGCCGGGGATGAGGAGGAGGAGCACCGGGATATCACGCTGAGGTAAGTTGAATGTATATTATGTTTATTTTATTTTGTGTGTATGTAATTAGTACTAATTTAATGTTTATTTTTAACATAGGTCGAGTCGGAGAAGAAAATAAGAAGGATGGGTACCTGCTGGAAAGGTGAGTAGAATATTTTGAATATTTCTAATGTTTTTTTATTGTATGTAGTTTTATGTACTGTTTTTTTTTGTTAATTTTTTTTCCTAGGGTGGCGATCTGCAGGGACATCTGCAAAGGTAAGTGGTCTTAATTATTTTATTTTAGGTTAGATTTAGGGTTTGTGTATGTAGATAGGATTTAATGTATTTTAGATAGGATTTCATGTATTTTAGAAAGGGGGGTATGTGTGTATTTTAGATAGGATTTAATGTATTTTAGATAGAGGGTATGTATGTATTTTAGATAGGTTTTAATGTATTTTAGATAGGGGAGTATGTATGTATTTTAAATAGGATTTAATTTATTTTAGATAGGGGGTATGTGTGCATTTCAGATAGGGGTATGTATTTTAGATAGGGGGTATGTGTGTATTTCAGATAGGGTGTATTGTATTTTAGATAGGGGATTATGTATGTATTTTAGATAGGGGTATTGTATTTTATTTTATTTGTATTGTATTTTAATGTAATGTATATATTTTGTTTGTATTTCCTTTTCAGGTGTGTAATTTTTTTTCTGTAGTGTAGGTTTTTTATTTTATGTAAGGTAGATTTTTTATTTTGTGTCACTTAGGTTTTCTTATTTTCTGTAATTAGTGGGGTGGAGGCTTTATTAGGGGGTAGGTAGGTTTAGGTAGATAGTGTAGGTGTTAATAGGTTAGTGTAGAGGCGGGTTATTTTAGATGTAATGGTTTATTGGGGGGTATAGTGCAGCTTAGTGTTTGTACTTAGTGTCATGAGGGTCCTTGAGGACTGTCATGGCACTTATGTGGTTAATGTTAGGATTCTAACTGCACCATAAGTGTCTTTATATACCCTTACGGGAATGATGGGGATAAATAGAGGCTTATGAGTGTCTGTATAGACCCACATAAGAGACAGGGTTAAATAGGCCTAGATGGGGTTAAATAGGTCCAGTTAGGGTTAAATAGGCCCAGTTAGAGTTACATAGGTACTTTTAGGGTTAAATGTGTAGTGTTAGGATTAAATAGGCCCAGGGTTGGGTTAATGGGGTATAGGTACAGTTAATAGTGTAGTGCTTAGACTTTGTGTCATGAGGGTCCTGGATGACTCTCATGGCACTTATAGTGTAATTACATGGGTTAATTAGTGTTCTATAGGGGTCTATATAGTTGAGGCACCCAGTACACTCACATTCTGTGAGAAACAGCATTTCAACAGTTTTTTATTGCTCTGTCATTTTTGACGGGCAAGTCGCTAGTGATAATAATAATAATCTATAACTGTAACTAATAATAGTGATAAGCTTAAAGTGTTAGGCTCTCCTCAACTCGCTTTGTTACTGGGGATTGCCAGATTAGGTCCCAGGGATGTTGAGAACCATTGGTCTAGATGAATGTTTGTGCTTACCCAATAAATCTTTAACTGCATGCACTAAAGAGCCAATATGAAAACCACAAGACACAAACAGAGGGCCATATTCTGTTGCCCAATTTGCAAATTTATACACACTTAAAATCCCTCTTATAATTGCCACCTATTCCATTAGCTACTCACTACTCGTCGTATCGTGTTCCTTGAAACAACCACACTGTCTTTTTCCAGAGCATCCTGTATTTCTCCTGAGGGTTTTTCTTTGTATTCCGAACCATTCTTCTGGCAGTTGTGGCTCAAATCATTCTTGGTCTACCTGACCTTGGCTTGGTATCAAGAGATCCTTACATTTTCAACTTCTTAATAAGTGATTGAACAGACTGACTGGCATTTTCAAGGCTTTGAATATCTTTTTATATCCTTTTCCATCTTTATGAAGTTACATTAGCTTGTTATGCAGGTCTTTTGACAGTACTTTTCTACTCCCCATGGCTCAGTATCTAGCCTGCTCAGTGCATCCACGTGAGAGCTAACAAACTCATTGACTATTTATACACAGACACTAATTGCATTCTAAAAAGCCACAGGTGTGGGAAATTAACATTTAATTGTCATTTTAACCTGTGTGTGTCACCTTGTGTGTCTGTAACAAGGCTCAATATTGTATGTAAACTTTTGATCAGGGCCATTTGGGTGATTTCTGTTATAATTATAATTTAAAAAGGAGCCAAACAACTATGTGATAATAAATGGCATCATATGATCACTATCCTCAATAAAAGAATTTTTTTGCATGATCAGTCATATTTTCTAAATGAATGCCAAAATGTCACAATTTCTGCAAGGGTAGGCAAACTCTTGAGCACAACTGTATTTATATAAGGTAATCATAGACGCCTCTTAGTTGCCTGTTTTCTAGAGAAAATAAGTTCATTTGTTTAGTCTTTCTTCATAACTTAGCCCCTCCATTCCCTTCATTAGCATTATTGTTCTTCTCTGTACTTTTCCTTGCTCCAAAATGTCCTTTTTTTGAAGTGGTTCCCACAATTGTACTCCATATTCCAAATGAGGGCGATGTGTATCGAGGCATAATTAAATTTGCTTCCATGCCTCCTTAATAATTGCAAATATTTTGCTTGCCTTTGTAGATACTCATTGGCATTGAGCACTTTTACCTAGGTGGTTGTCCACAAGTACTCCCAAATCCCTTTTAATATCTGATACACCTAGATTTGCCCCATTAAGATTATAATTTGCATAGCTATTTTTCCTTTCAAGATTGCATAACTTTACATTTATTCGTATTAAATCTCATCTGCCATTTAGCTGCCCATTTACAGTCATCAGCAAAAATGTAGACAATACTTTCCAATCATAATAAATATATATAAAAAGGAGAGGACCTAATACAGAACCCTGAGGAACCCCACTTACCACATTAGTACAATCTGAGGATGTTCCATTTACAACAACCCTTTGCTTCCTGTCTTTTAGCCAGCTCTCAATCCATGAGCAGATATGTACTGCAATTCCTGTATCCCTTAGTTTGCACAATAGTCTTCCATGCGGCACTGTATCAAAGACCTTTGCAAAATCCAAAAAGACTATATCCACTGAGTTGCCTTGATCCAAGTTCTTACTAAGCTCTTTATAGAAACTAATTAGATTTGTTTGACATGACCTATCCCTCACACATCTGTTTTGACTCCTGTTCAAACAGACATATTCTTGTGTACTATCCCTTATTAACCATTTTAAAAGCTTCCCCAAGTGAGGCTTACAGGTCTATATGTTCCTGGATTTGCTATTGCTTCTTAAATATAGGTATCACATTTGCTTTTCTCCATTCATCTTTTAGAGGCCCTGTATTGACAGAATCTTGAAAAATGATGTATAATGGCTATTACAGAACCCAGTTCCCTTAGTACCTTAGTACCCTTAGATGAATTCCATCTGGACCTGGGGCTTTAATTTTTTCAACCTCTTTTTGATTTCTTCCTGTGTTAACCAGTCTTCTCCCTCCCCCAATCCAACAGCCACTTTGAACTGCTTTGCTCCAGCTACAGAGGGTGAAGTCACCAGCCTGCTATCTCACTACCTGTCCTCAGAATCCTATTTAATCTCAGATCATCCCTCCCCTCTCTACCACACTAATCCCAGTTCTCATACATATTTTCAACTTTTCCCTAAATACTGGCAGGTTTCCATCTTCTCTAAAACACGCCATAATTACACCCATCCTCAAAAAACCCTCATCTGACTCTGGCATTGCATCTAACTACCGCCCTATCTCTCTACTTCCCCTGGCTTCCAAACTGCTGGAGAGTCTCATCTATAACCGCCTTTTTCAGCTTTAATTCCTCCAACGCCCTTTTTGACACCTTCCAATCCGGCTTCTGGCCCCACCACTCCTTCTTCTAGATCTCTCTGCTGCCTTTGACACAGTTGACCATCCACTTCTACTCCATATCCTCTCCTCTCTCGGTATTCGAGACACACCTCTCTCTCGTGGTTCTCATTATACCTACAAAATCAATCATTCAGTATCTCCTTCTCCGAAACCTCTTCTTCTCCTTACCTCCTGTCTGTTGGCGTACCCCAAAGATCAGTCCTAGGCCCCCACCTCTTCACCATCTACACTTCCTCACTTGGTCCCGTTATAAACTCTTTTGGGCTTCAGTATCATCTCTATGCAGATGACATCCAAATCTACCTCTAAGCACCAGATCTATCCCCCTCTCTTCTAACACATGTCTCCAACTGCCTCTCTAGTATATCCTCTTGGATGTCCACCCACCATCTCAAACTCAACATGTCTAAGACTGAACTCCTTATCTTCCCTCCCTCTACTACAGTGTAAATTCCTCACATCTCTCTCACTGTCAACATTGACATCATTATCCCAACCTACCAAGCTCGTTGCCTTGGGGTTCTACTGGACCCACCCTGTCTTTCATCCCTCACATACAGTCACTAACTAAATCATGTCTTCTCTATCTAAAAAACATCTCCAGAATTCGCCACTATCTTACGCAAGACACAACTAAAATCCTAATACACCCTCTCATCATCTCTCAACTCGACTACTTCAACTTCGCTTCTTGCTAGCCTACCCACCACCAGTCTATCCCCACTTCAATCCATTATGAATGCTGCTGCTAGACTCATTTTCTGTACACAACGCTTAGTGTCGGCATCACCTCTCTGTCAATCACTCCACTGGCTTCCCTTAGCCTCCAGAATAAAATGTAAAATCATGACCCTAACTTTCAAAGCCCTCAACAATAGCGCACCCCCATACATCTCTGGTCTCATCTCCAAATACTCCCCCACCCGTCCTCTTCATTCTGCTAATGACCTTCTTCTTTCTACAACTCTTGTCACCTCCTCTCACTCTCGCCTTCAGGACTTTTCTTTTGCTGCCCCTATTCTCTGAAACGCCTTGCCTCGCTCCACCAGATTATCCTCCTGCCTCAAAACATTCAAAACCTCTCTAAAAAACACATCCCTTTAAAGAACCATATCACCTTCCACCCTAACACAGTCTCACCTCTCTATCCCTCCTTTACCACACACAATACCTTTAGGTTGTAAGTCTGCAAGTTTCAATCCCACAAGGTGCTTTCGGGGAAAGCACTATGGACACTGTATTTGAGGCTCAAAGATGGGCCCCTTCTTGCTTTGCTATGTTTAATTTGCATTTATCTTTGTCTTGAACCTATCTTATGTACAGCGTTATGAATATGTTGGCGCTTTATAAATAAACAATAATAATAATCTGGTAGAGGCCAGGTGTTGAGAGAATCTTTAAAAAATATATATATAATGGCTATTACAGAACCCAGTTCCCTCAGTACCTTGGATGAATTCCATCTGGACCTGGGGCTTTATTTTTTTTCAACCTCTTTTTGATTTCTTCCTGCGTTAACCAATTATTTTGAGAAGGTAGTGTAGCCCTATTTTGTTGTGATGTCCCAACCACTGTCACCTCCCTTGTGTATACTGAAGAAAATAACTTATTTAGCTCATCTGCCTTTGCCTGGTCACTAGTTGTCAGATGGCCTATGTCACATTAATATATTAAAAAAAATATTTTAGGGTTAGTCTTACTCTCCTTTGCAACTAACTTTTCATTTTCTATTTTAGCTAGTCTAATAGCCCTTTTGCAAGCCTTGTTGATTTCCTTGTTCTCACGTAAAGCAGTCTTTGTCCCCTCTTGTTTGTATAACTAAAATGCCTTTTGTATACTCCGTACCTTGATCTTTAAATCAATGTTAAGCCACATTGGATAGGATTTACTCCTACTTTTATTTCCACATTTTATATGGTGATAAGTAGGTATATTTAGTAAGGAATTGAACATTGTCCATTTAAGTTCAGTATTTTTACCTATCAGTTCTTTGTCCCAGTCTATATATTGCTGCCCTTAGACCATTAAAATCTACCCTTTGAAATTCAGAGTTTTTGTTGCCCACTTATAGTTTTATTTTTTTTAATTAAATCTCAAATGAGACTATTTGTGAAGTTTTCTTTCCCAAACAACAGTATTCCTTAAACACTATCACCTTCATTCTATTGCAAGCCCGTAACTATGTTCATACAGGCCAAATATCTGTGGATTAGAAATTTGCTATGGTACGGCTATATTCAATTGACTCAAGCCTGCAATTACACGGCTAAAGTCTAAAACCGTAAACCGTTTCCACCACCACATGTTGTTAGTAAGCTGGAACACATTGGTTTGCGTTACAATCCAATCCCATAATTACAGTGTGCGCCACAGCTCTGTAAGCCAATATTAATCGGACTAACAAATTAGGATTAATAGGAAGAGATAATAAAGCTGCGTTCCACATGCAGGTCCCGGAATTGGTGGTTGGAGTATTAAGAGAGAGACAGGTTCTAATGATTATATTGATATTGAACATACAATTTTCCCCTCATAAATATTTACACATATACTTTTCTTGTTTAATCCTATTATTTTTGGGATAATGATGGAGAGTGGAGAGAGGAGGGAGGAGGAGGGGGCAGTGGGAAGGAGATGAGGAAGATTGAAAAGGAGGAAAGAGAAGAGAGAGAGATGGTCCTAGGGAGTGGAGGAGAGAAAAGTGTGGAGGAGAGAAAAGTGTGGAGGAGAGTAGTGGAGGAGGGGAGAGTGGAGGGAGATGTGAGTGGGCAGTTGCACATAGTGATAGGCACATTGAGTTCAGGGACAGAGGGGGAAAGGGCTGATCCCAGGGGGGTAGTGCTGGGCAGGGACTGGCCTCAGGGTCAGATGAGGGAGTGCAGGGTCCCTGTCCACAGTCAGGAGGACAAGAGGCTCAAGGCAAATGCAGGACCCTGAACTATATGCACAAGGAGAATGTGGTCCTCCATCCATAACTGCCCCACTATCCTTTCAGGGGAGGAAAGCTAAGCTCTGGTCCTTGAAGTCATAATCTCCATCTGCAAGCATAGTTCAAAATATGAAGAAAATGTAAAATACTCACAGTGGCTCAGAGATAGGAATTCCTTCAATGACAGCCCCTCCTAAACATGTTGCTCAGACTATATTAATTCAATCATATATCCCGATTTTTAAGAAAAGATTGTTTCCTAGCTTATATTGACACAAATACAGCTATGGCGGTGGACCTGCTAAGTCTCACAATGGCATATTATTCAAAGCCAGAATTAATACATGCACTAGTGAAGGATGTCATTCTCTCCTCAATATAATTCTGATCACATATACTGTACTTGTATCTGATGTAAGTAACACTGCATATGGCTGCTGAACTTTTTGTCCTCTCCATATTAATGCTTAGTTTTGCAGAACTTATGATATCATGAGTATCCTTTAAAATGTGCTAACACATGTATATCAGATAAATGTGATGTCAATGTTTCTAAACAATATCAGATGGTGAAGGGGACAGTACACCTGGACCTTTGACTGTGGTTACAGCTAAGCAGGTATTGTGAGATGACATCATTATTAATGGTCATGGCTAGTGATATATCATGACAACTACCTAATTGTCAGTAATGCTTGCAGATGGAGATCAGATAAGTTGGTATATTGTTACCAATATTTAGCACTGTACTGTACATGCAGGTTGTTTTAGTTTTTTTCTCCTTCTCTTTTTTAGATTTTTGTTTTGGAACACACAGTATGTGTGTAACTGGATTGGATTATTTAGTCCAGAAGTTTAGGCATCTGTTTAATTAAGCAGATGAAGACCAGTTGTATGTGCTATGTACATCATCATCATTTGCAGTATTACATTTCCCCTTTTAGGTATCTCCTTTTTCCCAAAGAGCCTCTTGCCCTTCTGGGATCCTCCCACACGACACAGTCGTATACATTTCTGAGTGTGCTCTGTGTATCAAATAATGTTTTGTTATACCATTACCACCATTTCTGTGTGTTTTCAATGGTTGGGTTTCTGGGACATCAACATACATCACATGTCTGTCACATTCATATATCTGTAAACTAATGAGCCAGCGTTACTGTCCAATAGATTGTTATGTGAACCTTCCAGACCATTACAGTGGCACAGGTGTGCTTTCAAAGTGGTCACAAATAGTAGTCATGACTACTTTAGGTTTGAATCTCAGCATTGGTATATCATGCTTGCAGAACATTCTTGGTGACGTTTGTGAGTTAATAAACATAGGAATTTTGAGCCTATAACCCCCTAATCCATTGGTAGCTAGAATAGGCCAACTGAATAGCAAAAAAATTTACGCTCTAACACGCATCTAAATTTACAATAATAAACAAATAATTAATTCAAGGTTGTTGAGGAAGTAACATGTCATGCCACAAAATGTGTAAGGGTAGAACCTCCAATAATATTTGCTTTTAAAACTGCTGATCTATTTGCTGATTATTCACATTTATTGTGCATATCAGTCCTTTATATACTGGCTACACTGAAGGGTTTTTGGAACTGATGCAAACCTACATTTAAGTTTTAATATGTTTATATTTGTAACTTGTAAAAAATTATGATGAGGGTATGAAACTAATATTGCTTTTTGAAATTATTAAAACGAATATACTTCTGAAGCAGAAAACCTTCAATTACCCAACTATCTATAGCAAACTGTAGATTTCATGATAATTATATTTAAACTACTAAGGCATGTTTAAAAAAAAATAGTAAAAGGTAAATGTTAGAATTTATTGGCTAATACATTCCACATGTAAACATTTTCTCTAGGATACTTTTGTATGGCACTTTACACTCACGCAGGCAGGATCTTTGCTGATAGGTTGCTTTGCTGCAAGCTTTCTAGGTGCCTAATATGTAATAATAAGCATTTATTAGTGTGTAAAATATAAACCACTGTAGTCTCCATAGCAGTGCCACCCTCCCTACAAAGAGTGTCTAATCTAATCATAAATGAATGGGGGGGGGGGGGGGAAAGACCCAAGGGGCTATTGCGAACAATGTACCACTACCCCACACCTACATAACATAACTAAGTGGACTCTGCATGTGGCCCTTATGGAACCCATGGTCCCCCACACTACTGCAATGGATGTCCAAAGGAGCCCCTGATAACTATTATTTTTTTCAACACAATGCAAATGAAAAGAGGGCCCTGTCCTTGAGCTTAGAATTAATCATACAAAGTGCCTTCTCAAGCACCTTATAAGATTAAAAATGTACAAAATTACAATCAAAAGACCCTATTACCCATGGGTGGTCTTTACTTTTAGAGTTTTTCTTCTCTGATTGAAGGTAACAGAAGGATTGTATTCCCCAACTATAAAGCACAAAGCAGTCAGGTGAAAGAGAGTCTAATGGTCCCCCAGTAATATATGATGTGTAGGGCATCCCCAGAATATGTCACTATAATAGTTGTGGATTTGCAGGGCTGTTCTTAATGCTTACGGTGTTCGCCACACTTTGCGGCGCCGGCCTCTCTCATCCCCTTCTTCCTCTCTCTCATCTCCCCCTCTGCCGCCGTTACGGGCCGCAACCTACGGCCCGTGGGACTTAGGCCTCTCTCATCCCCTTCTACCTCTCCTTCATCTCCCCCTCTGCCGCTGTTACGGGCCGCAACCACGAGGCCCGCAGGACTTAGGCCTCTCTCATCCCCATGCCTACTAATCCCCTTTGGCCGCAACCCTTCTCCTCCCTCCTAAACCCCTTATCCTCCCCCCTTCCCCCTCTCCAAAAACCTCTCTATCCCCTCTCTCCTCTCTTCTTACCTTCATCATCTGGGCGCCTGCTGCTGAAGAGCGTCTTCTTGATGTAACGGTATGGGCATATGCTAATTGCGTGACATCACATGCGAGTCAAGTCATTAGCATATGCCGGTTCCAGAGACGCGTTTCAGCAGCTGGAGCTCAGCCGATCAAGGTAAGAAGAGAGGGGGGAAAGGGGATAGGGAGGTTTTTGGAGAGGGAGGGAGGATAAGGGGGGAAAGGAGGAGGAGGAGGAGACACGAGGTAGAGGAGGGGGAAAAGGAGACACAAGGAAGGGAGAGGAGGGGAAAAGGAGACACAAGAGAGGGAGAGGTGAGGGAAAAGGAGACACAAGGGAGGGAGAGGTGGGGAAAAGGAGACACAAGGGAGAGAGAAGAGGAGGAAAGGAGACAGAAGGGAGGCAGAGGATGGGGAAAGGAAACACAATAGAAGGAGAGGAGGGGGAAAAGAAACACAAGGAAGTCAGAGAGGGGGGAAAGGAGACACAAGGGAGGGCTAGGAGTGGGAAATGAGACACAAGGGAGGAGAGGGAGGGAATGAGACACAAGGGAGGGAGAGGTGGGGGATGAGACACAAGGGAGGGAGAGGAGGGGGAAATGAGACACAAGGGAGGACATAGATAAGTGCCGAAGGTGCTCACATTGTGGCAAACAGCATTGCCACCCTTAAAATTGTATTCCTGTCATTTTTAACGGACAGTTTCATAGTTCAATAAAAGTTTGTTGGAAAACATATTTAATAATAGTTTTTAGATGGCCTCACAACTGGATTTTGGGAGGCACAGGGGGACCCTTTGTAACCCCATTTCTTCATGGCCAGAGCTTTACTGGACTATTGTCTACTGTGTATTGGCCCTGGTATTTGGGAACTTCCCTAGGTTAAAATCTGATTACAATATTATATGTATTTTGGTTTATGAGTATACTAGGTTTTGGATGGTTTAGAATGCCAGGCTACCTACGCTTCTTGTGGTCATGCCCAGAGCCTAGAGTAATATGCCAAGGCTTGAGCGGGACATATGTTGTTTATATTGTGCATGATTAGATATAAATTGTGTTTCATGTTACAGGTATTGCTGTAAATAAAATATTGTTTATCCTGTAAGTGATTGAAGTGTGGACATGTTAGAAGTAAACTCTAAGCTCTGGGGAAATGTACAGAAAAGTTACCATCAGTTAGTATAATGCAGACTAAACCCTGTGCTAATATACTCATAAGGGGGTTTGTGCATTGTGCTTTTATGCATGAACGAACAGGAGCTCTGGGATGCACAACAGTAAGGGCTATTGTAAAAACTATATAGGAGGCTCTGCAAATAGACAGCTCTGTGGAATATTGTAGTTAAACACACAGCTCACACCTGTCAAGCCCAGCCAGCTGGCTTATCCTTCAGTCAAGTGCTAATACAACACTTAAGATAGTGACTTTGGCCATTACAGAGCAAATGCTGTCTTGCACATAGACCTGAGATCCTCTGTTTGACATGTAGGCAGGCATTCCTAAGTAAACAACAATGCACCTTGCCCTAATTGCTGGCTATTAGATGTTCCATCTCACACATTGGTATGCCTTAATTTGCAACCTAAGAATACACATTGTCCTGATTGAGGAATCTTAATTTACATGTAGGTGTGCACCCATTGGTTAGCAAAAATGCACAATTCTCTCAATTGTTGTTCTCCACTGGAGACATTTTATAGATATGTTCATAGTTCATAATAATAGGTGTCAGTTCTTTTTTCACATAAACAAGGTGTGGGATAATTTACTGTTTACCTGTATCCTGAGTGGTGAATGGTCCTGTTCTGAGACCCATGATAGCCTGTCTGCATTATCATCTGCACATATTCTTGGGCGTTGTCTCTATCCTGAAGCCTACTTTTCTGCTAGAGGTAACAAGAACTACACGGTCCTGCTGGGGTAGGTTTGAACTAGGTTCCTTATCAAGCCCCATTGAAGAAGCAAGTAGTGACAGCTGGTTTCTTAAACCCCTTACATATATTTATCTTAGTAGTCGCAGATATTTGAAAGTACACGTTACATGTCATGTAATATCAGTGCACTCTATTATTGTGGTTGCTGTTTAGTCATTCATTATCCCCTTATGTGTGTGCCTTCTGTCCTTCCCAGCATTAGAGTCTTCTTTAGGGAGTTCTGCCTTCTCATAATATAGTCAAAATATTTGAACTTTAGCCTCATTATCAAACCTTGCAGTGAACAGTTTGGCTTGATTTCCTGTAGTACTAATGGACTGGATCTTCTTGGACTCTAAGCAGTTTTCTCCAACATCACAATTCAAAGGTCTCAATTCTATGGCGCTCAGCCTTTTTTATGGTCCAGCTCTCAGAACCGTATGCTACTGCTGCGGAAAAAAATATTTTTGTAACTATGCAGACTTTTGTTGATAGCATAATATCTTTACCTTCTTATTATCTTGTCCATAGCTTTCCCTCAAAGAAAAAAACATATTTTAATTTCATGATAACAGTCACCATCAGCAGAGATCTTGCACTCTATTGTACATGTAAATAAATAAGGAGTTACACATACCTAGCTTTCGCAAACTGCTACATTTTTTAACTTGCAGCATGTACTTTTTTAATGTACGATTTTCACACTTAACAGTTTTGCACAGTCCATGTTATTGGTGCCTAAGTACTCTCTGTGCTACTGCAAAGGACAGATTTGTGCTGTATTGTCCCTTGCAAAAGTATTCACCCCCCTTGGTATTTTGATTGTTTTGTTGCCTCACAACCTGGAATTAACATGGATTGTTTGAGGATTTGCATCATTTAATTTACAGAACATGCCCACAACTTTGAATATGTTTTTTTTTTATTGTGAAGCAAACAAAATAACAGAAAAAGTCAATGTGCATAACTATTCACCCCCCTAAAGTCAATACTTTGTAGAGCCACCTTTTGCGGCAATCACAGGTCCAAGGCGCTTTGAATAAGTATCTATGAGCTTGGCACATCTTACCACTACGATTTTTACCCATTCCTCCTTCCAAAACTGCCCCTGCTCCTTCAAGTTGCATGGTTTGCGATTGTGAACAGCAATCTTTAAGTCTGACCACAGATTTTCTATTGGATTGAGGTCTGGGCATTAACTAGGCCATTCCAACACATTTACATGTTTCCCCTTAAACCACTCAAGTGTTGCTTTAGCAGTGTATTTGGGGTCATTGTCCTGCTGGAAGGTGAACCTCCGTCCTAGACTCAAATCACGCACAGAGTGGTACAGGTTTTGCTGAAGAATATCCCAGTATTTAGCACATCCATCTTTCTCTCAACTCTGACTAGTTTCCCAGTCCCGGCTTCTGAAAAACATCCCCAAAGCATGCTGCCACCACCATGTTTCACTGTGGAGATGGTGTTCCTTGTGTGATGTGATGTGTTGGGTTTGCGCCAGACATAGCGTTTTCTTTGATGGCCGAAAAGTTCAATTTTAGTCTCATCAGACCAGAACACCTTCCTCCATACATTTTGGGAGTCTCTCACATGACTTTTCACTAAGTCAAAACGGGCCATTTAGTTTTTTCCTGAAAGTAATGGCTTTCTTCTGGCCACTCTGCCATAAAGCCCAACTCTATGGAGCATACAGCTTATTGTCATCCTATGTACAGATACTCCAGTCTCTGCTGTGGAACTCTGCAGCACCTCCAGGGTTACCTTAGGTCTCTGTGCTGCCTCTCTGATTAATGGTGGGCGGTTATCTCTTGGCAGGTTTGCTGTTGTGCCATGTTCTTTCCATTTGGTTATGATAGATTTGATGGTGTTCCTGGGGATCATCAAAGATTTGGGTATTTTTGTATAACCTAACCCTGACTTGTACTTCTCAACAACATTGTCCCTCACTTGTTTGGAGAGTTCCTTGGTCTTCAAGGCAGTGTTTAGTTAGTGGTGCCTCTTGCTTAGGTGTTGCAGCCTCTAGGACCTTTCAAAAAAATTTGTTTATATGTAATGACAGATAATGTGACACTTAGGTTGCACACAGGTGGACATCATTTCACTAATTATGTAACTTATGAAAGTAATTATTTGCGCCAGAGCTTTTTATGGGCTTCATAACAAAGGGGGTGAATACAGACGCACCTAACAATTTTCTGTTTTCTATTTCTAAAAAATAGTTTTATGTATATATTTTTCTCATTTCACTTCACCAACTTAGACTATTGTGTTCTGAACCCTTACATACAATTCAGATTAACAAAACATTGAATTTAAGGCTGTAATGTAACAAAATAGATAAAAAGTCAAGGGGGTGAATACTTTTGCAAGGTACTGTATGATAACTGTACATTGGCCTTATGTGGCCCTTGGTCAATGCCATGGCCCCTGTAGAGAACCTGTAAACGTTACAGATATTTTATTGGCTACATTTTGCAACTCGCAATACATTTGCGAGTTACAGGCTCAAAATCACTGCAGTGGTCAAAATCGTAACTCCATCCTAATTCAACAAGCCTGTATTTGCCTTCTAACCTGTACTTTAAAATACTGGGGAAGCAATGAAAGGCATTAGAATTATTTGTACAACAGTCTCAAGCTCACAATTTGTTTTTACATTTTATTTCCTTGTTATATTGATCATAGGAATCAAGGAGTTAATACATATCAGGCCACCCACATGGACTAGAACAGATGATATATTAATTATTATGGATTTCTACATTTCTGGATTGCGAGTCCGTCTCATTTAATATTTGCTCTGTCTATATTGTAACTTATGGGCATACTTATATGATCGTGATCATGCCCTGAAATGCTACGTATGGGTTCATGGTTTGCGTGTTGGGGCTGTGAGCCTGTAATAGCTGGCTTGAACAATTAAATACATCTGTAACCATAGCAAATTTCTAACCCACAGACATACAGGCTATATGAAGGTTATTACGGTTTGGAATTAAATGGGGGCCAAAGTGTTCAAGCCTGAAAAATAGTCATAATAATCTTGATGGTTTGTTATTCTTCATCATTATCAAACAATGTTATAAACTTACTAGGGAATTGCCCGTCAAAAAATGACGGGCATAAAAGTGTAAGCCAGGCAATGCTGTTTGCCACACAATGTGAGGCTTTTGCTTTGCTGAGCACCTTCGGCGCTCATCACATAGCTCGCAATGAGCACCTTTGGCGCTCATTGCAAACCTTTCCTCCTGCCTGCTGTATGGGCCGCTAATTGCAGGGTTCATTAACTTTCAAGTTTTGTGCTTGGGAATGGCATATGTCTCTTGCCAGCATCCCCCCGTCCCTTCCTTTTGTGTTTCTCCTCTGTGTGTCTGCTGAATGCTTATATGGTGCACGCTGACAGGCGTTGGTTTTATTTTCAAAGTCCTGCGTGCCTGGCATTGTACTGTCTTTGGCGTTGTGTGCCTGTGGTTGTTCGTGTAAGTGTTACTGTGTTTGCTGTCATGCATTTTTTTTAAGTCCCACGTGCCTGGCTTTGCTCAGCCTTGTTTTCATCCAGTTTCAGATTTTTTTGCGTTTTTAGTCCTCCATTTTTTTCTAGCTTAGCCGATTTTTGAGTGATGAAACACTGCAAATTCGGCTCAAATTCGCTTGCAACCTCACTCCAAGGTGTCCTGGGTCTCCTCCTGTGCTGTGTGTGAGTGTGTTTTAATTTTTTAAAATTATTTTTCTTGTTTTTCGTGTTTTCCGATTTCCTCGGTTTGGCCGTTACATTCGTCTTTTTCCAAAGTCAGATTATTTTTGCCCCCGAGATTCTGAGCTCGGAATTTTTTTTCTTAGTCCCTTGTTCCTCAAATGCTTTTAGCCTAAGTAAGTCCTACGTTCCTCAACTGCTTGCAGTCTAAGTCCAGCGTGCCTCAACTGTCTGCAGGAGCGCCTTTGGTGCTCATTTTAGCCTGCTTCAATGCCCCAACTGCTCGCCTTGCTTTGCGAGGCTCACGGGCAATGAGCCCTTTGATGCTCATTGCCCATGTCCTCCGAGCTCGGAAGGCTTTAATGCCTCAATGTCTCACCTCGCTATGCGAAGTTCGCAAGCGTGATGACAAATCGCAGTTTGACAATTATAATATGTGATCGAAACTTTTGCAATGTTGTCAAAAATATTATTGCAATACTATCAGAATACAAGTACAGTCATTTGAAAAATGTATCATGAGTAATTAAAAAGACAGTGTCTAAACATGTTATGCACATCATATTTCTATTTCTTTTTCTAAATGATGTATTCATGTATTTATTTATTTATAAAACATAAACATCTTCTATAATCTTGACATTTAAATATTAGCGGTTGTTTCAACAGCTAATATTGGAGAACCAGATTTTAGGCCAGATTTTAGCAGTAAAGAGTAGGGAATTTTTTTACAGAACAGGATAGAGAATTCCACAATGTAGGGACACCACAAGACCGGCATTTTAAAGTATAAACAGGTGATGATGGCAGAAGAGAGAAACATATCTCCTGGTTAAGAGAATATCTGGAGAATATTTTTGATGTAAGAAATAGCTGCGTGTAAGGAAATGGAAAGCCAGTGAAGGGATTGACAGAGTGTGGTACATGAACCTAGAAGGCATATAAGACGAATTGAAGTGGAAAAGCCAGTTAAGATTGAGTTGCAATAGTATTTGTGAAAAATGATAAGTGGGAAAGACATACTGCTCCATAGCGCTGGTGCCCTCTAGTGGCCAAATCAGGTACATTTTTTTTGTGTCCCCTATTCATTATATCTGGGGGGGAATTGTCCCCCCATACCCCCCCCCCCCCCCCAGTTCCTACACCCCTGGTGTGGGTGTATTACTTTCTACTAGCTGGACTTTTCACTCCATACCCTCTGTTCTTTCTGTCCAATTCTCATCTTTTGAAGTTCACACTTAACTAACCATGCTGGAAACTCTTTTGACCATATTTTCAACAATCTTTGCACTTCCTCCATCCTAGTCATCCGTCCACTCTCTCTATCTGACCACCGCCTCCTAACCTGCAATATCACAACAACTTCCTCTCACTGCCCTTCTTCAACCCGACCATGATTACCTACAGAAAACTGCAAGTACTTGACACAAAACAGCTCTCTAATGTGCTACAACCCTTTCTCAGCCCCATCACCAAACTCACCTGCCCTGACACTGCCAACTCACAGTACAATACGACTCTTACTTCCACCCTTGACACTCTTACCTCCATTACCATTTGCAGACAGGAGCTACTCCAATCCACAACCAGGGCACACTAAACAAACACACTAGATCCAGATCTACTCCCTCATTGCTGAAAGTTTATGTAGGAAATCTTGCACTTCAGCAGACTTCGTCCATTACAAGTTTATGTTATACTCCTACTTCTCTGTCCTCAGCTTTGCCAAACAGCAATATTTCTCATCATTAATTTTGAATGTGTCCTCCAACACTAAATGTTTGTTCGCCACATTCAATACTCTCCTCTTACCTCCTGCATCTGCCACCTTCTCTTGTCTCAAAGCTGAGGGCTTTGCCAACCACTTTAAAGATAAGACTGAAGACACTGGAAACACATTTTCCTCTCAACAAAACTCATACACTTCCATCTCTCAACTAACAAACAACACCCAGCCTTCACCAATTCCTAATCCTACATCTACTATGGACTCCTTTGCCCTTATGACTAAAAGATAAAGTCTCCAGTCTACTATAATCTTCTCACCTTAAAACATGCCCACAGGATCCTATTCCATCACAGCTGCTCCCTCCCCTCTCTACAACATTTATCCAATCTCTCACACATATATTCAAACTTTCCCTAAACACTGGGAAGTTTCCATCACCTTTAAAACATGCTATAATTCAACCGATTCTTAAAAACCAACATCTCATCCAGCTAATGCATCTAATTATCAGCCAATGCCACTACTTCACTTGATTTAAAAACTGCTCAAGCCGCTTGTCTACAATCATCTTACCCAGTTTATTACCTCCAATTCTCTTCTTGACAGCGTCAAATCCAGTTTCCGGCACCATCACTCTACAGAGATAGCTGTCACAAAAGTCACTAATGACTTGCTTACCTTCATGTTAAAGGATAATTCTATATTATAATTTTCACAGATCTCTTTGCTGCCTTTGATGCCGTTGACCAACCTCTTCTAATCCAAATTCCCTACTCTCTTGGCATCCGTGACACTGCTCTTTCATTGCTCATATCATACATTCATTGTCTCCTCTTCCTCACCTTGAGCTCAGTCTGTTTCCATGCCCCAAGATTTAGTCTTAGGCCCCCCTCCTCTTAAAAAAAAAGTTTCCAACTGTCTCTCAAGCAGATTTTCCTGGATGTCCTCCCACCATCTCAAACTCAACATGTAAAAGACTGAGCTCTACAGAGTATTTTCCTCAAATATACCTCACTGTTGACAATTCCATTATCACTCCCTCCTCCCAGGCCATTGTCTTGGGGTTCTTTTGGACTCTGTCCTCTCTTTTATTCCTCATATAAATTCAATTGTGTTTTTCACCAAAAAAATATCTAAAAAATATGTCACTATATAGTACAAGATACAACTAAAATTCAAATACATTCTCTCATCATATTTCCCCTCGACTACTGCAACTAACTCCTTGCTTGTCTCCCCATCACCCACTTGTGACCACTCAATCCATATTGAATGCCTCCGCAAGACTCATCAATTATACTCAACACTTAGTGTCAGCATCACCTCTCTGTCAGTCACTCCACTGGCTTCTCATAGCCTCCTGAATACAATTGAAAATCATAACTCTAGAACATATAAAGCCCTCAACAACAGTGCACCCTTTCACATCTCTGCTCGCATCTCAAAATACTCCCTTACCCTCCCCCTCCGTTCTGCTAATGACCTTCCTCTTTTCTCCTCTCTTATCACCTCCTTTCACTCGCACCTTCATGAATTTTCTTATGTGGCCTATTATTTGAAACTCCTTGCCTCACTCCACTAGACTATCCTCAAAAACTCACTAAAATCACACCTGTTTAATAAAGCCTATCACCGTCATCCTTAATATGCACAATGCATCTATCACCCTACTGTTTCACAACCAAACTTATTAGATTGGATCTTATAAGGTGTTTGAGAAAGCACTTTGTATGCAAGATTCTTAGCCGAAAGAGAGGGCCCTCTATTCTAATACATTGTATTGAAGCTGTTTTGCCTTGTACTCGTCCCATGTATAGCGCTGTCAAATTTGTTGGCTCATTAGAAATAAAGGATCACATATAATAGTTGTCACGTTTTGCGAGCTCGCAAAGCAAGCACCCAAGAACTGCATCCCTTGCAAAGAGAGGGACGCAGTTCTGGTCGCAAATGCGGACCCTCGCAAAGCAAGGGGCTGCATTTGCGGAGGTTGAGGCTCCAACATCAACTGCAATGAGCCGAAGGCGGACCCTCGACTGGCACCCGGTATATGCTAATGAAGCAGCGCGCATGTGACGTCACTCACATGCGCGCCGTCGCCGGGTCAAGGAGCGGAGGACGAAGCACAAGCAGGTAAGTGAGGGGAGAGTGGGGATGTATTTAGGGGGGTTTAGGTGGAGGAGGGGGGTTTAGGTTAAGGAGAGGGAGGGAAAGAGACACAGGGGTGTAGAGAGACACACGGGGGGTAGAGAGACACACGAGGGGGGGGGGTTAGAGAGACACGGGGGGGTTAGAGAGACACGGGGGGAGAGTGACCCGAATATAAGCAGAGGGGGCCCTTTTTTGCCTTAAAAAAAGGGCTGAAAAACTCGGCTTATACTCGAGTATATACGGTAAGTCACAAAAAATAAAAAAATGAACACTACAGAAAATAAAAAAATTACACACCTGAAAAGGAAATACATACAAAATATACATTACAATACAATACAAATAAAATAAAATACCCCTATCTAAAATACGTACATACCCCCTATCTATAATACAATACACCCTATCTGAAATACACACATACCCCACTATCTAAAATACAATACATCCTATCTAAAATACACAAATACCCCCTATCTAAAATACATTAAATCCTATCTAAAATACACACATACCCCCTATTTAAAATACATTAAATCCTATTAACATACACACACCTAAATCTAACCTAAAATAGAATAATTAAGACCACTTACCTTTGCAGATGTCCCTACAGATTTTCCCCTTAGAAAAAAAAAAAAAATAGTACAATACACTACACAGAATAAATAAACATTCAAAATAGTCTAAATATTCTACTCACCTTTCCAGCATGTCCCCATCCTTCTTATTTTGGCCTCCTGTTAAAAATAAACATTAGATTAGTACTAAATGCACACACAAAAAATAAAATTAAATAAACACAATATACATTCAACTTACCTAGACACGATGTCCCTGTGCTCCTCCTTTTCTGCCCCGGTTGGGCCCTTCAACATTCTGCTCTCTAAAAAAAACTAAAAAAACTAACAGAGCTCCGCACTCACGGAGCTCCCCGCACTAATAAATCCCCTAGAGCTTTTTCTGCAAGATAATTGACAATGGCACCTTCTGATTGATTGAAAATGCTGTCAATCAAATTTTAGCCAATCAGAAGGTGACAATGTGTGAGCCAATCGAAATGAAATACACCCCTATATCCCATTCGGATTGGCTGTTGTCACTGTCAATCAGACTGCAGCCAATCAGAAGGCTCTATTGCATTCAGCCAATCACAATGGAATACACCCCCATGGGGTGATTGGCTGGAGGCATCTGTGCCTTCTGACTGGCTGCAGTCTATTTGGCAGTGAGTCTATTTGGCAGTGACATCTGCCAATCAAAAGGCTCTATTCCCTTCAGCCAATCAAAATGGAAAACACCCCCACAGGGTGATTGGCTGAAGACATCTGCACCTTCTAATTGGCTGCAGTCTGATTGACAGTGACAACAGCCAAAAATCTTCCCTTGTTGGTGTATCCCATTGTGATTGGCTGAAGAAACAGAGCCTTCTGATTCCGGTTTATAAAAGATTGACAGGTGCTTTAGCCAATCAGAATGGGATATGGGGGTGTATCCCATTCTGATTGACTCACACCTTGGTGCCTTCTGATTGGCTGAAATTTGAATAACAGCGTTTTAAGCCAATCAGAATGCGCCATTGCCAATTTTGTTGCTGAAAAGGCTCTAGTGGCCTCATTAGCATCAGGGAGGTCCACGAGTGCCCGGGCCCAGCCGGGGATGAGGAGGAGGAGCACCGGGATATCACGCCGAGGTAAGTTGAATGTATATTATGTTTATTTTATTTTATTTCGTGTGTATGTAATTAGTACTAATCTAATGTTTATTTTTTACAGGGGTCGAGTCAGAGAAGAAAATAAGAAGGATGGGAACCTGCTGGAAAGGTGAGTAAAATATTTTGAATATTTATAATGTTTTTTTATTGTATGTAGTTTTATGTACTGTTTTTTTTTTGTTCATTTTTTTTCCTAGGGTGGCGATCTGTAGGGACATCTGCAAAGGTAAGTGGTCTTAATTATTTTATTTTAGGTTAGATTTAGGGTTTGTGTATGTAGATAGGATGTAATGTATTTTAGATAGGATTTCATGTATTTTAGAAAGGGGGGTATGTGTGTATTTTAGATAGGATTTAATGTATTTTAGATAGAGGGTATGTATGTATTTTAGATAGGTTTTAATGTATTTTAGATAGGGGAGTGTGTATGTATTTTAAATAGGATTTAATTTATTTTAGATAGGGGGTATGTGTGCATTTCAGATAGGGGTATGTATTTTAGATAGGGGGTATGTGTGTATTTCAGATAGGGTGTATTGTATTTTAGATAGGGGATTATGTATGTATTTTAGATAGGGGTATTGTATTTTATTTTATTTGTATTGTATTTTAATGTAATGTATATATTTTGTTTGTATTTCCTTTTCAGGTGTGTCATTTTTTTCTGTAGTGTAGGTTTTTTATTTTATGTAAGGTAGATTTTTTATTTTGTGTCACTTAGGTTTTCTTATTTTCTGTAATTAGTGGGGTGGAGGCTTTATTAGGGGGTAGGTAGGTTTAGGTAGATAGTGTAGGTGTTAATAGGTTAGTGTAGAGGGGGGTTATTTTAGATGTAATGGTTTATTGGGGGGTATAGTGCAGCTTAGTGTTTGTACTTAGTGTCATGAGGGTCCTTGAGGACTGTCATGGCACTTATGTGGTTAATGTTAGGATTCTAACTGCACCATAAGTGTCTTTATATACCCTTACGGGAATGATGGGGATAAATAGAGGCTTATGAGTGTCTGTATAGACCCACATAAGAGACAGGGTTAAATAGGCTTAGATGGGGTTAAATAGGTCCAGTTAGGGTTAAATAGGCCCAGTTAGGGTTACATAGGTACTTTTAGGGTTAAATGTGTAGTGTTAGGATTAAATAGGCCCAGGGTTGGGTTAATGGGGTATAGGTACAGTTAATAGTGTAGCGCTTAGACTTTGTGTCATGAGGGTCCTGGATGACTCTCATGGCACTTATAGTGTAATTACATTGGTTAATTAGTGTTCTATAGGGGTCTATATAGTTGAGGCACCCAGTACACTCACATTCTGTGAGAAACAGCATTTCAACAGTTTTTTATTGCTCTGTCATTTTTGACGGGCAAGTCGCTAGTGATAATAATAATAATTTATAACTGTAACTAATAATAGTGATAAGCTTAAAGTGTTAGGCTCTCCTCAACTCGCTTTGTTACTGGGGATTGCCAGATTAGGTCCCAGGGATGTTGAGAACCATTGGTCTAGATGAATGTTTGTGCTTACCCAATAAATCTTTAACTGCATGCACTAAAGAGCCAATATGAAAACCACAAGACACAAACAGAGGGCCATATTCTGTTGCCCAATTTGCAAATTTATACACACTTAAAATCCCTCTTAATATTGCCACCTATTCCATTAGCTACTCGCTACTCGTCGTATCGTGTTCCTTGAAACAACCACACTGTCTTTTTCCAGAGCATCCTGTATTTCTCCTGAGGGTTTTTCTTTGTATTCCGAACAATTCTTCTGGCAGTTGTGGCTCAAATCATTCTTGGTCTACCTGACCTTGGCTTGGTATCAAGAGATCCTTACATTTTCAACTTCTTAATAAGTGATTGAACAGACTGACTGGCATTTTCAAGGCTTTGAATATCTTTTTATATCCTTTTCCATCTTTATGAAGTTCCATTAGCTTGTTATGCAGGTCTTTTGACAGTACTTTTCTACTCCCCATGGCTCAGTATCTAGCCTGCTCAGTGCATCCACGTGAGAGCTAACAAACTCATTGACTATTTATACACAGACACTAATTGCAATCTAAAAAGCCACAGGTGTGGGAAATTAACATTTAATTGTCATTTTAACCTGTGTGTGTCACCTTGTGTGTCTGTAACAAGGCTCAATATTGTATGTAAACTTTTGATCAGGGCCATTTGGGTGATTTCTGTTATAATTATAATTTAAAAAGGAGCCAAACAACTATGTGATAATAAATGGCATAATATGATCACTATCCTCAATAAAAGACATTTTTTGCATGATCAGTCATATTTTCTAAATGAATGCCAAAATGTCATAATTTCTGCAAGGGTAGGCAAACTCTTGAGCACAACTGTATTTATATAAGGTAATCATAGACGCCTCTTAGTTGCCTGTTTTCTAGAGAAAATAGGTTCATTTGTTTAGTCTTTCTTCATAACTTAGCCCCTCCATTCCCTTCATTAGCATTATTGTTCTTCTCTGTACTTTTCCTTGCTCCAAAATGTCCTTTTTTTGAAGTGGTTCCCACAATTGTACTCCATATTCCAAATGAGGGCGATGTGTATCGAGGCATAATTAAATTTGCTTCCATGCCTCCTTATTAATTGCAAATATTTTGCTTGCCTTTGTAGATACTCATTGGCATTGAGCACTTTTACCTAGGTGGTTGTCCACAAGTACTCCCAAATCCCTTTTAATATCTGATACACCTAGATTTGCCCCATTAAGATTATAATTTGCATAGCTATTTTTCCTTTCAAGATTGCATAACTTTACATTTATTCGTATTAAATCTCATCTGCCATTTAGCTGCCTATTTACAGTCATCAGCAAAAATGTAGACAATACTTTCCAATCATAATAAATATATATAAAAAGGAGAGGACCTAATACAGAACCCTGAGGAACCCCACTTACCACATTAGTACAATCTGAGGATGTTCCATTTACAACAACCCTTTGCTTCCTGTCTTTTAGCCAGCTCTCAATCCATGAGCAGATATGTACTGCAATTCCTGTATCCCTTAGTTTGCACAATAGTCTTCCATGGGGCACTGTATCAAAGACCTTTGCAAAATCCAAAAAGACTATATCCACTGAGTTGCCTTGATCCAAGTTCTTACTAATCTCTTTATAGAAACTAATTAGATTTGTTTGACATGACCTATCCCTCACACATCTGTTTTGACTCCTGTTCAAACAGACATATTCTTGTGTACTATCCCTTATTAACCATTTTAAAAGCTTCCCCAAGTGAGGCTTACAGGTCTATATGTTCCTGGATTTGCTATTGCTTCTTAAATAAAGGTATCACATTTGCTTTTCTCCATTCATCTTTTAGAGGCCCTGTATTGACAGAATCTTGAAAAATGATATATAATGGCTATTACAGAACCCAGTTCCCTTAGTACCCTTAGATGAATTCCATCTGGACCTGGGGCTTTAATTTTTTCAACCTCTTTTTGATTTCTTCCTGTGTTAACCAGTCTTCTCCCTCCCCCAATCCAACAGCCACTTTGAACTGCTTTGCTCCAGCTACAGAGGATGAAGTCACCAGCCTGCTATCTCACTACCTGTCCTCAGAATCCTATTTAATCTCAGATCATCCCTCCCCTCTCTACCACACTAATCCCAGTTCTCATACATATTTTCAACTTTTCCCTAAATACTGGCAGGTTTCCATCTTCTCTAAAACAAGCCATAATTACACCCATCCTCAAAAAAACCTCATCTGACCCTGGCATTGCATCTAACTACCGCCCTATCTCTCTACTTCCCCTGGCTTCCAAACTGCTGGAGAGTCTCATCTATAACCGCCTTTTTCAGATTTAATTCCTCCAAAGCCCTTTTTGACACCTTCCAATCCGGCTTCTGGCCCCACCACTCCTTCTTCTAGATCTCTCTGCTGCCTTTGACACAGTTGACCATCCACTTCTACTCCATATTATCTCCTCCCTCGGTATTCGAGACACACCTCTCTCTCGTGGTTCTCATCATACCTACAAAATCAATCATTCAGTATCTCCTTCTCCGAAACCTCTTCTTCTCCTTACCTCCTGTCTGTTGGCGTACCCCAAAGATCAGTCCTAGGCCCCCACCTCTTCGCCATCTACACTTCCTCACTTGGTCCCGTTATAAACTCTTTTGGGCTTCAGTATCATCTCTATGCAGATGACATCCAAATCTACCTCTAAGCACCAGATCTTAGGAAAGAGAAGAGAGAGAGATGGTCCTAGGGAGTGGAGGAGAGAAAAGTGTGGAGGAGAGTAGTGGAGGGGAGAGTGGAGGAGGGGAGAGTGGAGGGAGATGTGAGTGGGCAGTTGCACATAGTGATAGGCACATTGAGTTCAGGGACAGAGGGGGAAAGGGCTGATCCCAGGGGGGTAGTGCTGGGCAGGGACTGGCCTCAGTGTCAGATGAGGGAGTGCAGGGTCCCTGTCCACAGTCAGGAGGACAAGAGGCTCAAGGCAAATGCAGGACCCTGAACTATATGCACAAGGAGAATGTGGTCCTCCATCCATAACTGCCCCACTATCCTTTCAGGGGAGGAAAGCTAAGCTCTGGTCCTTGAAGTCATAATCTCCATCTGCAAGCATAGTTCAAAATATGAAGAAAATGTAAAATACTCACAGTGGCTCAGAGATAGGAATTCCTTCAATGACAGCCCCTCCTAAACATGTTGCTCAGACTATATTAATTCAATCATATATCCCGATTTTTAAGAAAAGATTGTTTCCTAGCTTATTTTGACACAAATACAGCTATGGCGGTGGACCTGCTAAGTCTCACAATGGCATATTATTCAAAGCCAGAATTAATACATGCACTAGTGAAGGATGTCATTCTCTCCTCAATATAATTCTGATCACATATACTGTACTTGTATCTGATGTAAGTAACACTGCATATGGCTGCGGAACTTTTTTTCCTCTCCATATTAATGCTTAGTTTTGCAGAACTTATGATATCATGAGTATCCTTTAAAATGTGCTAACACATGTATATCAGATGAATGTGATGTCAATGTTTCTAAACAATATCAGATGGTGAAGGGGACAGTACACCTGGACCTTTGACTGTGGTTACAGCTAAGCAGGTATTGTGAGATGACATCATTATTAATGGTCATGGCTAGTGATATATCATGACAACTACCTAATTGTCAGTAATGCTTGCAGATGGAGATCAGATAAGTTGGTATATTGTTACCAATATTTAGCACTGTACTGTACATGCAGGTTGTTTTAGTTTTTTCTCCTTCTCTGCCTTTTTTAGATTTTTGTTTTGGAACACACAGTATGTGTGTAACTGGATTGGATTATTTAGTCCAGAAGTTTAGGCATCTGTTTAATTAAGCAGATGAAGACCAGTTGTATGTGCTATGTACATCATCATCATTATGCAGTATTACATGTCCCCTTTTAGGTATCTCCTTTTTCCCAAAGAGCCTCTTGCCCTTCTGGGATCCTCCCACACGACACAGTCGTATACATTTCTGAGTGTGCTCTGTGTATCAAATAAAGTTTTGTTATACCATTACCACCATTTCTGTGTGTTTTCAATGGTTGGGTTTCTGGGACATCAACATACATCACATGTCTGTCACATTCATATATCTGTAAACTAATGAGCCAGCGTTACTGTCCAATAGATTGTTATGTGAACCTTCCAGACCATTACAGTGGCACAGGTGTGCTTTCAAAGTGGTCACAAATAGTAGTCATGACTACTTTAGGTTTGATTCTCAGCATTGGTATATCATGCTTGCAGAACATTCTTGGTGACGTTTGTGAGTTAATAAACATAGGAATTTTGAGCCTATAACCCCCTAATCCATTGCGGGTAGCTAGAATAGGCCAACTGAATAGCAAAAAATTTTACGCTCTAACACGCATCTAAATTTACATTAATAAACAAATAATTAATTCAAGGTTGTTGAGGAAGTAACATGTCATGCCACAAAATGTGTAAGGGTAGAACCTCCAATAATATTTGCTTTTAAAACTGCTGATCTATTTGCTGATTATTCCCATTTATTTTGCATATCAGTCCTTTATATACTGGCTACACTGAAGGGTTTTTGGAACTGATGCAAACCTACATTTAAGTTTTAATATGTTTATATTTGTAACTTGTAAAAAATGATGATGAGGGTATGAAACTAATATTGCTTTTTGAAATTATTAAAACGAATATACTTCTGAAGCAGAAAACCTTCAATTACCCAACTATCTATAGCAAACTGTAGATTTCATGATAATTATATTTAAACTACTAAGGCATGTTTTAAAAAAAATAGTAAAAGGTAAATGTTAGAATTTATTGGCTAATACATTCCACATGTAAACATTTTCTCTAGGATACTTTTGTATGGCACTTTACACTCACGCACGCAGGATCTTTGCTGATAGGTTGATTTGCTGCAAGCTTTCTAGGTGCCTAATATGTAATAATAAGCATTTATTAGTGTGTAAAATATAAACCACTGTAGTCTCCATAGCAGTGCCACCCTCCCTACAAAGAGTGTCTAATCTAATCATAAATGAATGGGGGGGGGGGGGGGGAAGACCCAAGGGGCTATTGCGAACAATGTACCACTACCCCACACCTACATAACATAACTAAGTGGACTCTGCATGTGGCCCTTATGGAACCCATGGTCCCCCACACTACTGCAATGGATGTCCAAAGGAGCCCCTGATAACTATTATTTTTTCAACACAATGCAAATGAAAAGAGGGCCCTGTCCTTGAGCTTAGAATTATTCATACAAAGTGCCTTCTCAAGCACCTTATAAGATTAAAAATGTACAAAATTACAATCAAAAGACCCTATTACCCATGGGTGGTCTTTACTTTTAGAGTTTTTCTTCTCTGATTGAAGGTAACAGAAGGATTGTATTCCCCAACTATAAAGCACAAAGCAGTCAGGTGAAAGAGAGTCTAATGGTCCCCCAGTAATATATGATGTCTAGGGCATCCCCAGAATATATCACTATAATAGTTGTGGATTTGCAGGGCTGTTCTTAATGCTTACGGTGTTCGCCACACTTTGCGGCGCCGGCCTCTCTCATCCCCTTCTTCCTCTCTCTCATCTCCCCCTCTGCCGCCGTTACGGGCCGCAACCGTGAGGCCCGTGGGACTTAGGCCTCTCTCATCCCCTTCTACCTTTCCTTCATCTCCCCCTCTGCCGCTGTTACGGGCCGCAACTGCGAGGCCCGCAGGACTTAGGCCTCTCTCATCCCCATGCCTACTAATCCCCTTTGGCCGCAATCCTCCTCCTCCCTCCTAAACCCCTTTTCCTCCCCCCTTCCCCCTCTCCAAAAACCTCTCTATCCCCTCTCTCCTCTCTTCTTACCTTCATCATCTGAGCGCCTGCTGCTGAAGAGCGTCTTCTTGATGTAACGGTATGGGCATATGCTAATTGCGTGACGTCACATGCGAGTCAAGTCATTAGCATATGCCGGTTCCATAGACGCGTTTCAGCAGCTGGAGCTCAGCCTCAAGGTAAGAAGAGAGAGGGGAAAGGGGATAGGGAGGTTTTTGGAGAGGGAGGGAGGATAAGGGGGGAAAGGAGGAGGAGGAGGAGACACGAGGTAGAGGAGGGGAAAAAGGAGACACAAGGAAGGGAGAGGAGGGGAAAAGGAGACACAAGAGAGGGAGAGGTGAGGGAAAAGGAGACACAAGGGAGGGAGAGGTGGGGAAAAGGAGACACAAGGAAGGGAGAAGAGGAGGAAAGGAGACACAAGGGAGGCAGAGGAGGGGGAAAGGAAACACAATAGAAGGAGAGGAGGGGGAAAAGAAACACAAAAAAGTCAGAGAGGGGGAAAAGGAGACACAAGGGAGGCCTAGGAGGGGGAAATGAGACACAAGGGAGGAGAGGGAGGGAATGAGACACAAGGGAGGGAGAGGTGGGGGATGAGACACAAGGGAGGGAGAGGAGGGGGAAATGAGACACAAGGGAGGACATAGATGTGTGCCGAAGGTGCTCACATTGTGGCAAACAGCATTGCCACCCTTAAAATTGTATTCCTGTCATTTTTAACGGACAGTTTCATAGTTCAATAAAAGTTTGTTGGAAAACATATTTAATAATAGTTTTTAGATGGCCTCACAACTGGATTTTGGGAGGCACAGGGGGACCCTTTGTAACCCCATTTCTTCATGGCCAGAGCTTTACTGGACTATTGTCTACTGTGTATTGGCCCTGGGATTTGGGAACTTCCCTAGGTTAAAATCTGATTACAATATTATATGTATTTTGGTTTATGAGTATACTAGGTTTTGGATGGTTTAGAATGCCAGGCTACCTACGCTTCTTGTGGTCATGCCCAGAGCCTAGAGTAATATGCCAAGGCTTGAGCTGATAAGTTCCTGTCCTGCGCATCCCAGCGGGACATATGTTGTTTATATTGTGCATGATTAGATATAAATTGTGTTTCATGTTACAGGTATTGCTGTAAATAAAATATTGTTTATCCTGTAAGTGATTGAAGTGTGGACATGTTAGAAGTAAACTCTAAGCTCTGGGGAAATGTACAGAAAAGTTACCATCAGTTAGTATAATGCAGACTAAACCCTGTGCTAATATACTCATAAGGGGGTTTGTGCATTGTGCTTTTATGCATGAACGAACAGGAGCTCTGGGATGCACAACAGTAAGGGCTATTGTAAAAACTATATAAGAGGCTCTGCAAATAGACAGCTCTGTGGAATATTGTAGTTAAACACACAGCTCACACCTGCCAAGCCCAGCCAGCTGGCTTATCCTTCAGTCAAGTGCTAATACAACACTTAAGATAGTGACCTTGGCCATTACAGAGCAAATGCTGTCTTGCACATAGACCTGGGATCCTCTGTTTGACATGTAGGCAGGCATTCCTAAGTAAACAACAATGCACCTTGCCCTAATTGCTGGCTATTAGATGTTCCATCTCACACATTGGTATGCCTTAATTTGCAACCTAAGAATACACATTGTCCTGATTGAGGAATCTTAATTTATATGTAGGTGTGCACCCATTGGTTAGCAAAAATGCACAATTCTCTCAATTGTTGTTCTCCACTGGAGACATTTTATAGATATGTTCATAGTTCATAATAATAGGTGTCAGTTATTTTTTCACATAAACAAGGTGTGGGATAATTTACTGTTTACCTGTATCCTGAGTGGTGAATGGTCCTGTTCTGAGACCCATGATAGCCTGTCTGCATTATCATCTGCACATATTCTTGGGCGTTGTCTCTATCCTGAAGCCAACTTTTCTGCTAGAGGTAACAAGAACTACACGGTCCTGCTGGGGTAGGTTTGAACTAGGTTCCTTATCAAGCCCCATTGAAGAAGCAAGTAGTGACAGCTGGTTTCTTAAACCCCTTACATATATTTATCTTAGTAGTCGCAGATATTTGAAAGTACACGTTACATGTCATGTAATATCAGTGCACTCTATTATTGTGGTTGCTGTTTAGTCATTCATTATCCCCTTATTTGTGTGCCTTCTGTCCTTCCCAGCATCAGAGTCTTCTTTAGGGAGTCCTGCCTTCTCATAATATAGTCAAAATATTTGAACTTTAGCCTCATTATCAAACCTTGCAGTGAACAGTTTGGCTTGATTTCCTGTAGTACTAATGGACTGGATCTTCTTGGACTCTAAGCAGTTTTCTCCAACATCACAATTCAAAGGTCTCAATTCTATGGCGCTCAGCCTTTTTTATGGTCCAGCTCTCAGAACCGTATGCTACTGCTGCGGAAAAAAATATTTTTGTAACTATGCAGACTTTTGTTGATAGCATAATATCTTTACCTTCCTATTATCTTGTCCATAGCTTTCCCTCAAAGAAAAAAACATATTTTAATTTCATGATAACAGTCACCATCAGCAGAGATCTTGCACTCTATTGTACATGTAAATAAATAAGGAGTTACACATACCTAGCTTTCGCAAACTGCTACATTTTTTAACTTGCAGCATGTACTTTTTTAATGTACGATTTTCACACTTAACAGTTTTGCACAGTCCATGTTATTGGTGCCTAAGTACTCTCTGTGCTACTGCAAAGGACAGATTTGTGCTGTATTGTCCCTTGCAAAAGTATTCACCCCCCTTGGTATTTTGATTGTTTTGTTGCCTCACAACCTGGAATTAACATGGATTGTTTGAGGATTTGCAGCATTTAATTTACAGAACATGCCCACAACTTTGAATATGTTTTTTTTTTATTGTGAAGCAAACAAAATAACAGAAAAAGTCAATGTGCATAACTATTCACCCCCCTAAAGTCAATACTTTGTAGAGCCACCTTTTGCGGCAATCACAGGTCCAAGGCGCTTTGAATAAGTCTCTATGAGCTTGGCACATCTTACCACTACGATTTTTACCCATTCCTCCTTGCAAAACTGCCCCTGCTCCTTCAAGTTGCATGGTTTGCGATTGTGAACAGCAATCTTTAAGTCTGACCACAGATTTTCTATTGGATTGAGGTCTGGGCATTAACTAGGCCATTCCAACACATTTACATGTTTCCCCTTAAACCACTCAAGTGTTGCTTTAGCAGTGTATTTGGGGTCATTGTCCTGCTGGAAGGTGAACCTCCGTCCTAGACTCAAATCACGCACAGAGTGGTACAGGTTTTGCTGAAGAATATCCCAGTATTTAGCACATCCATCTTTCTCTCAACTCTGACTAGTTTCCCAGTCCCGGCTTCTGAAAAACATCCCCACAGCATGATGCTGCCACCACCATGTTTCACTGTGGAGATGGTGTTCCTTATGTGATGTGATGTGTTGGGTTTGCGCCAGACATAGCGTTTTCTTTGATGGCCGAAAAGTTCAATTTTAGTCTCATCAGACCAGAACACCTTCCTCCATACATTTTGGGAGTCTCTCACATGACTTTTCACTAAGTCAAAACGGGACATTTAGTTTTTTCCTGAAAGTAATGGCTTTCTTCTGGTCACTCTGCCATAAAGCCCAACTCTATGGAGCATACAGCTTATTGTCATCCTATGTACAGATACTCCAGTCTCTGCTGTGGAACTCTGCAGCACCTCCAGGGTTACCTTAGGTCTCTGTGCTGCCTCTCTGATTAATGGTGGGCGGTTATCTCTTGGCAGGTTTGCTGTTGTGCCATGTTCTTTCCATTTGGTTATGATAGATTTGATGGTGTTCCTGGGGATCATCAAAGATTTGGATATTTTTGTATAACCTAACCCTGACTTGTACTTCTCAACAACATTGTACCTTACTTGTTTGGAGTTCGTTGGTCTTCAAGGCAGTGTTTAGTTAGTGGTGCCTCTTGCTTAGGTGTTGCAGCCTCTAGGACCTTTCAAAAAAATGTGTTTATATGTAATGACAGATCATGTGACACTTAGGTTGCACACAGGTGGACATCATTTCACTAATTATGTAACTTATGAAAGTAATTATTTGCGCCAGAGCTTTTTTGGGCTTCATAACAAAGGGGGTGAATACAGACGCACCTGACAATTTTCTGTTTTCTATTTCTAAAAAATAGTTTTATGTATATATTTTTCTCATTTCACTTCACCAACTTAGACTATTGTGTTCTGAACCCTTACATACAATTCAGATTAACAAAACATTGAATTTAAAGCTGTAATGTAACAAAATAGATAAAAAGTCAAGGGGGTGAATACTTTTGCAAGGTACTGTATGATAACTGTACATTGGCCTTATGTGGCCCTTGGTCAATGCCATGGCCCCTGTAATGAACCTGTAAACGTTACAGATATTTTATTGGCTACATTTTGCAACTCGCAATACATTTGCGAGTTACAGGCTCAAAATCACTGCAGTGGTCAAAATCGTAACTCCATCCTAATTCAACAAGCCTGCAATTGCCTAAAAGGCAAATGTCTAAAAAAAAATCTCTGAGCCCTAGAAAGGACTCGCAGGTGGGTTAAACACCTGTGCGTAACACTGTAAAAGCAAATAAACACACTACTGTACTTTAAAATACCGGGGAAGCAATGAAAGGCATTAGAATTAATTGTACAACAGTCTCAAGCTCACAATTTGTTTTTACATTTTATTTCCTTGTTATATTGATCATAGGAATCAAGGAGTTAATACATATCAGGCCACCCACATGGACTAGAACAGATGATATATTAATTATTATGGATTTCTACATTTCTGGATTGTGAGTCCGTCTCATTTAATATTTGCTCTGTCTATATTGTAACTTATGGGCATACTTATATGATCGTGATCATGCCCTGAAATGCTACGTATGGGTTCATGGTTTGCGTGTTGGGGCTGTGAGCCTGTAATAGCTGGCTTGAACAATTAAATACATCTGTAACCATAGCAAATTTCTAACCCATGACATACAGGCTATATGAAGGTTATTACGGTTTGGAATTAAATGGGGGCCAAAGTGTTCAAGCCTGAAAAATAGTCATAATAATCTTGATGGTTTGTTATTCTTCATCATTATCAAACAATGTTATAAACTTACTAGGGAATTGCCCGTCAAAAAATGACGGGCATAAAACTGTAAGCCAGGCAATGCTGTTTGCCACACAATGTGAGGCTTTTGCTTTGCTGAGCACCTTCGGCGCTCATCACATAGCTCGCAATGAGCACCTTTGGCGCTCATTGCAAACCTTTCCTCCTGCCTACTGTATGGGCCGCTCATTGCAGGGTTCATTAACTTTCAAGTTTTGTGCTTGGGAATGGCATATGTCTCTTGCCAGCATCCCCCCGTCCCTTCCTTTTGTGTTTCTCCTCTGTGTGTCTGCTGAATGCTTATATGGTGCACGCTGACAGGCGTTGGTTTTATTTTCAAAGTCCTGCGTGCCTGGCATTGTACTGTCTTTGGCGTTGTGTGCCTGTGGTTGTTCGTGTAAGTGTTACTGTGTTTGCTGTCATGCATTTTTTTTAAGTCCCACGTGCCTGGCTTTGCTCAGCCTTGTTTTCATCCAGTTTCAGATTTTTTTGCGTTTTTAGTCCTCCATTTTTTTCTAGCTTAGCCGATTTTTGAGTGATGAAACACTGCAAATTCGGCTCAAATTCGCTTGCAACCTCACTCCAAGGTGTCCTGGGTCTCCTCCTGTGCTGTGTGTGAATGTGTTTTAATTTTTTAAAATTATTTTTCTTGTTTTTCGTGTTTTCCGATTTCCTCGGTTTGGCCGTTACATTCGTCTTTTTCCAAAGTCAGATTATTTTTGCCCCCGAGATTCTGAGCTCGGAATTTTTTTTCTTAGTCCCTTGTTCCTCAAATGCTTTTAGCCTAAGTAAGTCCTACGTTCCTCAACTGCTTGCACTCTAAGTCCAGCGTGCCTCAACTGTCTGCAGGAGCGCCTTTGGTGCTCATTTTAGCCTGCTTCAATGCCCCAAATGCTCGCCTCGCTTTGCGAGGCTCACGGGCAATGAGCCCTTTGATGCTCATTGCCCATGTCCTCCGAGCTCGGAAGGCTTTAATGCCTCAATGTCTCACCTCGCTATGCGAAGCTCGCAAGCGTGATGACAAATCGCAGTTTGACAATTATAATATGTGATCGAAACTTTTGCAATGTTGTCAAAAATATTATTGCAATACTATCAGAATACAAGTACAGTCATTTGAAAAATGTATCATGAGTAATTAAAAAGACAGTGTCTAAACATGTTATGCACATCATATTTCTATTTCTTTTTCTAAATGATGTATTCATGTATTTATTTATTTATTTATAAAACATAAACATCTTCTATAATCTTGACATTTAAATATTAGCGGTTGTTTCAACAGCTAATATTGGGGAACCAGATTTTAGGCCAGATTTTAGGGAATTTTTTTACAGAATAGGATAGAGAATTCCACAGGGTAGGGACAGCACAAGACCGGCATTTTAAAGTATAAACAGGTGATGATGGCAGAAGAGAGAAACATATCTCCTGGTTAGGAGAATATCTGGAGAATATTTTTGATGTAAGAAATAGCTGCGTGTAAGGAAATGGAAAGCCAGTGAAGGGATTGACAGAGTGTGGTACATGAACCTAGAAGGCATATAAGACGAATTGAAGTGGAAAAGCCAGTTAAGATTGAGTTGCAATAGTATTTGTGAAAAATGATAAGTGAGTAAATTAGGAATTTGTGTTTTTATTTTCTGTAAAAAATATGATATTTGGAGATGTTTTACAGGTGCAGTAGTGTCCAAAAGAAAGAGAGTGCGGAGTCAAAAATAATCCTAATGAAGTAGTTTAGAGTGACTCATACTTTTTTTTTAGTTTATGCTTCTACAATGAATATTATGTATTTACAATACAGTATACTGATACTAGAGAACCAAATTACCATGATTTGACAATTGGTCTGGAGCTATATATCTATTGTGACAAGTCTGCCTTGACAGTTTCCCAAGGCTGTGCTAACGTACAATCTGTGAGCTTGAGCCCCTGGAAGAGGTTATGAACGTACTTTTATTCCTGGTCATGATGCATGGTAAATCTTTTTTTTGTTTATTCTTTATGAGACTGTAAATTAATTTGACATTTTTCTTATTTCACTAACCATCTAAGCTGGCGTACTATTAGAAAGCCTGATCCTAGTTGCATTATTAAATTGCCACATTAGGCAGTGAATGTGAGTGGTATTGATGAAGAGTAATCATCATTAAGCATGCTCGAGAGTAGTATTTTAGAAAAGGGTATTTTTCATAAGGGAAAGACTTATAGCAATAACGGCAGGTGAAGTAATTTCTTTTGTAATTATATCAGACAGACTTTAAATATAATACTCGCTAAATAGTACACGTGGGCCTTTTTCAACATCAGTTCTCTTAGAGTTGATGAAATTGTAATTCAATAAATAATCCCCACTGCTGTTTAATCACTTACCAGTTACAAATCATGGAAAATGTTTATTAAATCAATTTATAGCTACATAGTTACAGTTACATAGTAACTGAGGTTGAAAAAAAGAGTTTTAGTCCATCAAGTTCAACTTTTTAAAATCTCCTCTGATCTGCAGTATGTAGATTAATTGCTAATTGTTAATTGATCCAGAATAAGGCAAACAGAGAAAAACCCTCAAGTGAAACCAATTGTCCCAAAAAGGGGAAAATAATTTCTTACTGACCCAAGATACTGGTGATCAGATTCCTCCCTGAATCAATACTCCATCTCTAATTCACCAGGATAACCCTGAATGCGTTTTGTATTTAAACATATATCCAGTTGCTTTTTAAAGTTATCTATCGAATCCGCTGTCACCACCTACTTTGGTAGATAATTCCACAGATTAACCACCCTTCCACTGAGAAACCATTTTCTTTCTTTAAGGTGAAATCCTTTTACTTCTAACCTCAAAGTATGGCCCCTTGTCAGTTGAAAACCTCTTGGCACAAAAAGTCCACTTGACAAAGCCTTTTATTGACCCTGGATGTATTTATATAAGGTAATCATATCCCCTCTTAGACACAGTTTTTCTAGAGAAAATAAGTTTAATTTGGTTAGTCTTTCTTCATAACTTAGCCCCTCCGTTCCCCTTATTAGTTTTGTTGCCCACCTCTGTACCTTTTCCAGCTCTAAAATGTCCTTTTTATGTAGTGGTGCCCAAAATTGTACTCCATATTCCAAATAAGGGCATACTAGGGATTTGTATAGTGGGAGAATTATATTTGCTTCTCTTGCTTCTATAACCTTCCTAATACATGCTAATATTTTATTTGCCTTTGCAGCTGCTGCTTGGCATTGAGCACTGTTACCTAGGTGGTTGTCCACAAGCACTCCCAAATCCCTTTCAATATCTGCTACCCCAAGATTTACTCCATTTAGGTTATAAATTGCATGGATTTTTTTCCTTTCTAAGGGCATAACTTTACATGAATTTTTATTAAATCTCATCTGCCATTTAGCCGCCCATTTCTCTAATTTATGTAAATCCCATTGGAGGGAAAGTACATCATTATCTGATTTAATTCCCTTGCACAACTTTGTGTAATCAGAAAAAATAGAGGCAATTCTTTCCAGTCCTACATCTAAGCCATTAATAAACATGTTATGATAAATGTAGTTAAATAAACTGTTTTTATTTGTAAAATTATATTTAAAAAATAAAGCATTAGTTTAAGTGTTACATGGATATCTTCAAATAAGCAGTACATTAGGGGGTCAATACAGACTGATTGGATATAGCAGACAAATGACAGGTTAATAAAAGTGCAGGTGTGATTGTTTGAGCTCATCAACAGATATGAAGAAAGCAACCCACAGATTCTTAAAAGGACATTTTCTATATATAAATAAAAATAAAGTTAAATATACAGACAGACCATGCATTTGGTTGATCATACTGCTGGATTTTCTGAGACCCAATACAGACCACGATCTTATTCTGTGAGTGCCTTTAAACTTTCTGTATTCTATAGTATTCTTAACCAAACAATGCATTTACATATAATAAAATCTATTTCTATATATATTCAATGAGAACAAAATGTTATTAAAAACTAGTTACAACTTCAACTTAAATAGGCCCATGTTATCTTTTTTTTAGTTTTTCACAACATTGACTGAACTGATTTTTTCTAAAAAAGTGCTAAGTGCTTGAACTCAGAGTATTTAAGTCAAACTTTACTATTACATGTTGAATGTGCTGTATTTAACACTACCCTGTCCTCAGCTTCATGGATGCCATCATTCTCTTCTCCATATCTCTACTTTCATTTGTTCCCCCTGTTCTCTTATTCTATATCTTCTCATCTCTCCACACAGCAATACGTGTATATTCAAGTTAGGGCAATATTTATGGAACATGCATTATACACGTAGCCTTCCAGTGAGGAGGTACTCCCTTGATGGTCATAGTGTATATTCCCCACTCTATATATACAGTAATAAAAGAATGGAGGACCCTGTTATTGAGCTTTAAATTAAACGTACACAGTGCTTTGCCTAAAGCACATAACATAACTGAAAACTTGCAAACTTAAAATGTAACGGTTATATGTGAGGTACAGGAGATTAATAGATGTATTTTGCATAACTAAGGCTGAAGGTGATGAGCTTCTTTAAACAGATACCTTTTTAGTGTGGTTTTGAAGGACTTGAGGCAGAAGGATAGTCTAAACAAAAAGCTTAGTCAGAGGTGCTCATCAGAGAACAAACCAACCTTTATAGGTTAGTTCTATGGCCATGAAAAGCCTCTCTGAGCAACCTCTTTTAGCTCACTTGTGCCCTTCACAGGGAGAAATATCCTGTAGTATATCAGTCTGGTCCCACTCAAAAGAGCCCATAAATACCAGGCAATTCTACCCTGAACAGGAGAAACAGCAAACCTAGATGCGTTTCGGCCTTTATGGGCCTCGTCAGTGAGGTGCAACTGATCTCCCTAATGCACAGTGAGCAAGGGGTCCACGTCTGGAGTCCCCTATTACCCTTAGGGAGACTAAACCCTAAGGATAATTTGCATAAACAAAAAACTAAGTCAGAAGGATAGTCTAGTGGAGCGTGGCAAGGAGTTCCAAAGAACAGGGGAATCATGAAAAGTCATGAAGACGAAGAGAGCGGTTGGAAGAATATTTTGAGCCGAGAGCAGAGACATAAGAGGGTGCATTATTGTTGAGGAGTTTATACATTGGGTCATGATTTAAAATTTTATTCCGGAGGCTATGGGAAGTCAGGGGAGTGACTAGATACTTTTTTTTTTATGTGCTTATATTCTTACCATATCTTGTTATGTTTTATATGCATTTAAAACACCTTTTATTCTTTATTTATTTCTGATTTTAGTTATCATTGCATTGTATTGCGCTAAATATCATAACATTCCCACAAACAGATGAGAAGAAGGAAAATACCTGTGAAGATGTAAATAAAAAAAATTAAAAAAACAAGCGATAGCTGTGATCTCTATGGCAGCAAACTAGTACATACAATTTCTTATGAAAGAGAATGGAATATTTTAGCAGGAGCTTTGAAGCCATGTGATGTTCACCTTGCCAAATTCTAACTTTTAATAAGCCCTGATTCTGGGTGTTTTTCTTTTGCATATATTAAGGGCGTTGAAGCTGAGAAATATCACAGCGGGTGAGTTTAATAGCACATCTGGATGCAATAAATCTGTAACAATGCTTGAAAGTGATAAAGGCAGAGGTGCCAAAGCAATGCAGTTTTTTACTCCTGTGTGAAATTTGTCAACGATTCATTGGGCACTCACTTTCCAGCTGACACTTTTTCTTCATTATAAAATCAATCAAAATGTTACATAGTGTTCAACAGATGTCTTTAATAAAAACATTGCTAGAGTTTGAGTCACACTTTAATGACACATTTTTAAAGGAGCCGATAGGTACTTACTTTATTAAACAAGTGCATCTAATCTACTTATTTATATAATAAAACGTGTATAATATATGATCTTACTTTTATATAACTGTAACTTGAACAGACGCATGATGTCATGAGATTCAACTGTTAAAAATCAGCAATGATTTCCTGCTCCCATGTAGTATACCGATTAGAACTCCCTGCAATGAAAGGAAATGGTCTAGTCAGCTGAATCCATTTAAAGGGACATGGAACACAATTCTTTTTTTCATGCATTTAAAGTGAGCATGTTTTAAGCATTACCAAAGCCGCGTTTTGCATGAAAAATATTAAGTAAAACCTGGTTAAATTTCACTAAAGCTAACAGAAAGTGCATATAGTATACATATGTCTGTAGATTTCATTACCAGACAAGTACATCTATATTACTGATCATTGGCAGACTAAGGCAAGCCTTCGATTAGTTATTCCGGTGAATCAGTTTTGTCTATTTGCTTTGAGGGAATCATTTGAAAAAAGAGAGCACACATATCCTCGTTTAGATGCAAAGAAATGTCCCTTTAAGGTCAGAGACACCTGAATTGTGCTTTATTGCAATGCCTATGCATATTTAATACAACTAATGCAACCCTTTGTGTTAATTTTCAAGTATATATATATTTATATATATATATATATATATATATATAAATATATATATATAAATATTAGGCTCCTAATGATCCTTCTGAATTAGGCTCATTATGTTCTTTTAGAAATACAAATTAGATTCCACAGGAAAAATACAATTACAATCTAAAAATGTGACCAAAAAAATAATATATATATATATATATATATTTTTTATATTTATATATATATATATTTTTTTTTTTTCTTGGTCACATTTTTAGATTGTAATTGTATTTATCCTGTGGAATCTAATTTGTATTTCTAAAGGAACATAATGAGCCTAATTCAGAAGAAGGATTAGGAGCCTAATATTTATTTTGTTCACTTTCTATGGAATCTAAATCTCTGTTTAATTTTATTTCAGTTTTTTCGATAAATCTAAAGTGAGACTGTTAATAAAAGTAAAAACATGTTCTGACAGAGTAAGAGTGTGCGCGTGACAGCTATAATTTATTGCTTGCCACCCACTCTTTAATACACTTGAAACAATCACTTCCTTCTACATTCTTCACTTATAGAAGACATTATTTTTGTCCCTTGTTCAGGTCACAGTTCGATTCTTTAGAAATATGCAACAGTAATGGAACAAATGTCTTAGAAGACACATTTTTCTATTTATTCTGTAACCAAAGCAAGTGTTTTAAAACATAAGGTAAAATGTTTTTACTCAGGGGAAGGAATATTAAATGGAAGTGTGTAAAATATGTTTCCATTTCACATAAAGCCTTTACAAATCGTGATTGATTGCGTAGTGAGAGAATATTGTAAAGCATGTAATTTGTTTGGAAAATAGGTCAAATTTTGTAATGTTCAAACAGAGCAGAGATTGGGGAGAATGTATAAGGAGATTCAGAATCTTACCTCATCATGCAATATACTAAAAGCCCAACATGGCACACCTCAAGCCACTGGGAACTGAGAGGTTTATGGATATTTTAAGGGTATGCATGCTACTATTTAGCATTGCGGCCTTCAGCTCCATGACGGAAAAAAACTACAAGGACAAAAATAATAAAAAAAACTCCACAAATTGATTTTTTTAAGAACGTTATAAAAATAATATAATAATTCCTCATTGTGATTGCAGCAGGAAAATAGTTTTAAAATCTGTGGGATCCTCCAAGCAACCCTGTCTGTAGGAAGGAGGATAACATTTAATTCTAAGCATATTTATACACTAGAGTATTCAGGATAAACTACAAGGCAATAAAATAAGGACTGAAACGTTCAGTCATTGATTGGGTAAATTATCATTTCAGTCCTTAAACCTAGAAATGCTTGGGTTTCAGTAAAGATCTCTATTTTACTTTTTTCTTTATCACCCCATCTTAGATTGCCTTCCTATAGTATATCAGTGTGACTGCCCAAAATATTGAGCCTTGTCACGAACCCCAGGATGCATGGACTTTTGTATCTTGCAACCAGACTCTATAGATACTAACGAGGGGGCGGGAAGGGCCCGGCGCGCGTCCAGTGTTGCCGCCACCGCCCGCACTACTTCACCCCCGCCCACGGCCGCGGCTCCCCGTTAGGGGAGACGGCAGTTGCGGACGGTGAAGGGGGGGCGGAGGTGCCTCGTCCAGCAGCTGCGCGTGCCCAGCCCCGCTTCGCGACCCAGCACGACCGACCCAGCCCTTAGAGCCAATCCTTATCCCAAAGTTACGGGTCTGACTTGCCGACTTCCCTTACCTACATTGTTCTAACATGCCAGATAATGGATGCAATGGTTTTTATTATGGCCATAAGGACCTTTTTAAAAGACACTTGCTGATTTGTTATGGTTTGTTTTCCCTGGACCCCTAAGGCCCTTTTCTACCAGGTCATTTCAGAATAGAGGACTCTTTGCCAATTTTGGGGGTTTCAGGGTATAATTACTGTATTGGCCCAATATCTCTCTCTCTCTCTCTCTCTCTCTCTCTCAGAGCAACCAGTAGTCACTTACAGTAGCCAAACACGATACCCAGTTTGCTCCCAGTACCAGGCTAAAATCCTGGCTAGGATTGAACTTGAGATAAATGGTAGAATAGGCTTCATAGCTTTCTATGGGAGATCCACGGAATTGATTGAGCCATGAATGGGTTGGGCAATTAAAGTAATAAGACATGTGAAACACTGATTTCTTACCATTTTTTTTAAATGGTATAAAAGGGTTAACTAACCAATGAAATTTATGTTCTGCATGGTGTGTTTAGAGGGATAACAATTATTATTTTTATTACTTTAAAATTATTATCTGCAACTTTACCATCGCTATGGAGCAGTATGTCTTTCGCATGAATGATTTGACCCATAATATATATATATATATATATATATATATATATATATATATATATATATAACGTGTTTGAGCAGTGCAGCAATGCCCCCCCTGCTTCCTGTCCTTGGAGTAGAATTGAATTATTCCCCCAAGATTTTTTGGGGCTCTAACACCCATGTACAGGAGAGGTTGTTTTAGAAACCTATGGAAATTTAAAGCAGAAGAACACCTTAAATATAATGAAAGCATTGACTAAATGTTAAAAATGTCACCCAAGGTTTTAAAAATGTACAATTCATCAATAGTCCCCAGGTTGTGGGAGTATTTTGAAATGTGAGCAGAGTTATAAGAGCTGCCTCTTTTCAATGCCAGATTACATGGCAGATATGATTTGTAATAAACCCCAAAACAATTGTTTTGTGCATGACAAACATTTATAAACTAATAAATATCTAAGCAACATGCATAAAATAATGCTTAACTGTTAATATTTAATAAGCAATTTGATACTATGTTGTATCTTGGTATTATAGATAGGAAAATATAATATGGGCACACAAAATAATTAAAAATGATAACACACCAACATATTCCATAGCGCTATGCAAGGGTTAACTGCAAGGCTAAAATCAATATTGACACAATGCAAAGAATGGAGGGATGGTCTTTGCGCCTAAATCAAAAATATATAGTGCTTGTTTTCAAAGCACCTTACAAGATTGTAAACTCACAAACTTACAATCTAAAGGGTTTGGGTGTGATATAGGAGGGAGATAGATACACGATGGCAGTGTGTAATAGTCTCAAGCAGGTGGAGGTGGCTGTGTGTTGCACTGTAGACTGTGGGTGTGGGAGTTATAGTGCTGTAGATATGTAGATGTTTATATTAAGGCTGTAGATAATACACTTTTTTTAAACAGGTGCTTTTTTAATTAGTTTTTTAAAGGTGTTGAAGCCGGAAGATAGTCTAGCGGAGCGAGGGAAAGAGATTCATAAAGTAAGCAAAGCACACAAAAAAAACCCTGAAGGTGGGAGAAGGTGATAAGAGAGGAGAAAAGAAGAAGGTCATTAGCAGAGCAAAGAGGGTGGTTGGGGGAGTATTGTGAAATGTGAGCAGAGTTATAAGGGGTGAACTGCTGTTGAGGGCAGCAGAACCATAGCCTTAAGTATGGTAGATGAATCTAGCGGATGCATTTATTATGGGTTGAAGTGGAAAAAGACAGGTGATGGGAGATCTGCAAGGAGAGAATTGCAGTAGTCGAGGTGAGATATGACAAAATAATGGATTAGAATTTTTAGCTATGCTTTGTGTAAGTAGGGACATATTTTGGAGATGTTTTTTATGTGAAATTGCGATGTCGGAGTGATGATGGCATTATCAACAGTGAGATATATTTTAGGTGTGGAATCTGTGGGTGGAAAGATTAGAGCTCAGTCTTTGGCATTTTGAGATTTGACTGGTGGACATCCAGGAGGATCATCTTGAGTGGCAGTTAGCAACTCATGCTAGAAGAGTGGATGATAGATCTGAGAGGTAGCTGAGAGGTAGATTTCAGAGTCATCTGCATATAGATGATACTGAAATCCTAAATAATTTATTAGGGTACCAGGTGAGGATATATACTTTAGATGGAGAAAGAGGATTGGGCCTAAGATGAAGATGAGGTGCCAGAGTAGGAGGATGTTTCATCTTCTAGGTAGAATGTGAGCCATGAGAGAGCTGTGTCATGGATGAGAAGAGAGCAGAGAGTTTGGATTAGAAGAGGGTGATCAACTGTATCAAAGGTAGCAGAGAGATCCTGGAAAATTAGAATTGAGAAATTACCCTTTGACTTGTTGGTTATTGTTGGAGCTGGAAGCAAGACTGGAAGAGGTCAAGAAGGGTGTTGGAGGAAATAAAATGGGTAATTATATTTTTTGAAGGATATACAAGACACATTATTCTAACAATAAATATGGGCTACGTATATTACCACAGAGACACCGGCTTTTTGCATCTTACTTAAAATAGCTGCCTTTATCCATTAGAAAGACAGAGTGAATGGTAATACAGAACCTATATTTTCAAATGATAATATACACACACACAACATAAATACACACATATAAATATACATATACACTGTGATGATCAAAAGTTTGCATACCCTGGCAGAAATTGTGAAATTTGAGCATTTATTTTGAAAATATGACTGATCATGCAAAAAAAAAAAAAAAAAAAAATTCTTCCATTGAAGAATAGTGATCATATGAAGCCATTTATTATCACATAGTTGTTTGGCTAATTTTTAAACCATAAAGATACCATAAATGACCCAAATGGCCCTGATCAAAAGTTTACATACCCTTGAATGTTTGGCCTTGTTCCAAACACACAAGGTGAAAAACAGACGTTAAATGGCAATTAAAGGTTAATTTTCCACACCTTTGGTTTTTTACATTGCAATTAGTGTCTGTGTATAAATAGTCAATGCGTTTGTTAGCTATCACATGGATGCACTGAGCAGGCTAGATACTGAGCCATAGGGAGCAGAAAAGAACTGTCAAAATACTTGCGTAACAGGTAATGGACCTTCATAAAGATGGAAAAGAATTTAAAAAGATACCCAAAGCCTTGCAAATTCCAGTCAGTACGGTTCAATATACAGTATATATATATATATATATATATATATATATATATATATATAGTATATATATATATATATATATATATATATATATAGTAACATCTCTATATTTTATTGACAGAATCCTCATGTAACTAAATCATATTTTGGTATGCTTTTTACATGTTTTTTCCTTTCCTAAATGTATTTCAATTGTCATTGATATTATAACTTAGTTATTATAATTAATAATAAAGTTCTCATTTGTTGATTATTTAATTAAAAATAATTCTGATGAACTAATTAGGAATATTTGTTTTTTTAATTCATATTTCCAAATTGAATGCTATTATATTGAAATGTAAAAGTGATTGTATCATATATAATATCTAAAAAAATAAAATAAATGTAATATGTAATAATACTTTCTTAAAATGTGTTTATAAAAGCCTTGCTATAACATATGAAGAAATGTAAAAAAAAATGTTTCTCTGAAAAAAATGAGTATTTTGCACAAAAGAAATCATTAGTATTGCATGAACAGTCTTGAAGGAACATGAAGACTGAACACAAAGTGAATTTGATCTTATACTCTCATGTAACAGCGTAAATAATTCTGTTAGTTCAATGGAAAAAACAAATACGTTTGTAATTTAAGTTTGGGTGAAGGCGCTGTCTGAGGCACAAGCATACAAGTAATCAACTTAGGATCGTTATATGAAACTAAAAAGTCCAATTAAGATGAAGTAGAAGAAGTGAAGAACAGGTAAGAAATAATTAAAAGATGCACAAAGGGACTATTTGCTGTGCAATGTCATTTGATAGTGTTGTATATTGAATTACAGTACTTACATAGTAAATAGTCCAATTACAGGAACAGAATTGAGAGTGATATATCTTTCTGTCTTTAGATTTATTTTCTTAAAAGGCCAACGGATAAAAGTACTTTTGCTATAAAAAAAAGTGGTAAAACATTGAAATGTAATGGCTAAATGATGAGAAAAATAATGAACACTTATTTCTTCTGACTTAGGTTCACAAAATAATAAAAACCCAAGAAGAATAAAATGCTGCATATATAATAAACCAAGTTATCAAAACATCATTGGACTCTGCACCTTGATTCTTTAAGAATAAGCTTTTGATGTCAAAAACACTGTGATTCATCTGTTACATAGTTTAGTTTGTCTGCTAAATGTACTACCTACTTCAAACCACCTACTTTTATGCAGAATTAGTTTTCCAGTCTGAACTGCTACAAAATAATAACTATACAAGTCAACTCTGGATTACAAAATGACGTCCTTGTCCTGCCATAAATGCAGGCTGCATCACTCTCTCTAAATATAAGCTTAAAATGAGCAAACCAGTTCAAAACCATCTAAAAGAACTATTTCACGGCTTACTACATAATTGCAAAATCCTGACTTTGCAGCACAAAATTCAGTAAATATTACTTATTTTGCACAATAATTAAGTCATATTCTTTTTTAGTTAAATTAAATGTTTCTTGCTTGGTACAAAATAGAAGAGAATATTATATGAATCAAACATATTTTCACAATGTAGTTATGAAGGAATTTGATTGAGCCTAAGAGAAGACAAACATAGCTAGTAAATGACATTTTATTGGAGTGGTAGAGTTCTCAGAAAGCCAGAGAGATGAAAGGAGTGCAGTACGGGTATAATTTGGGTCATGGTAGGTGTAGTGATTGAGAAGTCATCTTGAATTAATGAGACCATTAGGCAAATAAAGTACATAAATAACTAAATAATTTGGTTTTGAAAACATACATTTAGTAATATTTATTCTTGTTGTTTCTTGGATACAGATTGTATGTAGACTATATACCATTTTGTCCTCTTTATTACTCTGGATACATGTAAATTCACATAAAGGTCTCATCTAATTTATCATTACCAGGTAAAATTTCCTTAATGGACCCATGGAAAAGAGGTTTATCATATTGGACCCATGTAAAAGAGGTTAGTCATAGACCTTGTTAAGCATATTAAAGTGACACAGAACAAGTTCCATTTATTGAAGAAAGGAAAGTGCACATCAAAATATACATAATTGCAATTTGTTGTAATTACAAATTCTAAGTTGAGGTGTCTTATTATGTATATGTTATAAATATTTATGTATAAATTAACAGAAAGACCGACACTCTGAGACAATGACTTTATCAACGACAGTTAATAAAGAGTAGAGGTAATTAAGAAGATAAGCCTGACTAATTGTTATAAATATGCATAATGACATAGGTTTAACAATTATACTTTATGTTTCTGTGACAAATACCATTCTATCAGGAGTACTTGTTTTGGTAGGCTTCGGGATCAGCCAAGGTAGGTCCTGCCGGTTGTTCCTGTCAGTACACACCCTTTAGTGACTCACAGACTGAATAGGCGATAAGGGAAACCTAGGAAAGATGGGTCTGCTTCTGTGTGTCACCATTCTGCTCCCTAGTCACTGACAGGTGATGGGGCTTAGCCAATCAATATCAAGTAAGACTGTTAAGGTCCTGTTGTGATCACACTAAAGTGGCAGTTGTAACTCTCTTATGTACTATCCTTCTGCAACTCCTTGGTCTGCTTGTTTCACTACTGCAGATTGTTGTATCCTACACTGCTGCTACTACTGATGTCCCTGTCCAATAGTTTTCTCAGCATGAACTACTCTCTTCAAGTTTCAGTATTCACCTCCACCTGTTTGCTGGTTCCCGCCTTCAGCTCCCAGTCTGCTCCTGAGGATATCTGTTACCTGTGTATGTCTTTGCATAATTGTCTGCTGCATTGCCAGTCTGCTTCTGAGCCTTTCTGCTTTCAGTGCCTGATTCTGCTCATTGTTAGAGCACATGGACTGATCTAAGCAGTGGACTATTTGAACGATAAATATCAGGTTTTTCCAATCCTGTATATTTGTGTTAGTAAATTATTTAAGTTACCTCACTGAAAGGTCTGAATTTCTGTTTAGGTTCCTGACACATTTTTTTTTTACTTCATATGTTTATCTTCTTTATCATCCCCCACTACTATCTTTAATTAGTGTTAATAAAGCCATAAGTAAGACACTTTCTGTGTCACTTCAATATAAGCCTAAAATAACCTAGACTCAATTTAATGTTGCTGTTGGGAGTACTTTCTAGCATATAGCTGTATGTAGCCATTATGACTACACCCTAATGGAAAAACAATAAATAGCTTCTGATGTACAGAAATTGGTGCCAGAAGATGTTACCTACTAGGGAAGAATTAAGGTTATAACTTTGTGTATCTTATTAGTGTGTTATATTGAAAGCTTTGATTAGTTAAATAGCCAAGATGATCTATTGTGGCTACCTGGTTATGCTTAAGGAGAGTCATTTTAACAGTACCTTAACTAATGCAGAATGTGTTTAATAGCACAGTGTGACAAAGCTGGACAGTAATATCGGTGAATCCTGAAGGCATGTACGTAAGTCTATGGCTAAATATAGCAATTTTAAAGGTGCACCAGCTGCAGCACAGGTGGCGCTGCCAAAATTGTGCACAGTTTTCAAGCGCTGCCGAGATCATATACAATTTTAAAGCTATGACCTTTACCATTACCCTAACCCCCTAACCCTTACCCTAAACCTAACCCAAAAGCTATGATATCAGCAGCAACATTTTAGTGGATCATCTAGTGGATGCTCACTGCCACTACAGCTGACTGTGCCAGCGCACTCATAACAGAAAAGGTCAAAATGCTCTTACACAGCACAATTACACTGCATCCAAGAAAGGCTGTAACATTCATATTTAGGAGAAGAGTCTGAGTAACAAGAGGATCTGAAGTGGAGTTTGTGTGAAAAAAGGTTAAACCTTCGAGCAGTAGAGCTCCAAGGAACTAAATTAGGAGGGAGAACCATAGACTGACAGAAGTGTTGAAAGTACAAAGTTCCTGAAGTAGATTAATTGTGTTACCTATAAGTAAAGATCGCTAGGGAAAAGTCAAAGGGACTTATTAAATTGAAGCCTGCAGCGGCCATGGTAAGCAAAGCTTGCAGGCTTGAAAGTTACAGAGCGAATTAGACAAGCCCTCAACATATGTGGCCGAAATACAAATCTGTAAACCATGCTTCCGCACCTTCCATGTGTGGCCCGTGAACATGATCAATTAGTCAAACCAGTGGTTTCGGGTTGAGACGGAGCCAATAGTAAAAGAGATAGTCATCATTACGTCACTAAAACATGGAGGTTAAATTTCAATCAGCTATGGTTTTGAAGTCCGAATTGCGATCGGGCCCGCATTCCAATATAATATTCTAGTCAATGGGAGTCCTATTATATGTATTAACACATTGATTTCCGGGATCAATATAACACAGAAATTAAACATAAAACACATTATTTTTTATTGACGATTTGCGGGTTTGAGAATGATGCCCGATTAATATTAATACCTTACATCATTTACCCTTTAATTTAAAATACAGCAATGTGTTTATATTTGCTTTTACAGTGTTACAGACAGTACTTTAACCCCCTTTTCAGGGCCTCTCTAGCACCTATCGGGTTTTTGAATCCATTTGCCATTTATGGGTTTGAATACAAGTGCGTCCTTTGGGATTCGTAGCAATTTAATAGCAATAGTAACATTTACGGGCTTGACAGATCAAAGGCTTAGCTGGGACAGAGTTCAGATTTTGACGGCCCTTGGGTTTTTACGCTTGTAACCCACAGATTGTTTGGGGGTAGCTGAAAGAGGTCAATTTAATAGCAGTAACTCTTGAGGGCTCCTTTACGGGCAATTTAATGGAGCACTAAGTGTTTTGGACTTACAGTGCAGTGACCAATAACTTCATAGCTGAGAGTCCCTGATGTGGAGCATTTGGAGTGAAGGGTGAGACAGTGCTCCAAACACAGCTATTGCTACATCTTGTACAAACCAGATAGTGGAATCAAAAGAGAGATTCCTACCTGGAGAACGTGTTTTACCCCTGTGGCAAACAAGCAGTACAGGTATTGGGAGCATATTCCTGAATAAGTTAGGTGGTCTATGTAGCTATTTATTTATTTTACTACATTACTTGTTTATTTTTTTTTCTTAAAGCATTGTTGAAACTTTACCGTAGCCTTTGGACTGTGCCTCTGATAGCTATTGTAAAAGTACAAGAGAACTACCGTATGTAGAACCACTTTATCCCACACCTGTTAACATTTTAGGGTTAAATTAGATTTTAACAACCCCAATAAATGAGCTGTGTTTGTAATACGTTACTTTTCGAGCAGCAGATTTTATAAGATATTTGAGCTATGTTTCCAGTACTGTGTGTGCGTGTGTGTTGTGATTTATATGCTTCCTTTCCTCTTTCTTTAACAAGAAATAATTATGTTACAGAAGTACTGTACATGTAGAGAAGTATTTCTCTCTGCTGGGATAAAACATCACTGTCATTCAATAGTATTGAGTATATGTGAAATTCTGACTTATAACAAGATAAGCTGTGTTATCATCAGGGGTATTAAGCCTGGCAACATCAGCACTACATGTTTCAAATCCTTTACAACACAAATCAAGCTTAGATCAATAGAAAGTTTCAAGAGAATCAGCACAATGTGGCTGATAATTTGTTCTCTAAAAATTGCAACATTATATTGCTATGAGATTTGAGGATACTGAAACAATTTATTGGATTTAAAATTGCAAAAAGTAGTATAAATGTATAAAATAACTATTTTATATACACAGATGCAGTGCCCATTATTTATATGTGATTGGTTGAATCATGTTTTATTTTATCTTCAAAATTATTATTTTTTCATCCTGTGTTCATAATCTCGTAATGCAACAAATATTAGTATTATTATTATTATCTTTATTTGTAACATGCCTACATATTCTGTACTGCTGAGAAAGGGTTAAGTATGAAGAAAAACAAAAATTTACACATTGCAAAGAATGGAGGGCCCTGTCTTTGAGTTTGAATCTAGTGTGAGTGGATCTTTCACTGAGGCACCTTACAAGATTGAAAACTTGCAAACTTGCATTCTAATGAAATAACATTTCATAATACAATAAATGTGAAAATTCATCAGCCTCAGATTTTTCCACATTTTGTAATGTTACAACCCGGAATTAAAACTGATTTAATAATGATTTTATGTAACTGATTTACACAGTAGTCTTAAGTGGTAAACAGAGTAGACATAATTTTCAAAAGTGTTTACCAATGAAAAACTGAAAAGTCTTGATCACATTTTTCTGTGGGACACGTAAAGAAGTTCTTGTGCAACCAACTGTCTGAAAAATGTATAGAATTAGTTGAATGGGTCTACAAAGTGTCACATGATCTACAAATTATATTTGTTTCTGCAAGGTCCCACAGTTTGCTAAATAGCATATGTAAACAAAGCATCATGAAAACTAATTTGTTGTTAAATCTATTCTGGGACGCAGTTCTGGAGAAACCGGTCAGGTTAGGTTATAAAGAAATATCATACATCTTTAATATACTTGGAGACCTGTTACATTTTTTGTTAAAATATGTCTAAAGAAGACAATGTACCAAGTGACTAGACAGAAAAACAACATAGAGAACAGTGGTGATTTTAAAGGAGCTAGAGGGATCCACAGCAGAGATGGGTCTATAGGACAACTCTAATCTGGAAGCTCCATAAAGCTTTGTTTATGGTAGAATGGTGAGAGGAAAACCATCAATAAAAAAAAATTGTATTAAATTCCAGTTTGAATTTGCCAAAGGACATGTGGGAGGCACAGCAAATATCATGCTGTAGAAATGCTTTGCATTAGCAGGGACTAGTACATTGTTCAGGATTGAGTGCTATAAGTAACCTGTGCTGTGTCGGTGGCCAAAAGCTACATTCTAATGGTTTAAAACCAAGAAGCTCAAAGCCCAGACCTCACCTGAGAATCTGTGTAAAGAAATGAAAATTACTGCTTACCAATCTTCTCCATCCAACCTGCCAGACTGTGTACAATTTTGCGATAAAGAATGGGCAAAATTACAGGACCCGCATGTTCATAGAGACTTTTCCTATATGGAACAAAAATCATTAGCTAAGTCATTAGCTAGAAATAACATTTTACAGACCAGATTCCTGGGGACTTGAGTATTTTGTGCCATACTCCACTCTAGTATATAAATCTCATAGTATAAAAATAGACATTTCAGTGGTGCTAACCTGACTGCCTGGAATTCCCTGGTGCTCCAATGGTTAGGATGTGGTGCTTTCACCACTGCGACCTGAGTTTGATTGCAGTCAGGGAACCAAGAGGTCACACCACTCTGAAGCCAAGCAGGTTTGGTCCTTGTATGGGAGACCACCTAGGAATACCAGGAGCTGTATCCTATGGCCCACTGGAGAAGGGACAGGCAACCCACTCCAGTATCTCTGCCATGAATACCAAGTGGAGCAGCATGATGTGTTATGGTCCATGAGGACACGGAGAATTGGACACGACTGATTGACACAAAAAACACAACCTGATTGCCTAGACAGGGAACTGCAGCTCGGAGTGTAGGTAAGTGAAATAATATAAATAATGTGAAGTGCCCATAGTCTGCATTTTATTATGAAACCTGTGTACTTTTTTTGTATACACCATGACACACAGTTTTAACTAGAAACTAAACTAAATTCCCTGGGTATTTTGCCCTATTGCTTGATTCTTCTAGAAAATTACATTTTTGTTCTGATTGAGACATGCAAGTATCTTCCTTTGAGTCTATTTTTCTTTATTGTGAAGTGTTTTTAAATCACATTTCCACCCACTATAACCATCTTGGGATTCTGTAAAAGTGTTGAAAATCATGATTGCATTATGTTTCATTTTAATAAGCAATTATATCAGGTGTATAGATAGCCATAAAAGTTAATGCAGAATTTCATCAGGCATTTCGTTACTATAGCTTTTGCCAGGAAATTTTATTAGACAAAGACAATTACTCTTTGCATAGATGTAATTTTTTAGACCAACATGGACATTCTTGCTGATGCATTAAATTATTTTAGACAACTGATGAATTAATTTGTTGAAGCTAAGACATAAGCAAAACATATCATCTTATAAAAACCTTCATAAATAACAGCTCAGTTCATAGGATAACAATTAATTAACTTGAATAATAAAATGATCAAGGGTTTTAAAAGCTTTGGCTTGTTACAGATGACACCCTAGTTCATAGAAAACTGCAGGATATGAATCATGTTAAGTAATAACTGGATATTATGTCTTATAGATTATTTGCCTTAAAGAAACACACAAGTCCATTTTTATTTCAGCTATATTTTCTCAGCAAACATAATCAAAATTCAGCATAACATATGACATGAGCAGTAATTAAGAATTTGTGCAACTATTTTGTCCTCTCTCTCTAATTGCTAGTAGGTTGTATATTTGTTGAAGGGTGAGATTTGCTGTGATCGGGTTATGTCCTCCCGTTGCCCTACATTTACGCTGCTACTCAATTGGCCGAGTGCGCAAGTTAGCCCTCCTTCCCGCTGATCGCAAACCATGCTATCGGCAGTAAGCATTCGCGGGTTTGAACATGGAGCAAACTTGGAGCACTGTAAATGCAAATATAAATTCAACACAGCACTGTAAATCACTGTAAATGATGGGGAACACAATAGGTGACTTTAGGATTAAAACCACAACATTCTCAAGCTGGTACATTGCCAAAATCAAATACTTTATTTCATGTTAAGTTTCCGTCCATAGTCTTATGGGCTTGAATGACCACTAAGCCCGTAACTCGTTATTCAAGCCCGTAGAACTTCAATGAAATATTGGAGGTTGAAGCCCGTAGGACTTCTGATGGAAAATAAACATGAAATAAAGTATTCTATTTTGGATGTGCGGGCTTGATAATGTTGTGCTTTTAATTCTAATGTCAACCATTGTGTTCCCTATCATTTACAGTGCTGGATTTATTTGCTTAATAAGTGCTGTGATTTGTAAGTAAGCCCTTTGCAACAACTCCTTGGTACAAGTAAGCTGTGGTTCACTTTTAGCCATTTACAGGCTTGACGGAAGGTTAATCGGAGCGATTGAATAGCGATTTGGGATATTTTGCGCCCGTAACTCTCGCGCCCACGAAAGATCAAAGGCTTTGAGGGAAGTAAGCTGCAATTGACGAAATGGAAAGGAATCATAGCTAGTAGACGGTAACCTGATCGGAGCATGCAACAGTAAGGCAATTGAATAGCAACGTAGCTAGCTATCAGCATTTGCGAGGCCGGTTCTCCAAAACGTAGCAATAGAATGAGGCCCTAAGTTAGGTAGAAAAAGGTTTTAAAGTTTAGCAGGACAGGAAAAATAAGTCTAAAATAGAATAGAAAAAAGCTGACAAAAAGGAAAATACGCAACCACATATTCACTAATAAACCAATCAGTCCTTGACTTGGTCCCTCTGCGGTCATGTGTTCCAAAAATCAGCCAGTTCTTCAAGGCAGCTACAGCACATTGGCTGGCCCCAGCCATTAACTTGCTTAATATTCTCAAAAGAGAATCAATTTCTCATGAACAGGATAGTTTGCAAGCACAGAGGAGAATACATGCCTTACTCCAATCTGCTCTCTTGATAATGATGCATTCTTTCAGGCTTTTCTTTTGCCTGTAAAATTCATATTCAAGAGTTCTAAATCATTTTATTGAGTCAAAATCACCTCTTGAGATCAGACATCATTTTATTATTATTATTATTATTATTATTAGTAGTAGTAGTATGTCATTATTAATCACAACAACAATATAAATAATAATAAACTAAATATATTACATGTTATATAAAGATTTGCTACGACTGTGACCAAATGTTCTAGAAAAATGTTTTAAAAAGGTGTGATAATTTGATTTCTCGATTACAGAGAAATGTTATAAAATTCAAAATAATGCTTGTAATGTTCAATTAGTTTTTAGGGGACAGAGGATCTTTATTGACCATTACAAAAGGCTAATATTTCAATAGAGACAGACTCAGCAGGGTAGGCTGTTGATTGAATAGGGGAGGAAGACGATGGCTTCCTTTAAAAATAAACAACCAAAAAAATAAATTAATAAATTAATACTTTTCCACTATATAATATGAATAATATAGAAGTATTTCAATTTAAGGAAAGATAATTTTATTCTGTGACAGTTGCTTGCAGAAAAAGTACAGGTCTCACTCCCTTTCTCTAAAAAGGCTATTTAAACATTTGCTTATGTAAGTCTTCTTCCTTCATGAGCCTTTTCAAGGCCATTATAATAAAATATTAATTTATAATTATAAAAAATGTGGATACTGGATTTTGACTTCAGTTTTAATACTATTTTTGTTAATATTAATTGACTACTCCTGACAGCATTAAACAGTTTAAAATACATTAATAGTTGAAGTCATAACGTTCCAACAACTGAATACTTGTTATTCCTATTATAATTAAAACTAGCAACTTGCCAAAAATGAAGGGAGTAAAATTGTAAGCCTGGCAATGCTGTTTGCCACACAATGCGAGGATATGGGCCCTCTGAGCCCCGTTGGCGCTCATCTTGTGCTTTTCCCCTGTGTACTACCTTGCGTTAAAAGTTAGTGCCATGGGTTAATTGTTACTGCCATGGGTGAAGTCTTATTGGCTTGAGTTAAATGTTACTGCCTTGTATTAAGTGTTACTGGTTTGCGTTAAGTCTTAGTGCTTAGAGCTCGTATTTACGTCCTTGAGTCTCTTTGTACGTCCTTCGGTCTCATTTTCGTCTTGTTTATGTATTTTCGGCAGCCATTTTTTTCTCGCTTCTGCAATTTTTTATTGTGAAAAAAGGCAAAGTATGGGTCAAATTAACTTCCAACCTCACTCACAGGCTCCCTGGCTCTCTCCATGTGCTGTGTGTGAGTGTGTAAGTTAATTTGAGGCATATTTGTGTGTTTTTGCCAGTATTTTAATTTTGCTGGTTCGGCTGTTAAAGTCTTATTTTTGCAAGACCTAAGTCATACGGGCCATAATTTCACTGCTGTCACTAAGTCATTGCAGCTAAGTCCTGCGTGTTTCAAATGTTCGGGCGCAAAGTCCTACTGGCCTCATTGCAATCTAAGTCCTGCGTGCCTCAATTGCTTGCCTTGCTTTGTGAGGCTCGCAGTGCAATGAGCGCCTTTGGTGCTCATTGCAGCCTAAGTCCCGTGTGCTTCAGCCGTCAATGGCTCGCCTTGCTTTGCGAGGCTCGCAAAGCGTGACCAACAGCCTGTATATCCACAACTATTGTATGTGATAATATTTTGTTTAAAAACACGTTGATAAGTGTTCAGAATTGAAAGTGTATGCTTTATTTAACTTTACTTTTGGGGAAAAAAAATTGTTCAGCTTGTATTAGGACATCTTTCACAGAAGAGTCACTCTTCTAGAATTTATTTTTTTCATTTGGAAGGAAAAAGATCATGTAAACAGTATCAGTGTCAGATCTAAATAGTAAATAAACTCTAACCAAGGTCACCTTCCATTGGATTTTTCTTCTCATAATATATGTTTGCTGTCTCATGGTTGGTTCCCTGAGGATATTTCGAGTTATCTAAGTTTTCATTTTGACCATATAACACACTGAAAACATATTTTATTTAAAAAATTGATAATGTGATTTGCTTTCATGTTTTAGAAAAAAATAATAATCCTGATTGCATTTACGTTTAGTAGATATGTCTCAATTAAATCATCATCCACTAAAGACTACAATATGTTAGTTTCCATTTAGATGGTGTATAAATGTAATTAAATATTACTTGTGGTATATTATTTATTTTGTATGGTTTGCCAAGAAACATTTTTTTTTCAAAAACACCAGATTTTCTAAAACAAATTATCCTAGCATTTAGATAATTATTTTAAATAATTATATAAAATATCCACCTTAAAAGAGAAATTTCACTTAAAATTAAGATGATCTTAAATAAAGGACTATAATAAGAACAACCCAGCAATCAGTTCTGAAACTATTGTGACTTTTATTGCATTTTTGAGGAGACATTGGAATTTTCCTTTATTTTCTACCGTTGATAAGGATCTGATTTATAATCTGACTAAAGAGACCAAAAAGAGTTGTGATACAGCTGTGATTTATATTTGAATAGGCTTGCTAATGTTATTTCATGTATTTTCTGTAGATCAAAATATCTCTGTCTTTTTTTATATAACTTTTTTTGTGCACAAAAATGTAAGATCTATTACTCAGCATAAATATTTGAACTTCTCTAAATATAATATTTTATGTAGGAGCATCTAATGTGTAGCCAGGATTTCCTCTTAAATAACACTTTATGATGAGCTATGACCTAATTGATTGTGCAATCTAATTTTTTTTTTTTTTTGTTTATAAAAATAATATTTAAATTTATTTTATTAGATAAAGTACTGGTACTTTGGATAACCTAACAAAAGTTTTGAGTTTTCACTAAAATATATATTTCCCCTGAAACTTTGTCAAGTATAGGTAAATACCAATAGTAACATTTGTATGCTCTAGGTAAGCATGATTTATTGCATGTTCTGTGTCTAGCACTGGCTCTCCGATCCCTTTTGTCTTTTAAATTACTCTTCAATGTCAGTCTAGACATCATAAAGATTTGAGCATCAGAATTTATCACTGACCTTCAGCAATTTATATCATTCACTTGAGTGTGACTAATCACTATTAGTCATGAAGATGGGTTTGAAGACACATGAAGGACATACCGGAATACAAGATATATATCTCAATGGTTGTAAATCCCTTGTAGATAGATAAATAAATGAATACATACATAGATCAAATCAAATGTAAGAATTAAAATGTAAAAAATGTATCATTGTCTACATGAATTTCAAATGATTCCTGAATATATCAGGCTTATTCTCGACTAATGTGTGTGCTTCAAGATACTTTACATATTTTCCATGAAAATCATTGTACGTCAGAAGACAATTTGAAGATACAACTATAAAATGTGTAAAAAGAAAATAATTTACAGGAAGAATGAATATCTTACTCAGTTATTTTTTTTTAACTGACTGGTATTTGAGTCACATTCCATTAATTTTAAAATGTTTATAGATGGGTGTTTTTAGATTAAAATGACTATTCTACTTTATGGTACCAATGCCATATAATGATATTTTTGTATAAATATAATAATAATAATGACTGAAGATGATTATATTAAATTGAATTTGAAGGTGAGTGGAAATATTTAATATATGACAATAGTTATATACTAATTTTTCTACATTCACAAAGTTTTTCTGGAACTGTAAAAGGCTTTACATAGACCTTTCTGGACCTTTGTGGGCCAGTAAGAAGAATACAATATTGTGCCATTTAAGAAAAAATTGCATTATTCATCATTATTATTATAATTTTTGTTAATACTATTAATATCATATATATAATTGTGGACCAAGAACGTTGATCATGCCAAGGCCGTTGGTCACGTTTGTGGCCCTCGCTAAGTAAGGCCCAAAGTTACTTCGTTGCAATGAGCGCCAAAGTCACTCATTGCAGGCCTCACGATGAGCGCCATGGGCCCGCGGGACTTAGGCTGTATTGCAGGCCTCGCGATGAGCACTGCAGGCTCTCATCGTGAGGCTGGCAGGAATTATGCTGCAATGAGCGCCAAAGTCATAGCGAGGACCGTATTGCAGTGCTCACGATCAGCTGCGAAACACGTAGATGCAAACCAAGCCACGCAGTTGCGCGGTTGTGCAAAATTACAATTTTAACCGGTCAACACAAAACTGAAAAAAACACCAAAAAAAACCCAAATATGCCTCAAAATAACTCACACACAGTACAGGGGGAGAGCCAGGGAGCCTGTGAGTGAGGTTGCAAGTTAATTTGAGGCATGTTTGTTTTTTTTTATTATCAAAAATTGCCTAAGCGAGAAAAATAATGGCGGTAAAAAAGAGCTGAAAGCCAGTAACACTTAAAGCAAGATAGTAACACTTCCTTCAATACAGTAACATTTACACCAAGGCAGTAACACTTAACCCAAGGCAGTAACACTCATTACGAGGCCCCTAAACTACACGGGGGGAGAGAAGGTGAAGCCAAAGGTGCTCAGACGCGATGCCTATAAAGTACACAGGGGGAGAGCCTCGCAATAAGCGCTCATTGTGGGGCTCGCGATGAGAGCAAAAGGTGATCATTGCAAAGCAGAAAAGCAGGGCCTGTAAAGTATATGGGGGGCTCGCGATGAGTGCAGAAGGTTCTCAGAGGGCCCATAGCCTCACATTGTTTGTCAAACAGCCAGGCTTACAATTTTATTCCCATCATTTTTTAAAGGCAATTTCCTACACCAATACTACACTTATTAACAAGTGTATACAGTGAAGTTTGCTAGCATTTCTTAAATAAATGCGGAATCTCTAACTAAACTATGTGCTTTTTTGCAAGCCCAGTGCAACTTCACCATCCCAGAATACATTAATACATTCAAGTTTTTTATGTTTTTATTCTTAGTGTTAGGCGTAAGAGTTGTGAATTAGATTTAGTTATTTTTTGCCAAAGAGATTGAGAATGGGAATATTTACATGGATACATTTTATTTCATACAAGAACAGCGATCATTTTTTTTAAATTTTTTTAAATACACATATTTAAAATAAAACTGTGCATGGGGTATCTATCTTGCCACATGAGTGCTGTGAATTCAATGAATCAAAGGGTAATTCCTCTGTAGCAAATACTTTGCAAATGTGACAGTCTAATAGATGTTGTAACACTCTTAACTGTGAAAGATTGTATTGAGATCTCCAAGGCCTATTTGGATTCAGGGCAGAAATTGACTATAACAGATAGAAGAATAGGGTTTTGGGGTAATACATGGGATACATAACTTTTTGAAAGTACCAGAAAATGACCCTTATAACGTTCTATTTTTAGTCAGTAAGTATATTCTGGGCACACAGTATATATTGCACCTGAATGTGTATGTGGGATTGAGAAGGTGCTATGACATTATTCAAATCGGGATTGGACTTTAAAACAAACCCCTGCTGGATCTAAGCTGTATAAAAATCAAGTTCAATCTGCAGAAGCACCTGACACTTGTTTACATGTGTTTTCCTTTGAAAAAGACGTTGTTATAACGTCGAAACACGTGTCAGGAGTATGAAGGGGCGTGTTCTAGCGTAGCGCGTCCTTTCCAGAAAATGCAGCTTTTGTGCAGGGACTCCACAGTATCAAAGACTTCCAATGAATACAACGAGGCCTGGACAGACTGACTGATTACAGATAGTAAAGTTGAATGGGGCTTGGGACAATGACGAATTTCCTAGCCAATTGCTAGATTGATGAGGCAGCAGTTCATTAATAGAGAACTAGAGATAAGCTGGCAAACAGGTGCTAGGCTCTATAGAAAGCAATAACCCACAAGAGTGGACTGGAAGCAGGCTGGTAGTCAGCAGCATACTGAAATAGTAAGCCACCTAGACTTTGGTGCTTTGGCAGACTGAACTTGATATTTATGCAGCTTAGATCAGCAGGACAAAAGTATACACCTCAATCCCACTTGCACATTTAGGTGCAATATATATTGTTTGCCCAGAATATACTTACTGACAAAAAATAGATAATATATAAGGGTCATTATTTGGCACTATCTGGCATTATTCACTGCTGTTCTTGTATGAAAATGTATCCATGTAAATATTCCCATTCTAAATCTCTTTGATATGACTAATAGTGTGAACTACTAAAGGACCCAGCTCCCTAGTTCTCCCATGTTATTTTTTTGCCAGCCTCATAGCCCGCTGGGATCAGTTTTCCCCAAACTGATTCTTTTTCTGCATTGTCTGGTTGCTTTGGTGACTTGTTAGGGTGTTAATGGTGTGTTTAATTACTGCACATAAACATTGCATTTAACATACACCATTTTATATATGAATTCCGGACATATAACATGGTATTTATTATATGTTAAAGGATATACATTGAATGTTCAGGCAAGATTATTGTTGAGGGGAATTATAAATGTGTTTGTAGGGCAGGTGGATAGGCATTAAAACTTGGGTCTATGTATTAATGAGGAGTGACTTAGCATTAGGTGTGTGTCGGTCTTTAACTGTGTGAGCAGGTATTTGTAATTTATACTCATTTAGGAGATTGTTCTTTAGTGTTTTTTTATAGGAATGTATTAGACATTTGAAAGACTTTTCTGCTTTTGAATGCATAGGTTTAAATTTTATTTCATTAGAGTCCCGAAAAATGCTTTTTTTAGGCTATTTTTTCTTGTACAGAGTACACTCATAGCATCTTAACTGTATCGTAAGTGTTCTCGTTAAAATACTATTTTAACATTTTTTTTGCCTTAAGACCTTATAACAATAAATGGATAATATCACTTACTTATGTTTTAGACTGTCTATTTTCTTTGGGGATGAAGCCATATGCATTAGAAATGTAATACCATTAAATATTAATTAAAATACCACTTTTTTTGTTTTTACTTCAGTGGTCCTTTAAAGGAGCAAAAAAAGTTAGCTTTATATAGATGTTTTAATCCACTTCAATCCATTTCAAAGCTTTGCTGTGGTTTGCACATGCATTTTTAATGTTAATCAATGGTGAAATAAAATTTGGTTTAACATGAAAAGTGCTTACACTGGCCCTTTAAGATTCTAAGTGCATTTATATTAGTTGCAATTTACATGCAAATAACAAGCAGAGTGGCTGTTTTTGCAGATTTTTAATGTAGCAATTAATAGTAAATTACTTCAAGCAATACTTTGTTATATTGCTTGTTAATATATCAGTTTGAATTGCTTTTTACTCTCTGCTAAGAACTGGATTTTAATCAGTCGCATCTTCTAAAACTGATTCAATCTACGATTACTTTGGTAAATTAAGTACTATCAAGACCTTGAAAACAACTCTGAAAAACAATTAGAAAGAAAATGTGGTGGTTTTTTTATTAGTGATTGCTTTAGTAAACTGCCCAAATAAACTCTTGACTTGTATGCTGTAACAAGCTCTATTAAAAAGCCTATATTCTATGTAAAGGATTTTAAGTCTATAAAATGCTATTTTTATTGAGGTTAACTGAAATAAAAAAAAGTTTAAATTAAATGAAGGGAAATAATGCAACCAAAACTAGAAAGTAATACTTTTCAGGACATAGAGACTTTAAGGACTACTGTAGTGCATTTACAAATAAGCTCATACTTTTCTTTGCTGGTTATAGGTTATTAAAAACAGTTATAAATAAATAAAATAAATAAAAACATTTTACTTAATTTTTTAAACTGACAGTTTTCCCCTCAAGCAGAGCTAATTATCTCCACTCCCACTGCCTACACAGAGATAACAGCTCTATTTTAAGGTTCTTGCAGCTGCCCCATAGGCCTACCCACTGAGAGCTCATGAGCCACCATAGCCCCACCCACACTTTACTGAGCATGCTCAGTCGGAAGCAGAGCCAAGACTAGTCAGAAATTATTTTTAGTCATGCACACAGGAATAGCTCACTACACCCCTGATGACATAGATAGAATGAGACTTGAAGCTCTGCTTGAGGAGAAAAAAAACACAGTTACAAAGCTAAGAAGCAATGTTAGCTTTTATTTAGTTTGAACTGTATTATAACTGTTGTTTTTTTAGTCTATGTACAGCAAACAAAGAGCCTTATATGTAAATGCAGTACAGCAGTAAAGTGACACACCAAAGGATCAATATCAATGGCACTAGCTACCAGTGGCACAGTGCACTGAGGCCCTCCTCTTAAGGGCCCTGTGCTGGGTAAAAAAAAATTGCATTTTTTTTTCTGTAGTGTAGAATCCAACCCACCCAGATTCAACCTGCCACAGCCACCATAGGCCCCTCTGATCACCAGACGAAATTTGGTCTAAGCCTGTTTTAAAAAAGAACAATTCTGCTGAAGCTCCAAGAGGTAGCAGTGTGGAGCAGTATAGCACACTGCAGATGTGTATCAGGGAAGAGGTAAAAGAGCAAGGGCTGCATGATAGCAAATCAAATTAAGGGGGATGGGTTATTTGAGGGGGGAGCAAAGGGGGTAGGGATGGGTTCTGTGTGAGGTGGGTGCTGGGATGGGTTGGGTGCTGTATGGGGATGGATGTTGAGAAGGGATAGCTGCTGATAAGGAATGAGTGCTCTGTAGAGATGGATGCTAAGAGGGTGGGTGCTGAGTGGAGTAGATGTTAAGAGGAACTGGGTGGTATGTGAAGAAGGCTTCTAAGAGCTGTGGTGCAGACAGAGGAGCTGGTGAGCCATGAGGGACACTGATTGAGCTGGTACCAAGGGGCCCCCAAATTTTTCCATAAGGGCCCTCCATTTTCTAGCTCCGTCACTGTTCAAAATATTGTATCATTTTAAACTATAGGTAAGTACATTATTGATAAAATGTTATTAAATAACAAAATGTTATAACATTTACACAACTAACTACTGAATTTTTATCTTTGGTTTATCTAGAACTGCCAATGCCATCTGCACCAAAATCAATATAAGCCAAAAAGACCAGTGAACAAGACTCATCTTTAGTTTGTTACTAGATTTTGTTCAAGAAACCTGTATGTACCTATAATTCTATTTTATATATATTTGTAGTTGAGTCACTCTCTCACGGAGAGAGGAGACTGAATGTGGCCAGTTCGGCGACGAGGTGTAGCAGAAGTGTGGCCGGACTCTACCAAAAATCTGGCCTACTTAGAGGGTCAGATGAAAGGATATAGATAGGAGGCTAATTGGGCCGAATCAGCACAAGGGGTAGCAGAAATTAGGGGATTTAGGACGAATGGAAAGCTGGGAGCTCGAAGTGGAGTGATGAAGCGGCCGAAATATGACGTGGGCTTCTCAGCCAAAGGCTAATAAGATAGCTTACTAAAAAATGGCCAAATGATCAAGAAAAATAGGTGATGAAGGCTGATTTAGGGCTAATGGAAAGCTGGAGGCTCTAAGCAAAGTGATGATGCGAGCCAAAATATGATGTGAGAGCTTGATGAAGGAAGAAAATCTTGCTTTGCTTAGTTAAAAAAATAATCGAGGAAATGCTTAGTGAAGTGATTTAGATCTGAGTAGATAGCTGGCGGCTCGATTCAAAGTGATGTTTAAACCTGTGAAAGAATGCCATGTAAGGGTGAGAGGGGCATGTGTGATGGTGACAAGGGGCATGTCCTTGGAAATGGGCAAGGACACCGGTTGGCCAGAATGATTGAGTGGAGCCTGTGAAGGCTCATGTGTGACTGTTATTTAGTAGATTTCACTGTGTGGGAGCAAAAGCCAAATCGTGGTATCTTGGACATGGGCAAGGCAGGCTGCACAGAGGATTAGGGCCAAGTCTGTGACTTGCCTTGCTAAGTGAATGTCCTTTTGAAAGCACAATTCCCAGTGATGTAGAAGAATTCTTCTGGAACTGTGACTCCACAGAGATGGATGCCTTGGCGGGCATGTTAACCATCGCTCTCCATCGCAGACATAGGTAATAGAGGGCCGGACAACAGTAAGTGCTTGAGAGACGTAAGGGAGCGAAGCGACAAGAGCAGGCTTAGTAAGCCTGAGGCAGGAGAGTGCTGAGAAACAACCTTCTGGCACAGACTCAGTGATGGACTGAGGTGCTGGAGAGAGGTAGACAGGAAGTGCTTAAGAAGGCTGAGAAAGCCCCGCCTATGGAAGAGACGGAGAGAGGGATCCTCCCACAATACTATGTATTATATATATATATATATATATATATATATATATATATATATGTGTGTGTGTATTTATTATTTTTTTATTTATATCTAAATTATGTTATAATATATATTAATCTTACTTTCTTACAGCCTTATTAAACTGCGATTCGGACATTTTTTTTTTTTTACAGAAGTTTTTAGTTAGTGAAGATCTTGCTTTTGGATGAAAGCTCACCAACTAAAAATTTCTGTAAAAAAAATATGCTATCTGCTTAAATAAAGCCCTATTCAATTGGTCGAATTGCAATTTAATAAGGCTGCATGTAACTTGTATTTATAAGTGTTTTATACTTTTCAAAATTTGAAAAATATTCAATAAATTTAGTGTATAATATGTAACATGTATAATTATAGCTTTTTTGTGTTTTTAAGTAAAGTAATAATCACCAACAACTATTACGTTAGTGATGCACATTGATAAATATTAATGTGTTTATAACTAAAAATAACTAATAAAATCAAGGATTGTCATTGCTTTTACAAAGTAATATAATAAAAAATAAATAGAAAAAATTCAGTTAAGAATAAAATGCATCAAGTGAAAAACTTACAATTCACTGAATAATAACTCTAACTCATAATAATGCGTTAGTTGGGTTTTTAGAATGATTAATGTGACATGAACTTTAAATTACCACTGTGCTTTTAGCTTTGCTGATTTCTTTTCTTTGTGTAATATGTTATGTGCATAGATGTTTGTGGCCACTCCATTTTCCTGGAAGCTAATGCTTTAAATTGAAGGCTCGCTATATTTTCCTTTTTCTTAGAAGCATTTGTAGGTTAGATGTGTTGTGAATTAGTGAGGGTTTTCATTATGTTTAGGTTTTATTCTTGCTCTATTCAATATTTTTATGAATCTTTGTTAACCAGCTTGTTACACAAACTCTTCCATCATTCAATAAAACAATTTGTTGTATACATAGTAGCTTTAGCACCAGAATCTTTTCTATTTAAGAAATCCATTAATTAAAAATAGGAACATTTGTAGCTTACGAAAAAGCACTGAGTAAAATAGCATTAAGGTTATGGATATAAATGTAGGTTATACATGTAAAAATAAAATGTATTATCCACACTAAAACTCACAAACAACAAAAAATGAAAGGAGATACTGGCTGTTTATAACAAAAATGAAATTCTTTGTGTGACACTTTATTTTGACCTAGCCTAAGACTTAAACATCTTTCCATCCTGAGAAGTTGCAGTTTGAAGAAAAGTTAGTTGAACTGGTCCTGGCTTTCCAAAGAAACATTGGAAATGATCCATTAATCATGCCATCAGTGTGAAGTTTACACCAACAGCCATATTAATTTCCAGCCTCGTAAGCCCAACGTGTAGCACGTAAGGGCTGCGTGCTTCAAATTTGGCCAACTTACGTTGCTATTAAATTAAAAAGGTCTGCAAACTACAAGCGAGAAAGACTATTTCGTAAACCAGTTCTCGGCCGTAGGGGTTGGGTGTTCAAATGCAAACAATTAAGCGATCACTTAGTATAGGGGTCGGATGGAGCCAATGGAAAAAGAGATTGTTAGCGTTACGTCACTGAAAAAGGGGAGCGTAGATTTCGAAGTCCTGTGTGCTTCAAGTACAGATTGCGATCGGACCCACAGTCTAGATATAATGCAAATCTAATAAAGCAGTAAATCAAATATTCTATCACATGCGAGTTACAGTACATGTCGTAACACATCCATTGCAGGGATCAATATAACACAAAATATGAACATGAAATAAAGTATTTTTTGGGGCCGATTGGTGGGCTTGAGAATGTTGTGCTATTAATTCTAAGACCTAACATCACTTTCCCTTATAATAAATGTACAGTAGTGTGCTGAGGGCACTGGAGAGCTACAGTTCATTGAGGGAACCATGAATGCCAACATGTACTGTGACATACTGAAGCAGAGCATGATCCCTTCCCTTCGGAGACTGGGCCGCAGGGCAGTATTCCAACATGATAACGACCCCAAACACAGCTCCAAAATGACCACTGCCTTGCTAAAGAAGCTGAAGGTAAAGGTGATGGACCCTATTGAGCATATGGGGCAACCTGTGAAGCTCTGGTGAACCCCATGCCCATGAGGGTTAAGGCAGTGCTGGAAAATAATGGTGGCCACACAAAATATTGACACTGTGGCCCGAATTTGGACATTTCCACTTAGGGGTATACTCACTTTTGTTGCCAACTGTTTAGACTTTAATGGCTTGAGTTATTTTAAGGGGACAGCAAATTTACACTGTTATACAGGCTGTACACTTACTACTTTACATTGTAGCAGAGTTTAATTTCTTCAGTGTTTTCACATAAAAAGATATAATAAAATATTTATAAAAATGTAAGGGGTGTAATAAACAGGCATTTAAGTTATACAAACAAGAGGGGACAGAGATTGCTTTACGGGAGTATAAGGAAATCAACAAGGCAGCAAAAGCGCTATTAGATTGGCTAAAATAGAAAATGAAAAATTTATTGCAAAAGGGAGTAAGACTAACCCTAAAATATTTTTTAACTATATTAATGGGAAGAAGGCGATGAAGGAAGCTATAGGAACATTAGAATGTGAAACAGGCCATCTGAAAATTAGTGACCAGAAAAAGGCAGATGAGCTAAATAGGTTCTTTTCTTCTGTATACACAAGGGAGGTACCAGTGGTTGGGACAGTGCAACATAATGGGGCTACACTACCTTTGCCAAATAATTGGTTAACTCAAGAAGAAATACAAAAGAGGTTGGAAAAAATAAATGTTAATAAAGCCCCGGGTCCTGATGGAATACATCCACGGGTACTGAGGGAACTGGGTCCTGTAATAGCCAAACCATTATATTTAATTTTTCAAGATTCACTCAACACAGGGTCTCTACCAGATGACTGGAGAAAACTAGATGTGATACTTATATTTAAAAAGGGAGCAAAAACAAAGATGGGGAATTATAGACCAGTGAGCCTCACTTCTGTAGTGGGAAAGCTTTTAAAAGGGTTAATAAGGGATAATATACAGGAACATGTCTATTTGAACAGGATTATAAGTAAGAGTCAACATGGATTTATGAGGGATAGGTCATGTCAAACAAATCTAATTAGTTTCTATGAGGAGGTGAGTTGGAACCTGAATCAAGGCAACTCAGTGGATGTAGTCTTTTTGGATTTTGCAAAGGCTTTTGATACAGTGCCTCGTGGGAGACTATTGTGCAAACTAAGAGATACAGGAATTGCAGTAAATATCTGCACATGGATTGAGAGCTGGCTAAAAGACAGGAAGCAAAGTGTTGTAGCAAAGGGAACATAATCCGATTGGACTAATGTGGTAAGTGGGATTCCTCAGGGTTCAGTATTAGGTCCTCTCCTTTTTAACATATTTATTAATGACTGAGAGGTGGCATTGGTGTGTGGTGTCTCCATTTTTGTTGATGACACAAAGTTGTGCAAAGTAATTAAATCAGATAATGATGTGCTTTCCCTCCAAAGGGATTTGCATAAAATTGAGAAATGGGCATCTAAATGGCAGATGAGATTTAATACGAATAAATGTAAAGTTATGCATCTGGGAAGGAAAAAAAGCATGCAATTTATAATCTTACTTGAGCAAATCTAGATGTATCAGATATTGAAAGAGATTTGGGAGTGCTTGTGGACAACCACCTAGGTAACAGTGCTCAAAGCCAAAGGCAAATAAAATATTAGCATGTATTAAGAAGGGTATAGAAGCAAGGGAAGCAAATATAATTCTGCCACTATACAAATCTCTAGTACGCCCTCATTTGGAATATGGAGTACAATTTTGGGCACCACTTCATAAAAAAGACATTTTAGAGCTGGAAAGGGTACAGAGGAGGGCAACAAAACTAATAAGGGGAATTGAGGGGCTAAGTTATGAAGAAAGACTAACCAAATTAAACTTATTTTCTCTAGAAAAGAGGTGTCTAAGAGGAGATATGATTACCTTATATAAATATATCCAGGGTCAGTATAAACTTTGCCAAGGGAGCTTTTTGTGCCAAGAGGTTTTGAAATGACAAGAGGACATCCCTTGAGGGTAGAAGTGAAAAGATTCCACCTTAAAGAAAGAAAAGTGTTCTTCACAGTAAGGGTGGTAATCTGTAGAATTCTCTACCAGAGGAGGTGGTGACAGCGGATTTGATAGATAACTTTAAAAGGGGACTGGATTTATTTCTAATTAAAAAGGGAATTCAGGGTTATCATGGATAATTAGAGAGACCGTATTGATCCAGGGAGAAATCCGATCGCCAGTAACTGAGGTAAGGAAGGAATTCATTTTTTTTTTCCTTTGAGACGATTGGCTAAGTCTCGCTTGTTTTTTTTTTTCTGTTTGCCTTCCTCTGTATTCATTAATAACTAAAAATAAAATAAAAAAATAATTAAATAATTGATTAATAATTAATTAACAATTTAATAATTAATATTTAATCCGCATATTGCAGATCAGAGGAGATCTTAAAAGGTTGAACTTGATGGACTGAAAGTCTTTTTTCAGCCTTAATTACTATGTAACTATGTAACTAGTTAAAACATTGTAAGTGTTCTTTTATATATACATAGCAATTTTCATGTGTATCTTATCAGGCAGAACACAAAAAAACTATTAGAGTGTAAATAATAAAAGGAATAAAATAAACTATACATTGCAAATACAAAAGCCGCTCATTGGGTGCAGTAGACGGAGTGTGAGGAATGTAGGGTTTGTGATGAGCGCCGAAGGTACAGCATTCCCAGCCTTAACATTTTATTCCCGTCATTTTTGACGGGCAAGTAGCTAATTACATATATACCCAAAAATAGCCTGTGTCTCTGCAAATATGATAAAATGGGAAAGCCGATACATATAATCATAATTGGAAAGGAATAAGTTATCAATAATTGTAAGCTCATATTAACTTTTACAGATGACAACACCATTATGCTACAGATGGTACACTTTACTATATGTGCAATACACCTTTATAGAAAAATATACTTACATACTGATCACCAAATATACTATATTTAAAGTCAGAAAAATAACTGTTTGAAAGAAATAATAAAAAACTATATATTTCTGCATTGCTCTGCCATTAAATAAAAGTATAAAAATGCTATGATCAACAAAGAATGAGGGAGCTCTAATATGATGTGTCAAAGTGTAAAATAAAAACAAGACTTAGCAGCTAAAATTTAAACACACAGATAAATTAGAATAGTGAGGGGAAATCTATAAAAATATATATATTTGGTGATCACAACTTTAAACGAAAAAATAGGACACTGTACAGAATGACCTATTGTAATAAATCAGATAGTTAAGATTCCCAAATAGTTCACAATGACGATGTAACCATTGAAATAAAAATTAAATAAAAGGGGGAATTTATTATTCCCTTTAAGACTTGATTACACTCTTTTTGTCTTATCTTACCAATATAACCTTTATAACTCTTCTTTACTCATTTAGGGAATAATGGTTATCTAACAGTGCATACACGGAGGGTTACACTCAGCATTATTCTTATTTTGGAAGCCTCCTCAGGTTCATAACAATACAGTATACTTCAAGTTCTCATTCAGGCCCTTTGGCATGACTGTATTCTATCTACTTTCTGGTTTTAGACCATTCTGTTTGCTGTCAGCCCGATTGGCAACTTCCACCATTATTATATTCAGCCTACCAAGAACCAATTGAATAGGGCTCTATATAAGCACAGAGCATATTTGTTTTACCAAAGTTTTTAGTTTGTGAACTTCTATCCAAAAGCAAGGTCTTCACCAATTAAAAATGTCTGTAAAAAAACATATGCTCTGTGCTTATATAGCGCCCTATTCAAATGGCCAAATCGCAATTTACTGTCTATATGTTAAGGGCAAAATAAGTTATTTCTGCATAGGTATATTTTCTGGTTTAATCATATTTAATCATATTGGTTTATCAAAGCAGAAACAAAGAGGTTATAAATTCTTTATTTATTAAGCCTTGATATTGTATACATGTATTGCTTACTGTTGGTACCCACAATTAGTCCTGGGGTTATAAATACACTTCACATTTATTGAATTAACATTTCAAGATGTATAAGCGGGGCCTACTGGCCATCCAGTATTTTTGTTTTTAATATGTTTTTAATTCTGTGTGGTTTGATTCACATCATAATAAAGATCATTTTATTAAAATTCCTCATGTTTATATTAGGTTTTGGATTAATCATGGTGGTATGCACTGGGGTGGTTCAATCTTTGTCTAGTTAGCATATCTGCTGAGGTCTGAAATATTACAATTCAACATCGCAATTCGGCCGATTGAATAGGGCTCTATATAAGCCGAGAGCATATTATTTTACAGACGTTTTTAGTTAGTGAAGACCATGCTTTTGGATAGAGGTTCACTAACTAAAAACTTCTGTAAAAATATGCTATGTGCTTATATAGAGCCCTATTCAATTGGCCAAATCAAAATTTAATAAGGCTGTAAATGTCTACACTAGTTCTTTTGTCAAATACTAATTTTATTGCTTATTATTAAATAAACAAACTCTATTGTACCAGCACAGCAGTGGTATTTTCTTTTACTAGAATGTTTTATTTCTTTATATTGTAAGGGCAGGGTTATACTAGGGAAATAATAACTAGTTTCCAGAATTCGTAAATGTCACACAATATAAAGCTGTTGCATTTTCTGTTTTCACAAATTCCTCCCTGTAGATTCGTTTTATTGTAGTCTTACTTTCTTCTATCACAGTGAGATCTTTGGTTGTTAGCAATAAATTGTAAGAAAACAGGCAATTGTTGTAAATGTCAAACTTAAACAGGCTTACTCCTGCCCTTTAGACCCATGAGTAGCTGCCATGGGACCCACTCACTCTTGTAGATGTTGGGTACCAGTGGTATCCATAAAGGCCACTGTCCCAATTTATTTATCAGCATTGCGATCTGGTTTGGATTTAGCACATACTTTGCAAAACTCATATGTTTAATAGTTTCTGAGACAAACACAATCTATCAATTGACGATTTGAACATTTCAACTTTTATTAGAATTGATGGAAATACTTTATTCTGTATGTTATATAAAAAAAACCCATCTAATTAAGAAGTCCAACTATTGTTAGAATTTTTTTAGGTGACATTTGAGTTGAAAAGTTAAACTTTGATACTTTTTGTATGTCCAAGTGACTATGAGATCTTTTATTTTCTTGAAGAACTCAAGGATTCATTATCTCTGAAAGGAATGGTGACCTCCCATAACCTTATGTTTCACCTGCTTGTCTCCGAGGAGTACAAATAAATGTCTGATCATTGGAGCACTGCTGCACACAGATTACTTTGTTTTGTTAGGAACTAAAACTATTTGGGCTCACACGCTATCACAAAGTTTGTTTTTTAGTTTGAAAGCTATAATTACACAATTACAACAGTAATAAAAGAATTTGCTTTGAAAATAAAAGTTTCCGGATTTATGGATACTGCTTGGCAGCATTGTGTAGGGCGGTCAAACTCAAGTGTAAAAGCCTTATTAGTTTTTCAATGTTTTATTATAATTGTTTTTTTATTGTAATAGTTTTACCTTTTACGGACTCAGACTATTTATTTACCTTGAATACTTCAGAGTCAAACTGCTCCACAGGATTTATTGAGAATGCGCTCAGGGGACAAGCTTTCAGGTCCTTAAAGGACATTCTTGTATGGGTTCACTGGTGGTCCGTGGTTAGGATTCGGTGCTTTTACTGCTGCAACCTGGATTTGATTCCAGTTAGGGGATCAAGAGTCATACCACCCTGAAGCCATGCAGGATTGGGCCTGGTCAGTACTTGGATGGCACACCACCTAGAAATACTAGGAGCTGTATGGCAACCTACTGCCATGAATACCAAGTGGATCAGCATGGTGTGTTATTCAGAGCAATCAAGTTATCCTCAAAACTGCTCCCAGACTGCGGAGTGTCCCATACTCAATCAGATGTCTTGCACTATAAATGAATGCCCTTTGTGCTTAATTTGTCTAAGCAAACCTACTTTTCATCTCTTATCACAGCACTGTCAACTACCTTCTCAGACCCTCACCCCCACTCCATTATACAGCTTTACAGCACAAGTCTATGCCAATAAAAAAAAAAAATTGACACAATTAGACATGGCAACTCTACACGCTACACCACAGACATATACCATCCACCCCTCTTTCCTCCCACAGACACAATCTGTTTCTTCACACTGGTTACAGAGCATGACAGATCCAAACTTCTGTCTCTTCCTTATCTAACAAACTGCTCCCTTGATGTCATTTTCTCATATCTCGTCCCCGCCATTTCTACCACCCTCACTCATCTTTTCAATCTAGCGCTCTAAACTGGCACATTTCCATTCTCCTTCAAACAGACCCATTCTAAAAAAAAGAATCTACCGGAATGACTAGTCTACACTTGCCGTAATCACTTCTTAACAAACCATTCCTTACTCAACCCACTACAAGTTCTCTTTCATCCCCAACACAAAGTGGAGACTGCTCTCACAAAGGTAACAAAGTGACCTAGTGACTGCTAAGTCCAGGGTACACTTCTTATTAATACTCCTTGATCTCCCTGTTGGTTTTGACACAGTTGACCATCCACTTCTCCTGCATACACCCCATTCCCTAAGCTTCCATGGCACAACTCTCTCTTGATGGTTTGAGTCTTATTTATATAACTGTTCCTTCATAGCACCTCATCCCTTCACCTACATCTTTCCCTTGGGGATCCGCTCAGGGCCAAGTCCATTGCTTTCCACTCTCTCCACCTCCTCCTCATGTAGTAAACTCATCAATGTCTATGGGTTACAGTACCATATTATACTAATGATACCAAAATCTTTCTCTCCTCTCCAGATTTATACCCAACACTTCTAATCCATGTCAAAAGATGTCTTTCACACAAAGCCTCCTGGATGGCCTCTTGATTTCTAAAAGTCAACTTCTTAAAAATTCCCCCTTTCTCCTCCACCTATATATCCTAAATTAGTTACTGTAGAGAAGGCAAAAATAACCTGAATATCTAAAAAAATGGGTTGGTGTGTTGATTCAGATCTCTTCTTCATCCCCCACATAAAATCACTAATAAAATCCTGCTGACACCACCTCCAGAACATCTCCAAAATTCATCCCCTCCTCAGCCAAGACACTTCTCATCCATGCTCTCACCCCAGTCTCCGTACAATGTCAGACTTCTACTATTGCAAATGTATCCTAATTGGCCTTCCAATAAACTCATTACACTCTGCCAGTCCCTATGCTGACTCCCAATTTCCTCAAAAATTATTTCCTATATCCTTAAAGTCACTAACTTCAAATATTCAAATGCCCACCTGTGTAGAATCTAAAAACAAAATCATCCACAACTTTACAACAGGTAACCCTTTCTGGTTTACCTAACTCTCCCTCTTCATTAATCCATACAGCAGTCCCCTTCAACGCATGTTTCTAACCAATAGCACTTCTTAGATTGTAAGCTCTTGTAAATTCTACTGGTTCTCTGAAAATAAAATATAATAAAAAAATAATAGCAGATGGGAGCATACCACATTCCTGCTAAAAGGTTGCAATGTTATACTTGGCAAATTAAAAAAAAAACGTAAACCATTTGAGCAACGTGTAGGTGGACTAAAGCGAATGACATGACTTGTGATGTCACTTTTATTTGTAGGTTAGTTTAAATAGTTAGTTACATATTTATAAATGGGGCATTTATTTTAGCCTTGGAATAAAGAGCAATAAACAAAAAGAAATTATGCATTTTATCAAAAATATAATAGTAATTATTTTAAATATACTTGCAGTAATTGTGATGAAAGGAATGTAGTTTATAGCTTATATTACAAAAGGAATTGGCCAAATGTGTATTTTATTAATTAAGGACCATAATATTTATTTGACATATTGGTACACAGGAGTTTATGTACTAAAAACATAAAAAAAGATATGTCTGACCCTGTAAGGAACAAAGGCATAGATGCTGATGCCATTAATGCCAAACTGAATACAATAGTTAAAAATTGTTGTTTTTAAGATTTTTTAAACCTTTTTTTTTTACATTTTGGTATTAACTGAATCTTTTTGCTAAGGGTATATTATACATATCATACATTTCAGTGGTCTTTTAACCTGAAACATGTTGAACAACATGAGTGTGAAGTGGTTAACCATATCACAACAAAATGTATTTAATATAAAAAATATTTTTAATAATTATTAATTAAGGACCATAATATTTGTGTAAAATATTAGCAAAGCTGCACAGGAGTTTATGTACCAAAAACATATAAAAAACATCTAGAGAATGCAGAGGATTATCATTTGTTTTTTTATTAATACATTAATTAAATTCAATCAATGATATTTACTTTTATGTAAGACCTACAGCCATTCTGGCATCTTTAGACTTCAACTCAATACTATAGTATCTATATTATTATTATTATTATTATTATTATTATTATTTTTTTTTTTTTTTTTTTTTTTATTATTTCTAAAGTACCAGCAACGTCTGTATTACTTTCCAAAGAGGGAACAACATAAAATGTCATAACTAATTAATTAAAGAATAAGGAACCTATTCAATTGAGCTATTGTTGTTTATGGGAGCCCATAATGTAGCCCGTAATCTAATTTGCTATTCAATTAGCATCTTTTAGCAAGCCGCAAACGATCTAAGGGTTACAGGCTGAAAATCCTTGCGGTTATCAAAATCGTAACTAACAACCCATCAAAGTGTACCAGATAGGACTCGCAAGGGGGGTTTAACCCCTGTTCGCAGCACTGTAAATGCAAATAAAAAATCAATACTACACTTTAAAGATGGTGAAAGCGTTGAAAGACATTAGAAATAATTGAACGACAATCTCAAGCTCGCAAATATGCAATAAAAATTTGTTTTATTATGTTTAATTTCCGTGTTATATCAATCTCGATAATCAAGGAGTTAATACATATCAGGCCACCCACATGGACTAGAACAGTATTGTCATCCATTTTTTATATTTTGTACATTGATTGCGGTTTAGCCTCCATGTTTTACTGACATAATGACGACGGTCATTTACTATTGGCTGTTTCTAGATTGGTAGTTACGGCTTAATTGCTTAATTAATCATGATCACACTTTGAAATGCTACCTATGATTTCATGGTTTCGGCTGTTGGCCCGTAACTTGCGGGTTTGTTCAATTGAATTGCTCTGTAATTGTAGCAAATCTCAAGCCCGCAGACATACGGCCTTTATAACGTAATCCGCAGGCTTGCAATTGACTAGGAGCCTAATTGTTTTATAAAGTTTGATATGCTGATTTGATGCCACACATAAAAGTATTTTTCACCTTATAATAATGTTCTTTTGACACATGCATTCTAACCTCATACATTCTTTGGATCTGAGCAGTACGCCCCAGCACTTCTGTCATTCTTTAATTCATTTTTAAATTGACATAACTTATTCAGCTTTTTGAGTGACCCTAAATAATTCAACTAATCTCTATGCAGATTTTTTTTTTCTTCTTTTATTAAAGCACTCAAGAGTATGTATAAGAGATATATGAGTTTAAAAAGTAATGGAGTGAATATCAGTCAGAATTGCAAATGATTAAATGATATCTTAAACAGTGATTTTCTAAAAACTGTATTGAAAATGACTGTTTTTAAGTTATTGGGGACTATTACTTGATTTGCCAACACAGACACTGGTTGCAAAGCATTTTTTGTGCCAAGAGGTTCAACTGTCCAGAGGACATCCTTTGAGATTAGAAGTAAAAAGATCTCACTTTAAAGAAAGAAAAGGGATCTTCACAGTAAGGGTGGTTAAACTGTGGAATTCTCTACCAAAGGAGGTGGTGACAGCTTATTTGATAGATAACTTTAAAGAGGGATTGGATATACTTTTGAATAAAAAGCGCATTCAGGGTTATCCTGGATAATTAGAGAGGAAGCATTGATTCAGGAAGGAGTCTGATCGCCAGTATCTGGGATCAGGAAGGAATTTGATATTTTTTCCCCTTTTGAGACAAAAGTTTCACTGGGTTATTTTTTTCTGTTTGCCTTCCTCTGGGTCAATTATCAATTAACAATTAATCCACCTATTGCAGATCAGAGGAGATCTAAAAAGGTTGAACTTGATGGACTAAAAGTATTTTTTTCATCCTCAATTACTATGTAACTATGTAACATTGGGCAAAGTGACATGCATATCTATTCAGCTTGATACTAAAATTGCAGATTAAAAAAAATGAATTTTTTATTATACCTCATATACAATCCAATAGTTTGTATCTATAGTATTTAGCGGAAGTATAAAGATGGCTGTATCCAGTATTTCAGATTAACAATCAGAGTATTACAGTATATATAGTGATACATTTTTTATTGGACAAATATTTTAGTTAGAGTAAAACGTTTTTGAGACGTATACCTCTCTTTATAAAGTTAGTAACAATACTTATTTATTCAGCTTATATGAGGAAGCTAAGATGTAACATAAGCATTAGAATATACAGAACAGGAATGCTAAGAAATAACAAGTCCATGTTGGTGAGAGCACATTTGTAAGTTGTTTGAGTATTTTGATTTCCAGGTTTTGGATGGAGTGATCATTCTGGTAAAATGGTACTTTTTAATAAAATGTTTCTGTAAATTCATTCTTAGATGGGATTTGTGGCTAGTTTCCCCAGCGTAACAGCCCCTTTCACATACAATGCATTGTATTTAGTGATGTCGCGAACATCAAATTTTCGGTTCGTGAACCGCGGACGCAAATTTCATCAAATGTTCGCGAATGGGCGAACATCGGCAAACCGCCATAGACTTCAATGGGCAGGCGAATTTCAAAACCCACAGGGACTCTTTCTGGCCACAATAGTGATGGGAAAGTTGTTTCAAGGGGACTAACACCTGGACTGTGGCATGCCGGAGGGGGATCCATGGCAAACCTTCTACGGAAAATTACATAGTTGATGTAGAGTCTGGTTTTAAGCCATAAAGGCTTAATCACCTAACATTCCTAAATTGTTTGGAATAACATGCTTTAAAACATCAGGTATGATGTTGTATCGATTAGGTAGTGTAAGGGTTACACCCGCTTCACAGTAACAGACCAATCTCCCCATTTAATGCACCGCAAACAACTGCAAACAGTCCCTTTGCACAACCGCAAACTCCCCATTTGCACAAGGTTGGATACCAAGCTAGCCATGTCCCATTCCTTGTCCTCACTGATGTCATTGAAGGTCTCTTCCTCCACCCAGCCACCAAGGGTCCCGAAAGGTGACAACAAGCCCCCTGGGACGCCTGCTGTGTTTGGTCTTCCACCTCCTCAAAGCCACCTTCGTCCTCTGACTCCTCTTCTTCAGACTCCTCTCTCTGCGTTGCCTCTGTCTGCGTTATTATAAGGTGTGTACTGTTAAGTAGTACTATTCCTATCGGTTTAATCCCTGTTACGTCCACTATCAGGGGACGTGTATATGGCATGGATTTTTGGAACAGGGAGATGGAAAAAGATGCTTGGTCGGTCCTCCCACTTCAAATTTGGGGCACTGCGCGTGCAATCTAAGGTGCCACCAGATAGGAGTGGTGTGTTCAGTTGTACTATTTATTCCTATCAGTTTAATACCTGTTACGTCACCTATCTTTCCTCCCAATAGCACATTCTATATGTCATCAACCGGCCTGTGTGTATTTAGAGAACCACACTTTAAGGCCCTTAACCTGGAACAAGGTGGCTTGGCTATTAGAATTGCATCAGAACATTAAAAACTCGCCAAAACCCCTAATCAGAAACTCACTATCATAGTGGAAATGGGCCAAGAAACACACAGGTTTGTTCCCTGGATCCACCCAAATGACCCCAATTCTTGACCACCCTCAGGCCCCGAAACACATGAGCACAACATCATAACACTGGTGGAGGTCAAGGAAACTAGATAGACTGGGAGACTGGTTAGTAAAGGGCCAGATGCTCACCTATGAGGAACTGAGGGACAAGCATGAGCTACCGCTGTCAGAACATTACAAATAATGTAGGCTGAGGCATTTCACACACTCCCTGACCCAGAAACAGGGGAAACCGGTCTGAAATTGGTTCTCCAAAATTTGTAAAGATAATCCTCTATCAAGGGGGATCATTGGGTCGCTTTACAAATATAAAACATTTGTTACTGGTTAAAGCGACACTGGGGGAAGGACCAGAGTGGGGGAGCCCTGGAGACCCTTCAGAAGCAACCGGCGGCAAAATCATCCCAGGAAAGGAGGGGTCGCTTACTGAAGCCTGCACTAGGGTAACCCAAGGGTGATTGCCCAGGTTAGATATTGTAAATAATAAGCTAATACTGCTGGAGGGTTGATAGCTAATAGGACTTTGGTGTTTCCTGCAGATATACTCTTTACTATTGTCTGTTTTACCATGTTTTAGGTATCTCTTAAATTGCAATCACAGTAAGAAATTAGAAAAATTATTAACCTAAAAAGTAAAAATTAGAAGGAATAGCCAGCTAACTTTCACAAAATGTCGTTATTGTAAATATGTATTTTTGCACAACTGTTATGCAAAACTGATCAAAAATGCTTTATTTTTCATTACATGCTGTATAATTATTCTGACAATAAAATAATTTAAATGCAAAAATTAGGTATTGTTGCAGCGACCAGAAAAATTGATGTTAGTTTGCCAGGCAGAAAGTGCCCTAAAACATTGCGTCTTGAACCCTAGTTGGTGGCGGATAAGTCACGCAAGTCATCCGGCATTCAGGGATAAAATACAGCAGCGTGTGGACCATTATTAGCTCAAGGCAGCTCATCTATCAGGCCTTTTTTAATCTAATGTATCGCCCACTGTCAGTCCCTTCGGGATCCATCCCTCATTCATCTTAATAAAGGTGAGGAAATCTAGACTTTTTTGACCTAGGCGACTTCTCTTATCAGTGACAAAACCTCCTGCTGCACTGAAGGTCCTTTCTGACAGGACACTTGAAGCGGGGCAGGACAGAAGTTCCATGGCAAATTGGGAGAGCTCAGGCCACAGGGCAAGCGTGCACACCCAGTAATCAAGGGGTTCATCGTTCCTCATAGTGTCGATTTCTGTAGTTATGGCGAGGTAGTCTGTTACCTGACGGTCGAGTCGTTCTCTGAGGGTGGACCCCGAAGGGCTGTGGCGATGCATAGGACTTAAAAAGCTCTGCATGTCCTCCATCAACAACAGGTCTGTAAAGCGTCCTCTCCTTGCCGGCGTGGTCGTGGGAGGAGGAGGAGGATTATGTTCACCTCTTCCGCTGTTAGATTGCCTTTGTGCTGTGACATTACCCTTAAACGCTATGTAAAGCATCCTTTCCGACTTGTGGTAATTCTGTAACATTTCAGGCGCTTTCTGCTTATACCGGGGGTCTAATAGCGTGGACACCCAGTACAGGTCGTTCTCCTTCATCCTTTTTATACGAGGGTCCCTCAACAGGCACGACAGCATGAAAGACCCCATTTGCACAAGGTTGGATGCCGAGCTAGTCATGTCCCGTTCCTCGTCCTCAGTGATCTCACTGAAGGTATGTTCTTCCCCCTAGCCACGTACAACTCCACGGTTACCAGAAAGGTGACAACGAGCACCCTGGGATGCCTGTTGTGGTTGGTCTTCCTCCTCCTCCTCAAAGCCACATTCCTCCTCTGACTCCTCTTCCTCACAATCCTCTTCCAGCTTTGCCGCAGGTCCAGCAAGCGATGCTGATAAGGCTGTTTCTGGTGGTGAGGGTGACCACAACTCTTCCTCTTTCTCTTCACACTCATCTACGGCCTGATCCAGCACTCTTCGCAGGGCACGCTCCAGGAAGAAAACAAATGGTATGATGTCGCTGATGGTGCCCTCTGTGTGACTGATCAGGTTTGTCACCTCCTCAAAAGGACGCATAAGCCTACAGGCATTGCGCATGAGCCACCAGTAACGTGGCAAAAAAATCCCCAGCTCCGCAGAGGCTGTCCTAGCACCCTGGTCATACAAATACTCGTTAACGGCCTTTTCTTGTTGGAGCAGGCGGTCGAACATTAGGAGTGTTGAATTCCAACGTGTCGGGCTGTCTAAAATCAAGCGTCTCGCTGGCATGTTGTTTCGCTGCTGGATATCTGTAAAGTGTGCCATAGCCGTGTAGGAACACCTGAAATGGCCACACACCTTCCTGGCCTGCTTCAGGGCGTCCTGTAAGCCTGGGTGCTTATGCACAAAGCATTGTGCAATCAGATTACACACATGTGCCATGCACGGCACATGTGTCAACTTGCCCAAATTCAATGCCGCCAACAAATTTCTTCCGTTGTCACAAACCACTTTGCCGATCTCCAGTTGGTGCGGAGTCAGCCACTGATCCACCTGTGCGTTCAGGGCGGACAGGAGTGCTGGTCCGGTGTGACTCTCCGCTTTCAGGGAAGTCAACCCCAAGACGGCGTGACACTTCAGTATCCGGGATGTGGAATAGTACCTGTGGAGCTGGGGGGGTGCCGTTGATGTGGAGCAAGACATAGCAGCAGCAGAGGAGGACTCAGCCGAGGAGGTTATGGAAGAGGATGGAGTAGGAAGAGTAGAGGAGGTGGCAGCAGGCCTGCCTGCAAGTCGTGGCGGTGTCACCAACTCCTCTGCAGAGCCACATATTCCATGCTTGGCAGCCGTCACCAGGTTTACCCAATGCGCAGTGTAGGTGATATACCTGCCCTGACCATGCTTTGCAGACCAGGTATCAGTGGTCAGATGGACCCTTGCCCCAACACTGTGTGCCAGAGATGCCATTACTTCCTTTTGAACAATCGAGTACAGGTTGGGGATTGCCTTTTGTGCAAAGAAATTTCGGCCGGGTACCTTCCACTGCGGTGTCCCAATATCTACAAATTTTTTGAACGCCTCAGACTCCACCAGCTTGTATGGTAAAAGCTGGCGGGCTAAGAGTTCAGACAAGCCAGCTGTCAGTTGCCGGGCAAGGGGGTGACTTTGTGACATAGGCTTCTTACGCTCAAATATGTCCTTGACAGACACCTGACTGTGGGCATATGAGCAGGGACTGCTCAGGGCGAGACACGGAGTGGCGGATGGTTGAGAGGGGGCAAGCAGGGCAGCAGTGGTTGACGTGGCTGAAGATGCTGTACGAGGAGGAGGATGCGGCTTTGACTTTGTGTGCTGCTTGTACTCATGTGTTGATCCCATAGGGGTTTGTGATGTGACATCATGTGCCTTCGCAAAGAAGTTGTACCTAGGTGGGTGTTGGACTTCCCACGACTCAGTTTCTTTTCGCACAGGTTGCAAATGGCATCGCTGTTGTCACAGGCAGACATACAAAAAAATTGCCACACTGCTGAGCTCTGCAATGATGGCATTCTAGTGGTGGCAACAGCATGCGTTGACTGGCGTGCTATCTGGCTGAGCCCGGGTGCCGATGCATGCTGTCTGACTGTGCCACTAGCTACTTTTGACGACCTCCCCCTGCCTCCAACTCGTCTCCTCCTCTCTGTCTCCCCATCTGAACTTTCCTCCTGTTCTTCTTCTTTTATAGCGGGCACCAATGTGACATCCACGGACGCATCGTCATCGTCAACCGCTTCACTTGTATCTGAAAACTCAACAAAGGAAGCAGCACCGGGTACAACATCATCATCAGACCGTACGTCCATGTGTGTAATGCTGCCTGACTGGGACATATCCCTGTTATCTACATCCTCTGGCACTAATGTTTGTGCATCACTCATTTCTTCCAACGGATGTGTAAATAACTCTGCTGACGGATCAAGTGAAGCGGCTGTGGTGCTAGTGTTGGTGGTGGCGGCAGGCGGGCGATTGGTAACTGGAGAGGTGCCAAAAGCTAAGCTGGAGGAGGATGGTGCGTCTAGGTTCCGAGGGGAAGCTGTAGAAGATTGGGTGTCCTGTGTTAGCCAGTGTTAGCCTTTTCAAGTTCAGGGTACGTTGCCTCTGAAAACTGGGCATTATTGTAGGGCCAAAGGGAATCATAGCACCACGACCACGACGGCCCCTGCGGGGTGGCCTGCCTCTGCCTGTCATTTTTTTTTTGATTAGTGGTACTATGCGTGCCAACTACTGTAACACCAGATATGAGTGTCACTGTGCACTGGCAAAAGTTGGCAGAGTAGGCGCTGTAGGCCTCACACACACGCCTGTAGGCTGGCAACTGATATTCAATCGATTACAGTCAAAAAAGGGTTCTTTTATGTCACTGTACACTAGGTTGCACCAGATATGAGTGTCACTGTGCACTGGCAAAAGTTGACGAGTAGGCGCTGTAGGCCTCACACACACGCCTATAGGCAGGCAACTGATATTCAATCGATTACAGTCAAAAAAGTGTTGTTTTATGTCACTGTACACTACGGTTGCACCAGATATGAGTGTCACTGTGCACTGGCAAAAGTTGGCAGAGTAGATGCAATAGGCTTCACACACACACCTGTAGGCAGGCAACTGATATTCAATCGATTACAGTCAAAAAAGGGTTATTTTATGTCTCTGTACACTACGGTTGCACCAGGTATGAGTGTCACTGTGCACTGGCAAAAGTTGGCAGAGTAGGCGCTGTAGGCCTCACACACACGCCTGTAGGCAGGCAACTGATATTTAATCGATTACAGTCAAAAAAGGGTTCTTAAATGTCACTGTACACTAGGTTGCACCAGATATGAGTGTCACTGTGCACTGGCAAAAGTTGCCAGAGTAGATGCAATAGGCTTCACACACACGCCTGTAGGCCGGCAACTGATATTCAATAGATTACAGTCAAAAAAGTGTTGTTTTTTGTCACTGTACACTAGGTTGCACCAGATATGAGTGTCACTGTGCACTGGCAAAAGTTGGCAGAGTAGGCGCTGTAGGCCTCACACACACGCCTGTAGGCAGGCAACTGATATTCAATCGATTACAGTCAAAAAAGGGTTCTTTTATGTCACTGTACACTAGGTTGCACCAGATATGAGTGTCACTGTGCACTGGCAAAAGTTGGCAGAGTAGATGCAATAGGCTTCACACACACGCCTGTAGGCAGGCAACTGATATGCAATCGATTACAGTCAAAAAAGGGTTCTTTTATGTCACTGTACACTAGGTTGCACCAGATATGAGTGTCACTGTGCACTGGCAAAAGTTGGCAGAGTAGATGCAATAGGCTTCACACACACGCCTGTAGGCAGGCAACTGATATGCAATCTATTACAGTCAAAAAAGGGTTCTTTTATGTCACTGTACACTAGGTTGCACCAGATATGAGTGTCACTGTGCACTGGCAAAAGTTAGCAGAGTAGATGCAATTGGCTTCACACACACGCCTGTAGGCAGGCAACTGATATTCAATCAATTACAGTCAATAAAGTGTTGTTTTATGTCACTGTACACTAGGTTGCACCAGATATGAGTGTCACTGTGCACTGGAAAAAGTTGGCAGAGTAGGTGCTGTAAGACTCACACACACGCCTGTAGGCAGGCAACTGATATTCAATCGATTACAGTCAAAAAAGGGTTCTTAAATGTCATTGTACACTAGTTTGTACCAGATATGAGTGTCACTGTGCACTGGCAAAAGTTGGCAGAGTAGATGCAATAGGCTTCACACACACGCCTGTAGGCAGGCAACTGATATTCAATCGATTACAGTCTAAAAAGGGTTCTTTTATGTCACTGTACACTAGGTTGCACCAGGTATGAGTGTCACTGTGCACTGGCAAAAGTTGGCAGAGTAGATGCAATAGGCTTCACACACACGCCTGTAGGCAGGCAACTGATATTCAATCGATTACAGTCTAAAAAGGATTCTTTTATGTCACTGTACACTAGGTTGCACCAGGTATGAGTGTCACTGTGCACTGGCAAAAGTTGGCAGAGTAGATGCAATAGGCTTCACACACACACTTGTAGGCAGGCAATTGCTATTCAATCTATTACAGTCAAAAAAGTGTTGTTTTATTTTACTGAGCATAATAGAAGCTGTTAGGTGTTAGCCTGTCACACACACACACACTGGCAGGCAGGCATATGCAATTAGATTACACAGAAAAAAAATATTAAAATAAAATAAATGATGTTCTAGCCCTAAAAAGGCCTTTTTGGGTTGCTGTCCTTGCAGCAGATATCAGATGAGTCCTTAAGGTCTGTAGTGGAAGCAAAATACACAGCCTGGCTATTTATTTCCCTATTAAATCAGCAGCAGCTACAATATATGTCCTCTCTTAACGAATGTAGCTTCAGAATGATTCTAAAATGGATGCTGTCCTTCAGATGGAAGGCTCTGGAAGGGAGTGCATGCTGCTGATTGGCTGGAATGTGTCTGCTGACTGTGAGGTGCAGGGTCAAAGTTTCCTCAATGATAAAAGTGCAAAACGAAAAGCGCATGTGTTCTCCCTTCGCTGCGAACGCGAACATGCCAAAATCGCAGTGAATAGTCCGCGGACGAACTGTTCGGGACATCACTAATTGTATTATGTAAGCCACATTGGAGAATGTGCATGCATATGACCCTCTGATTTTATAGGTCTTTTTATTATGTGTGGTGTTGTCATGTTTACAGATGTGTTGGTATAATTTACAAAGATGTCTGTTGTAAGTTTTAGTACGATTTTCTCTGTTTAGATCTTCATTCTGCTGAACATTGTTTGTTTCAGGTTTGGTGGCTGACTAAATGCAAGAATGCAACACTTAAATATGTTTTTTTTTTTATTCTGCATCCTCTGTTAGTAGTGGCTATACATTTTTAATTATTTTTGCATATTTCTTTTAGAGGCAGATGGTATGTGGTCATGAGAGGTGTACGTGAAGTGGTTTCTTTAGTTTTGAAGGGTAACAAGTATTGTTGGAGTGTTTTCATAGCAGATATTACTGTGTAATGACACAGGGCTTGAAACCTCCTTCCTGAAAGATTCAGACAGTGCTATTAAATGTTTCTCACCGTTCCCAGTGTTTGAGCAAATGCAATGGTAACTCATTGCTTGGCCATGGATAATGTCTTGCTTAGTGAGGGAGGGATGGAAACTGGAGCTATGAAGGTAACTACATATATATGTGGTATTCCTATATACAGATGAATGGAGTATGCCATTGGTGTTGGTTATGGTATTGTCCAAAAAGTTCACCTGTTCTGCAGATAAGTTTTTTTGAGAGGTTGACAATTCCTGTATAGTCTGAACCATCTTCAGGAAAAGTGTTTATTGTTTGGCTTGGGGGCTTGTTTGCCATTTTGATTGCTTGGTTGTTGGAATTCAGAGTTGTACATTGGTTATTCACTCTTTTGTCTTATTCTTTGTTGAGAAAGGTTGATGTTTCATCTGGAGATGCTGCATTTCCATTCCTACTTGTTCAGCATAATATATATATTTTTCTCCTTTAGTTGTTGAATGAGGGATAGTTTTTGATTTTTTTAGTTTGTGTAACTTACCAAGTTGGTGAATCATGATGTTCTACTATATTTTCTGATGTTCTGGCACTGTACAGTTTGCTACTCAATCAGAAGTGAGTTACAATTTGCAGGAATACAGTAAGATCAACAAATAACATTAATCAGTGCCATGACAGATGACTGAATTGGTAAAAGAGGATCACAGAGCAAGATGTCTTAAAGCATTGTTCCGAAACAATAAAGCTGACCTAAAGTTCACAATGAAGCTCGCCGTCATTACAGCGTCATTATGTTTTGATCTCTGTTGGATATCAAACAAGTAGTGCATATGCTGATGAATTATTCTGTATTTAAATAGTTATCATGGGTTGTTATTATGCTGTATCCTGGATTCAAAGGCTAATTAGCACAAATTAGTTATTCATTTTATGTGAATTATAACATTTGCTTCATGTTACAGAGTATATTTTCAAAATCTTTGAAGGACTGAACTTCTTTATCTCTAATGAAAAGAAATCTCAAGCCACCGCTCTTATGCCGGAAGATCTGTTATTAATGATAATTCAGAGGAAATTATACCAATTTATTCCCACACTAGCCAATTACACTCTGTACTTTGCAAGGTATAAAATTAAAAGAATATCTACTTTGAAGAATATGTGCCGCAGCCCCAACACTTTTACTAAAGAATTAAACAGACTTTGAAAATACTTTTTTTTATAAGAAAAGACGTTAACTGTGACTATATAATATACTTTTAACACATAGTATGAACATTTTAGGTGGACTTTTTTGATTTACTGATTCTGAACACTGATTGATTAATGGCCCACCACCATCCCATAGCAACATGAGCTAGCAGTCTTATTAAATTGCTATTTGGCCAATTGAATAGGGCTCTATATAAGCACAGAGCATATTTTTTTAAAGAAGTTTTTAGTTAGTGAACTTCTATCCAAAAGCAAGGTCTTCACTAACTAAAAACTTCTGTTAAAAAAAATATGCTATGTGCTTAAATAGAGCCCATTGAAATTTGCTGAATCGCAATTTAATAAGGCTGTAGATGTTTACAAAAACAGCAACATTCAATATTAAATATACTGTCAAAGTTCAAACCGATTATAAGATCAGTCAGGAGTAGGTTATATTTATAAAATTTTAAAACATAATGTTTACAACCAACAGATTGATTTCCATTGGCCGGAGACTTGTGTTAAGGGTTTAGTTTGGAAACAATGACTGTCAATCAGTTTATTCTCTAATGTTTGATTCATCTTAAAACTTTATCAAACTCTCAGCCAAAACCACCACTCTCCTCTTAATGACCCTATGAGGGAGGAGACAAGCACTTAATTTTGGGGGGGTAAAGTTTTAATAGGGAAATTAGGGAATTTAAATAAAATCCAGGAAAAAATGACAGTAATATATTTAAAAGAGACAGTGTGTCATTCCTAAAGTTTTAAATAAATGTCAATGGGTGTCACTGTCCCACAATATTCTGGGATATAAATAGTGTCAATCTTAGCTTGACAGATAAATATAATAAGTTGATATTGTTGTAAAAGTTGGGCCTATTATTAATACAGCAATAGTATCAGTAGTATTTGTCATACATTTATGCAGGCCTCATTTGCAAAATATTTGCTAATCATTGGTATGCAACAAAACAATTTTATTATAGTATATAGGAATGAGACACACTTTTATAAAAATATAGTGCACTAAATACAAAAATAGTTAAAAACATAAAGAGACAAAAAACAGGGAAAGGAATGGTGCATATGAATACGATGTACTAAAATATACAAGGGGGAAAAAAAAATATATATATCTAAGGATGCATACATATCACTTTTAACATCATTAAACCATAACACAATGTTTGGTTTTACTGTTTAAGTGCAGAAAAAGAGAGAAAAAAAGTATCACTTATATCCCTTGATGGCATAAAATATGCCTGAGTACATGCGTTTTGTATGGAAAGAAAATCTCTGCTAATACAGCTCAGATAGGCTTAAGTTAGATGCACCATCCTTCCGCTACTCCCGTTGGCGCTCATTGCGAGCCCCACATTGAGCATCTTTGGCACTCATTGCAACCCTCTCCCCCGATTCGCCACTCATTTCAGGCGTCATCCAACCTGCAACTTTCTGGCCTCGCGCTGAGCGCCTTTGGCGCTCATTGTGAGCCTCTCTCCACTCTCTTACACTTGTGTCTGTTTCCCCCTCTACCTTCCATGTGTCTGTTCCCCCCTCTCCCTCCTGCTGTCTCTTTGTCCCCTCTCCATACCTTGTGTTTTTTTTTCCCTTATTGCCCTCCCCTGTGTCTCTTTTCCTCCCTCTCTAACCCCTGTGTCTCTTTCCACCCTTTCCCCCTCTCCCTCCCCTGTGTCTTTCTCCTCTCTCTCCCTCCTCAAATCTTGGGTGGCTCGCAAAGGTCTTGCAGGCCTGCTTTGGCGCTTATTGCCAGCCTTTTTCCAAGTCTTGCGTGCCTCGCAATGAGCGCCTATCGAGCCTTTTTCAAAGTCTTGTGGTGCCTGATTCGGCACTCATTGCAGCCCCGTCAAACCTGTAACTTTCGGCAATCGCACAATTATGACAACTATTATATGTGATTCTGGGATGTTGGGATATTATATGTGATTCTGGGATGTTGCTCACCATTAAAGAGGTTTTTACAGTAATTTTAGGTTATTGCTAGCTTGGATAACCATTTTATCCGCACACCCACCTTAGGTGGAGCTTATCATGTTTCAGTCACTTTTAAGAAACTGGATAAATATACTTTAAATATTTTGGTCCAATTCCAAGAAACGATTGTTAACTTCTAGAATTTATACGCGCCTTAATTTATCAGCAGATACCTCAACTGATGATGTATTCTCTAATCATTATTATGCTTGACAATTCCCTTCTGGATCACCACCTTGTTGTGGGGAAGGGGCTTGCGTAATTAAATGAAGCTGTGAGCTAAACCATATAGGGTCACCCAAGATGGGTAGGTCATAGCAGAGAGGTCAGACAAATCACAGTCCAAAGGAGAAGGAACTGGAAACCCACTCTAGTATATTTGCCAAGAAAACCTTATGCATGACAAGATATGTACCTGGAGTGCTGCGTCCATACGGTCCCGAAGAGTTGGACGTGATTGAACAATTAAAAAACAACCACTTGATAATATATTGTTGATGTTCCAATTACAGTACCTGAATGGTATAGGAGGATGTGACCCTCAGATGTGAAAAAAAAACAATCCTAGTATCTATTATTCTAATACCAAAATAAGTTTAGGATACAAAGTTAAATAATTATCACATTAAGTATTGTAATGAACGCCTTGATAGTAAAGGTGTGATAATCTGTTGCTGAATGTTTAAATGTAGAATGTTTTTTTTTATTTGTAGAAATACAGCTTGGATGTAGCCAGGTATATTGGTCATGCAATCTCCATTACATGGTGAAGTATATTGATTTTATAACGCAACTAAGTGCTATTGACATATTGTATATATAGCCTGAATGAACTGCTGTTCAATACATTGTCTGTAATGGTACTTTGATGATATCACAGAAGACATTTTGATAATTAACTGTCAGTAATGTAGTAGAAGTATCTGAAAAGCTAAAGTCCCCAGATGTTTTTAAAAAAATCTGGAAAATTATGTCAGTATAAGAATGGTTCAATTCACATATAACTTTCTAGTCAGTGATTCATGATCAGAAGACCCTAATCTTACCCTCTCTATATACAGTGGATATAAAAAGTCTACACACCCCTGTTAAAATGTCAGGTTTCTGTGCTGTAAAAAGATTAGACAAAGATAAATCATTTCAGAACTTTTTCCACCTTTAATGTGACCTATAAACTGTACAACTCAATTGAAAAACAAACTGAAATCTTTTAGGTAGAGGGAAGAAAAAATATAAAAATAAAATAATATGGTTGCATAAGTATGCACACCCTTAAACTAATACTTTGTTGAAGCACCTTTTGATTTTTGGGTATGACTATCAGCATGGCACATTTTGACTTGGCAAGATTTGCCCACTCTGCTTTCCAAAAACACTTCAAATATGTCAGATTACGAGGGGCATCTCCTGTGCACAGCCCTCTTCAGAACACCCCACAGATTTTCAATCGGATTCAGGTCTGGGCTCCGGCTGGGCCATTCCAAAACTTTAATCTTCTTCTGGTGAAGCTATTCCTTTGTTGATTTGGATGTATGCTTTGGGTCGTTGTCGTGCTGAAAGATGAAGTTCCTCTTCATGTTCAGCTTTCTAGCAGAAGCCTGAAGGTTTTGTGCCAATATTGACTGGTATTTGGAACTGTTCATAATTCCCTCCATCTTAACTAAGGCCCCAGTTCCAGCTGAAGAAAAACAGCCCCAAAGCATGATGCTGCCATTACCATGCTTCACTGTGGGTATGGTGTTCTTTTGGTGATGTGCAGTGTTGTTTTTGCGCCAAACATATCTTTTGGAATTTTCCCACACGCTTTTGGGAGACTTCAGATGTGTTTTTGCAAAATGTAGCCTGGCTTGGATGTTTTTCTTTGTAAGAAAATGCTTACGTCTTGTCACTCTACCCCATAGCCCAGACATATGAAGAATACGGGAGATTGTTGTCACATGTACCACACAGCCAGTACTTGCCAGATATTCCTGCAGCTCCTTTAATGTTGCTGTAGGCCTCTTGGTAGCCTCCCAGACCAGTTTTCTTCTCGTCTTTTTATCAATTTTGGAGAGAGCTCCAGTTCTTGGTAATGTCACTGTTGTGCCATATCTTCTCCACTTGATGATGACTGTCTTCACTGTGTTCCATGGTATATCTAATGCCTTGGAAATTATTTTGTACCCTTCTCCTCACTGATACCTTTTAACAATGAGATCCCTCTGATGCTTTGGATGCTCTCTGTGGACCATGGCTTTTGCTGTGGGATGCGACTAAGAAAATTTCAGGAAAGACCAACTAGAGCAGCTGAACTTTATTTGTGGTTAATCAGAGGCACTTTAAATGATGGCAGGTTTATGCTGACTCCTATTTATCACGATTTGGAATGTGATTGCTTAATTCTGAACACAGCTACATCCCCAGTTATAAGAGGGTGTGCAGACTTATGCAACCACATTATTTTTCTTTTTTTTCTTTTCTTCCCTCCACCTAAAAGATTTCAGTTTTTTTTTCAAATGAGTTGTAAAGTTTATAGGTCACATTAAAGGTGGAAAAAGTTCTGAAATGATTTATCTTTGTCTCATTTTTTTACCTAACAGAAACTTGACATTTTACCAGGGGTGTGTAGACTTTTTATATCCACTGTATATGATGTTTGCGTTTTAATGGGAAAAAATTTAAAAAATGCCAATGGCATTTTAGTTTCTTCATCCGTTTTAACATGATAGGGGCTAACTTGGTTACACGATGACCATAAGAAATGTATTGTCTACAAACGTGCCCCACACAAACATAGAGAATGCACTCTACTTGGGCCTTCATTCATGTGCTATGGGAACATTCAAGTTAAAATATATATCATAAAATATATATATATATATATATATATATATATATATATATACTGCATGCATGTACTGTGTACTTTTTTAGAGCACATTCATGCTCTAGTAGTTAAGGTTCTCCTGAACGTTCCATTATAAAGTCATTTTTCATGAGCTTATAACTTTGAATTGGTTTGACATATCTGTTTGGTTTGACATATCTGCTTGAATTTTTTTATTTTTCAGATGGATTGAGGATCTGAACTAATGAAATTCTGTCCAGCCAAATGAAATTGATTTATGCTGAATTTTCGGGTGAGGACATGGTGTTTTTCCCATAGGAATTTTTACTCATTTGTAGGAAAAAAATGGCTGAATGGATTTGTTTGAAGGATGGCAGAGTTGATCTAAAAAATCTATTTGACTTTTTGGAACTTTTTAGATAGCTTAAGCTGTTATTCAGATATATTAGTTTAACATTTTACTCTAATGGGCATTCTCAGTAGAGATTTTGGCATGTGAGCTACTGTCAGATTTAATGCTTTTTGATAAATCAATTGTGGTCAGGTGACTTTTTTAGTGGTTTTATAGTTTTGGCCAGTGGAGGACTGGGTGAAAAAATATTGATTGCCAGTAGACAAATCAGGTCCACCCAAAAATATAAGGCTATCATTTATTTTTATAATAAATAAATACAATTTTAAAAAATACATTAGTGGAAAAAAAGGTACAAGTACATTTTTTACACAATAAATATATTGTACATATTACTGGCCGTATACAGTAGATAATAAATGTAAATACAGATGGCTATAACTGAATGTTTCAATTATTATTTTTTTTTATTTAAAATCAATGGTGGAGATTTTTAAATAGTTTGCTTGTACTGAACATTTTACACATTAACAGGCAGTTCAAAAGCATATTTCATGAAGTCCACTATATTAGGAGCAAATGTCCTCTCAAATTTTACACTTGTTGCAACTGGAATCATATTCTCACCATCATTAAGAAATAGCTTTAATACATCATAGTTCAATGTAAAAGAAAACAATTAAAATTTTAGTTGATCTTTTCCGATTTGTGAAGACTTCCATTGCTTCATCTTCAAAGCCCTTCTCTGCAATAGTTTTAAATTGTGCTCGGTCCAAGCAGGATAAATCTTTATACAACTTTATGTGTTATACAAAGATTATGTCTTGGAAGAGGAGTCCTCTTTCATTAGAACTTCAGGTACTTGAACAGGGGATGTTTCTCTTTTTTGTCTCTTAATACCACTGGACCCTGCTGGAGACTCTGCTAGAGACTCTGATGTAGGGATTTTCACTAGAAACCTATCAAGACAAACTTGCTTCTGCCTGTGTTTCAAAATGCTTCTGAAGTACACATTGCTTGATCATAAAACAAGTCCATAATGCGGCTTGCTAGAGCTTTGTCAGGGTGATACTGTTCAATAAAATGTTGTAATTAAGCCCATTTAGCACGCATTTCTTTGATCAGTGCAGTAGATGCTTCCACCCTTCCCTTCTTTTTACCTGAATACATTTCCTCAGTCGCATTGTTGATGCAGCTCCTCAGCGCTGAGCTCTTGCCTGTGCTCCCCCACTCTTCAATGTCTTTTTTACTGACCTCCAGACCCATGGTCTTGAGAGAGACTGCATGTCAGGCCTTATCTATCAGAGTGACACAGTGGAGGTTATTGGAATGGTCCTTACATAGTTACATAGTATTTATTTTAAGGTTGAAAAAAGACTTTCAGTCCATCAAGTTCAACCTTTTAAGATCTCCTCTGATCTACAATATGAGGATTAACTATTAATTCATTAGTTGTTAATTAATTATTAAACAATTATTTAATTATTTAAGCGAGACTTAGCCAATTGTCTCAAAGGGAAATGTAAAAAATTTGGATCAATACTGTCTCTCTAATTATCCATGATAACCCTGAATTCCCTTTTTAATTAGAAATAAATCTAGTCCCCTTTTAAAGTTATCTATCGAATTCGCTGTCACCACCTCCTCTGGTAGAGAATTCCACAGATTAACCACCCTTACTGTGAAGAACCCTTTTCTTTCTTTGAGGTGGAATCTTTTTACTTCTAACCTCAAGGGATGTCCTCTTGTCAGTTGAAAACATCTTGGCACAAAAAGCTCCCCTGACAAATCTTTATACTGACCCTGGATGTATTTATATAAGGTAATCATATCTCCTTTTAGACGCCTTTTTTCTAGAGAAAATAAGTTTAATTTGGTTAGTCTTTCTTCATAACTTAGCCCCTCCATTCCCCTTATTAGTTTTGTTGCCCTTCTCTGTACCTTTTCCAGCTCTAAAATGTCCTTTTTATGAAGTGTTGCCCAAAATTGTACTCCATATTCCAAGTGAGGGCGTACTAGAGATTTGTATAGTGGCAGAATTATATTTGCTTCCCTGGCTTCTATACCCTTCTTAATACATGCTAATATTTTATTGGCCTTTGCAGCTGCTGCTTGGTTTCGAGCACTGTTACCTAGGTGGTTGTCCACAAGCACTCCCAAATCTCTTTCAATATCTGATACACCTAGATTTGCTCCATTAAGATTATAAATTGCATGGCTATTTTTCCTTCCCAGATGCATAACCTTACATTTATTCGTATTAAATCTCATCTGCCATTTAGATGCCCATTCCTCAATTTTATGTAAATCCCCTTGGAGGGAAAGCACATCATTATCTGATTTAATTACCTTGGACAACTTTGTGTCATCAGCGAAAATTTAGACCCCACACTCCAATCCTACCTCTAAGTCATTAATAAATATGTTAAAAAGGAGAGGACCTAATACTGAACCCTGAGGAACCCCACTTACTACACTAATCCAATCGGAGTTGGTCCATTTACAACAATCCTTTGCTTCCTGTCTTTTAGCCAGCTCTCAATCCATGAGCAGATATTTACTGCAATACTGTATCCCTTAGTTTGCCCAATAGTCTCCCATGTGGCACTGTATCAAAAGCCTTTGCAAAATCCAAAAAGACTACATCCACTGAGTTGCCTTGATCCAGGTTCCTCCTAACCTCCTCATAGAAACTAATTAGATTTGTTTGACATGACCTATCTCTCATAAATCCATGTTGACTCCTACTTATAATCCTGTTCCAATAGCTATATTCTTGTATATTATCCCTTATTAATCCTTCTAAAAGCTTCCCCACTACAGAGTGAGGCTCACTGGTCTATAATTCCCGGGATTTGCTCTTGCTCCCTTCTCAAATATAGGTATCACATCAGCTTTTCTCCAGTCATCCGGTAGAGACCCTGTGTTGAGTGAATCTTGAAAAATTAAATATAATGGTTTGGCTATTACAGAACCCAGTTCCCTTAGTACCCTTGGATGTATTCCATCAGGACCCGGGGCTTTATTAACATTTATTTTTTCCAACTTCTTTTGGATTACTTCCTGTGTTAACTAATTATTTGGCAAAGGTAGTGTAGCCCCATTATGTCGCAGTGTCCCAACCACTGGTACCTCCCTTGTGTATACCGAAGAAAAGAATCTATTTAGCTCATCTGCCATTTCCTGGTCACTGATTTTCAGACAGCCTGTTTCACATTCTAATGTTCCTATAGCTTCCTTCCTCGCCTTCTTCCCATTAATATACTTAAAAAATATTTTAGGGTTAGTCTTACTCTCTTTTGCAATACATTTTTCATTTTCTATTTTAGCCAGTCTAATCGTGCTTTTGCAAGCCTTGTTGATTTCCTTGTATTCCCGTAAAGCAGTCTCTGTCCCCTCTTGTTTGTATAATTTAAATGCCTGTTTTTTACTCCGTATCTTGATCTTTAAATCATTGTTAAGCCACATTGGATGGGATTTACTCCTTTAACTTTTTTCCCACACGGTATGTGCCGATGAGTATGTATATTTAGTAAGGATTTAAATGTTGTCCATTTATGTTCAGTGTTTTTACCTATCAGTTCTCTGTCCCAGTCTATACTTTGTATTGCTGCCCTGCGACCGTTAAAATCTGCCCTTTTAAAATTAAGAGTTTTTGTTGGCCCCTTAAAATGTTGTTTTTTTAATTCAATCTCAAATGAGACTGTGTTGTGATCACTGTTTCCCAAAGGTTGCCCTATTTTAACATTTGATACTATATCAATATTATTCAAGAGTTACAGAACTCTCTCAGTGTCAACTGACTATCCAAAGCACCTCTGGAACAGAGCCTTGGTATACAGTTTCTTAAAGTTTGAGATGACCTGCTGGTCGGTGGTCTGGATCAGAGGAGTTAAGAAATTCACAGTTATAAAACTAAAGTCCTCCAGCAAGTGTTCCTCCAAGCCGGGACGGTGAGCAGAATATTTGTCCATTTTTAACTGAGCACTCAGAGGCAGTTCTTTCTCCTTCAAATAGTTCTTGACAGTGGGGTCAAAAATGTTGTTAATCCATTCATTGATTAAATGCCTGGTTACCCAGGCTTTGCTGTTGTCCCTCACCATTACATTTAACTTGCTTTTTATCACATTTTCTCTTTTAAAAACTCTGCTCCCACCACTTGTAGGCTCACCTTTTACCAGATTAGCATGCAGTTGTTTTGCTTTCTAACATATTAATACTATCACCCACTAACTGTTTTTCGTTAATCTAAATCTACATTAATTTCTCCACTTCCTCCAATGTCTGTGACCTTGCTTAGTGATAGTCTTCACACCTCTAGTCACATCCTTTAATAGCTTACTTTTTTCTTGACTATTGTAGAGATCGTTGTTCTAGGCATTTAACACTCAGCAGCGAGATCACACGCGCAGATACCAGGCTCATACTTGGCTATTATCACTTTTTGCTGCTCTATGGTATTCTCACAATTTTTCTTTTCTGCTTAGTGGTATCATTAGCCTTCTTCAAATGTAAAATGTAAGCACATGCTACACTTGTAAGCACAAGTGACATCATTTGGTTCTTATAGGCAAAGGCTACACTGATTCTTGAAGACACAGTATACACTTTGGTTCTTATAGGCACAGGCTGCACTTTGGTAATTATAGGCACAGGCTTCCCTTGGGTTCTTGCACAGACTACTCTTGGGCTCTTGTAGGCACTAACAAAGCTACACCACAGGAAATAACTTTATTCCATTTCCTGAAAGGAAGCGGGGTGTTATGAGCCCTTCGACTTCTGAGAAAGAGTTGAGTTCTGAACAAATCTTTCCCTCCAATGCATCGAGTTCCGAGCAAATTTTTCCTCGGTGAGACGTGTCTAGTTCCAAACAAGACAAGAACTGGAGCAGACGAGAACCCTAAAAATTCTGTCAATATTTTTTCAAACTTTAGAACTTTGAATTTTGAAGTAAAACATGTTCTTTGGGTTTTGTTTTTGCATCAAACTTATCTGAATCTTGTATTGCTGATAAACATGTCAATAAATTTATAAAAGTACTGACAGTGGCATCATCAAATGTTCAAACGATGTTGCTGCATTGTATTTTCCTAACAATCTTATCTCACCAATTAGCTTTAATCATTTCACTTCTTCTTGTCCTAGGGCCTCATTCAAATGGTACGATTTTGGCATAAGTAGCCGCAAGGGGTGGCCGCAAGCTACTTAGCTATTCAAATCCTCTCTGGCCGAGGGTTCTGACCGGCTTATGGCCGGCGCCCTGCGTTCCCTTGCGGACACACCGGCCACAGCTTACTGCAGGCAAAAACTTTAATCCCACGCGGCTGTAAGAGTTTTGGCCATAAGAAACCACAAATCCCTATTCAAATGCTATGCTAACCCCTCCGTCAACCCCGTAAAATAGCAAAAAATGGCCGCAGCTTACTTACACCCTGGAGCAGTCACAAGGGCTGTGAAGCACCTACGTAAACTCCTTTAAGCCCCAATTAAGCCCCTGCTGGCTGCAGGGGTCCCATTGGTTAGGGTTAATAGTGTAGTGCTTAGACTTGTAGGATTACCCTAGAAAGTAAAAAAAAAGTAATCCAACATAAATTTGAGTTGCACACAATAATAATATTGGACCTTCTATTATATTTTCAAGCCACTAAAAGGTCATTAACATTTTCTGATTTTTAAGGAGGCCCACTTCATCAGGGGCCCACAGTCTAATGTCAGGATTTAGGATTCAAGTTTGAGTTCATTATAAAGGATGTAACATCCATACAAGGGGCGTAGGAATTGGAAAAATATTGGGGGGCGGGGGTAGAGTTTTAAAATATGTATATATATATATATATATATATATATATATATATATATATATATATATATATATATGTATCTATCTATATATATATATATATATATATATATATATATATATATATATATATATACTGTATATCACATATAATAGTTGTCTTTGTTACGAATGTTGGTCATGCAATGTTAAAAGTTACAGGCCTGAGCATGCGCAAAGAGCCGAAGGCACTCATTGCGCGCTTAGCACGACTTAGGCTGCAATGAGCATTGAAGGTGCTCATGGCGAGACCTGCACTACTATTTGCTGCAATGAGTGCCTTTATCATGAGGCCCGCAAGACTTAGCTGCAATGAGCGGTCATTGCCAGCCTTTTCCTAACTCTTGCGGGCCTCGCGGCAGCCTTTTTCTAAGTCTTGCGGGCCTTGCGAGGCTCACAAGACTTTGGCCAAGAAATGGTGGCCTTTCAGGGTCCCTCTAAGATGACCCTATCTGTCCAGGCAGCATTGTAATAAGCTTGAGGACTCTCTACCAATGGAGGAATTAAACAGATTGGAGGCGTACATGGCGATGCTCGCAATCACCGCCGAAGCATGTAGCCCCTCCTCTCCCTTGTGTCTTAACCTCCTCCTCCATTTTCCCCCTTATTCCCCCTCCTTCCCCCTCTCCAAAAACCTCCCTATCCCCTTTCCCTTCTCTCCTCTCTTCTTACCTTGATCCGCTGAGCTCCTGCTGTGCTGCAGGCTTCTGCCTGTGTCTGGAACTGGCATATGCTAATGAGGTGACACGCATGTGACGTCATGTAATTAGCATATGCCAGTACGGTCACAGCAAGAAGACGCGCTGCAGCAGCAGGAGCTCAGCGGATGACGGTAAGAAGAGAGGGGATAGAGAGGTTTTTGGAGAGGGGAAAGGATGGAGGATAAGGGGGTCAGGAGGGAGGAGGAGGAGCCTAAGTCCCACTGGCTTGCGGTCGACAGCTAGCTTCACAAGTCTTGCAAAGCGTGACCAACACTGTAAGCGTTACGAACAGCCCTGCAGATCCACAACTATTATAGTGATTACGTTATAGTAAATTAGATTTTATATGCTTCATAAATTTATTAGGTCTTTTGGTATTTTATTTCATAAAATTAAAGATAATAGCTAAAGATCAATTATTTATTAATGACTTAATTTATTAATTTTAGGGTGCCGAAATTTAACAAGACATTCTAAGCTGTATATGTTTGTTATTGGTAGTAAATGGAATTGTAAACATTTTTTTTATAATTAATATTATCTTAGAACGAAGAGGTACAGTATATTTAATTAAAGAATAGCAGGTAAATTAATAACTACAAAGATTATTATTTTTAAGACCACTTATTAATGTGGGGGACTGTGTTGACAAAAGAATCATTAAAGCGTATATGCTGCAGATTGTAGTAATTTGAGATTTAGGGAATGAAAACAATATTAATTTAAACACAACCAAATAAAACAGAGAAATGGTACATTCATGTAGGTTACTGCGGTTTAGACATAGCTATGACTAATAATTAGATTTAATACAAATTTGCATATTATCAAAATTATGTTTATTTTATAGATTGGAAGAAAACATTGACAACAGTGAAAAAGGAACTTGCATATCTTAATCCATTACAACTTCAAGTAAGCTAAAGAAAATGATTACTTCATATAAAACTGGGTGATTATCATAATCTTTAGGTTGAAATTAAACATTCAAATTTTGCATTACAGATTACAATGGCTGGGAAGCCCGAAAACCAGCAAGGAATACAAACAACATCTGGATAGGGAACTAAAACAAAGATGGAGGGAGCGACAGTCGGATGACAGAGCGTGACAGAATTTGCAAGAAAAGACAAACTGTTGTTGAAAAATATGCTATTGATACTAATGTGCATATAGATTGTAATGTTGATCTTGCTTCACAGGATAGTCCATTATTAAGAGCTCTCACAGTAGAGACTCCCAATTATGGTATGTTAAATGTGCTTTGTCAGTTTTGTGGGGCTTATCATTTTGAAAAGGAAAGACCAAGAGATGGTAAATTCATTAGTTGCTGTCAAAAGGGAAAAGTAAGACTTCCAGAAAGACAAAAATTCCTCACATATTTACAAAGTATCATGAGTACTTTCCTAAATTACAAAAATGTTAAATTAGCTGGTAATGTTGCAGGACATGGGCCTTACTGCTTTAAAGTACAAGGGCAAATTTACCACCATACTACCCATTTACTCAAACAAATTTGCTCAACTACAGTGCCTTGCAAAAGTATTCACCACCATTGGCATTTTTTGTGTTTTGTTGCCTCACAACCTGGAATTAACATGGATTGTTTGAGGATTTGCATCATTTAATTTACAGAACATGCCCACAACTTTGAAGATGTTTTATTTTATTGTGAAGCGAACAACAAATAGGACAAAATAACAAAAAAAGTCAATGTGCATAACTATTCACACCCCTAAAGTCAATACTTTGTAGAGCCACCTTTTGCGGCAATCACAGCTCCAAGTCACTTTTGATAAGTCTCTATGAGCTTGCCACCTCTTACCACTGGGATTTTTGCACATTGCAAAACAGCTCCAGCTCCTTCAAGTTGGATGGTTTGTGCTTGTGAACAGCAATCTTTAAGTCTGACCACAGATTTTCTATTGGATTGAGGTCTGGGCTTTGACCAGGCCATCCCAACACATTTACATGTTTCCCCTTAAGCCACTTAAGTTTTGCTTTAGCAGTGTGTTTGAGGTCCTGCTGGAAGGTGAACCTCTGTCCTAGCCTTAAATCACTCACAGAGTGGTACAGGTTTTGCTCTGGAATATCTTTCCTTCAACTCTGACCAGTTTCCAGGCTGCTGAAAGGCATACCCACAGCATGATGCTGCCACCACCATGTTTCACTGTGGGGATGGAGTTCTTTAGGTGATGTGATGTGTTGGATTTGCGCCAGACATAGAGTTTTCTTTGATGGCCGAAAAATTAAATTTTAGTCTCACCAGACCAGGGCACCTTCCTCCATACATTTTGGTAGTCTCCCACATGCCTTTTCACAAACTCAAAACATGCCATTTAGTTTTTTGCTGAAAGTAATGGCTTTCTTCTGGCCACTGGCAGATCATGTGACACTTAGATTGCACACAGGTGGACATCATTTCACTAATTCTGTGACTTCTGAAGGTAATTGGTTGCACCAGAGCTTTTTATGGGCTTCATAACAAAGGGGGTGAATTCATACGCACATGCCAATTTTCTGTTTTCTATTTCTAAAAATAGTTTTATGTATATATTTTTCTCATTTCACTTCACCAACTTAGACTATTGTGTTCTGATCAATCACATAAAATTCAGATTAACAAAACATTGAACTTAAGGCTGTAATGTAAAAAATAGGTAAAAAGTCAAAGGGGGTGAATACTTTTGCAAAGGCACTGTATATGTCCTAGATACAATGGAAGCTGTGGAACAACGTATGCAGCTTTCTTTAAATACAAAAATGCTGAGACACTGTTTTTCACAAAGCTTGATAAGATTATGGACAAAAATCCATATACTCAAGCTTAAAAAAATGGTCAGAAGTTGAAGAACAACAACGCATTTATGCTGAACAAAATCAGTTGCGAATACCAAGAGTCAGTATGGTTCTTAGAAGAGATTGCAATGTTGTAAACAATGTTATAACTTACCCACATCTAATGAGGTTGCAATGGTCTTTCAAAATGATGAGGGGGAACCACTTTTTAAAAGGGATATTAGAATATATCCAAGAAATGAAGAGCAACCTTTCATTAACATCATTATATTAAGTACGAATTACGTATCCAATTTTGTATCCCAATGGTGAAGTAGGATGGCAACCAAAATTAATACTTGACAGTTATCCAAACAGTACAGTACATGTCAGAAATAATATTTCCATGCTTGAATTTAATGGATCATTGATTCATACCTGCAAGTAGAAGCCAATAATTAAAATGTCATCAAATATCAACAAAATAAACTATGTGTTGAACAGTATTGTGGCCTCTTGGATTATGTTGCTGTAGTGGCTACAAACATAGATCTTCCAGCTGGCTGAGACATCTTTTTACCATCTTCTTTCCAAGGATCTCCTCGCAATATGCGAGAAAGATACAATGATGCTATGGCTATTGTAACAAAATTTGGTAAACCTGATTTATTAATTACATTTAAATGTGATCCTCAGTGGCCAGAGATTGTTGATAATTTGATCCATGGACAAACTGCTTCTAAAGACCCAACTTAGTGGCTAGAGTCTTCAAAATAAAATCAACAGCCTTAATACATGACATAACGAGCAGTAATTTATTTGGAAAGTGTTTGGCTTATGTTTATACCATCAAATTCCAAAAAAGAGGCCTGCCACATGCACATATTCTTATAATACTTCAAGAAAATAATAAATTGAATAAGGCAGATAAAGTGGATTCAGTGATTATTGCTGAACTACCAGATCCACAAAAACATGCAAGACTATGTGAGATTGTAACACATCACATGATTCATGGACCATGTGAAGAGCTAAATCCACAATCACCATGTATGGAAAATAAAAAAATGCAAAAAACTATTTCCCTAAAGAATTTAGAGATCAAACTTTTGCAAATTGTGATGGATATCCATTGTATAGAAGAAGAGAAGGCCCAAAGGCAATAATTTGTGGTAAAAATGTAGATAACACGCATGTGGTGCCATATAATCCACATCTGTTAATGAAATATAATGCACACATAAATGTGAAAGCTTGCAGTTCTATGAAATCAATTAAATATGTCTACAAATATATTTATAAAGGATATGATGCAGCAACTGTGGCCCAAATGAAGAACACAATGAGTTACTACATGTTGAGCTGGCATCTCATGTAGATGTTCGCTATGTTCGCCAGAAGCAATGTGGCGGCTTCTGAAATTTGAAATGCATGATCAATCACATGCAGTATATTGATTAGCTGTACATTTACCACAAAGACAATTAGTTTATTTCAATAATGGCAATGAAGAAAATGCTCTGGCACAAAAGGACCTTTTACAAACGACACTTATGACATAGAGGCAAGGGAATACTTATACAATGAGATTCCATATCATTATGTTTTCGTAAATGGGTAATGGAAACATAGAAAATAGGGTGCTAATAAAATTATTCCCAGAATGTATAGGGTAAGTTCAAGAGACTTTGAACATTTCTGCTTACGTTTACTCCTTTTAAATGTTCCTGGGGCACAACGTTTTGAACACTTTAGAACTGTAAATTACAGAGTTTATTTATGCATTTCAATTAGCTGCACAACATAGAAACTTCCTTGCTGATGAGACAGAATGGGAGAGATGTCTAGAAGAAGCAGCACTATGTAAATTGCAACGGCAGATGAGAGAACAGTTTGCATTCTTTTGCATATTTCGTAATGTTTCTAATGCATTAGCTTTGTGGAAAATGTTTAAGGAGTCCATTGCAGAATTAAAAGCATTAATGGAAATTCAACAAGTCTTTTTATGTCATGGATTAAGTTGTGCAACTTTTAATCTGCCAGATCCAGGAATTAAAGATGAAATCAACTTTGAGGAGTATGAAGCTGATGTGGAAAAACAAAAAGCAGAAAACAAATAACCACTTTAAATCATTTGCAATTGCACGCTTTCAATGCAATACAAGCACTAGATGATGACAAAGAGCGTTACTTCTATCTAGATGGACCCGGTGGATCGGAAAAAACTTATATATATAATTTGTTGATGAGATCAATTTGAGGTAAAGGTGAAATAGTACTCCCCTTTGCAACAACTGGAATTGCTGCACTATTGTTACAAGGTGGCAGAACAGTACATAGTGGATTTATACTTCCAGTTCCAATTTTTGAAACATTAGTGTCCGATATTAGAATGAAATCATTACAAGCAAATAATTTCAAAAAATGCAAATTAATTATCATAGATGAGGCCACTATGATGTCGTGCCATGCTTTGCAATGTATTGATCGTTTGTTGCGGGAAGTCATGGTTAATCATTTGCCTTTTGGGGGAAAGGTCATATTGTTGAAGATTTCAGACAAACTTACCTGTGGTGGTCCATGGAAATCGCATAGTTATTGTGGAAACATGTATAAAATCAAGTCCACTATGGAAAGAATGTACACACCTTAGATTAGAAAAAAATATGAGATCTGAAGGCCAAAGTGAATTCAATGATTGGCTAATTAAAATTGGTGAAGGGAAAACAGAGGATACTGTAGAAATCCCAGCGGTACTGACTTGCAAGGATCCCCTCATATCAGCTATATTCCAAAATGTAATAACCAACAAAGATTCATCAGAGCTTGCACACAAAGTAATAGTAACATCCAAAAAATAAAGATGCATTGAATCTGAATAACAAAATGTTTAAATTAATAGATGCCACACAAAAAAATTATTACAGTGCAGATTCGGTTCTGGCTGATGACAAGCAGAGTGAATCAAACTTTACGACTGAATGTATAAACTCATTAACTCCATCTGGACAACTCTATGTTGCATTTTCCAGATGCACAAATCCATCTCAAATTAAAGTTTGCATTAAAAAAAAATGAAAATCATGGAGACCTACTACACGATGGTACTAAAAATATTGTTTATTATGAGGTTTTGTAAGTTTATAAACAAAAACAGATAGAATAGTTTAGACCATCAATAAATCCAAAGGACAAAATGAAAAGTATGTTGGTCTCTTTTTAGCAGTACCAGTATACGCACATGGGCAACTCCATGTTGCATTTTCAAGATAAACAAATTCATCTCAAATTACATTTTTTATCCCAAAAAAAAAGGCAAAGTGTTATAATAAACCAAGTACTTTGCTTTTTGTACTTCAAAGAAGACAGTTTGCCATCAGGACTAACTTTTAAGTCTGTTGGGCTGTTTTTAGCGGCGCAACTATTTGCACATGGACAACTCTATGCATTTTCAACATGCACAAATCCATCTCAAACTAAATTTAAAAAAAAGAAAAAGAAACCCAAAGAGATATAATACACCAAGTACTTTGCCTTTTGTACTTCAAAGGAGACAGCATCCCATGATAATGCCATTTGCCATGACCATCAAGAAATCCCAAGGACAAAATTTCAAGTCTGTTGGGCTGTTTTGAGCGGAACCACTATTTGCACATGGACAACTCTATGTTGCATTTTCAAGATGAACAAATCCATCTGTAAATACATTTTTCAGCAAAAAAAATAAAGTTAGGGGGACCTATTATATGATGGTAGAGTATTTACTAGAAACATTGATTATTATGATGTTTAGTAAAAAAATGGTTACAATAGACCAGTGGTTCCCAAAACTGTCCTCAATAGTCCTGTAGAAACAAAGGTGATGCAATGAGAGGCTGATTTGCCTTTACATTACTAATTGCCTTACCTGTGTTCACACAGTGTAACATTTCAATTAACAACTCTATGGGTACCATCGTCAACCGTTTTGGGAACAAATGCAATACATTGTATATATAAATACGTGGATGTAGAAAGGGTTTGGTAAGTTGATTAGAAAAAGGGTTATAATACACCAGTGCCTCAAAAACCAGTCATCAACACTACAAATTCAGGTCGGTATTTAAATATAACACTGTGTTAGCACACCTGACACAAACAGTCTCAATTTCATGAGGATTAATAATTGTCTCACCTGTGTTCACACAGTGTTACACTTAAATTAAGACCTGTATGGGGAGCGGACCAGTTTAGGAAGCACTGCAATCGGCTGTATATATACATAATATGTGTAATTTACAAAATTGCTTTAAATGTATTAATTGCAAATGTGTTTGTAAGAGATTGGTGATTTAACAAAATGTATACATTTGGCAATTCCAAATTATTGCTTTAGCATATAAAAATATTTTACTCTGATTGTATAAAAATTGTTTTTTTATAGGACATGGAAAACAAATGTTTGCACATTCTTAGGATATTCATGTGTATTAAACAAATATTGCTTTTTACAATTAATATGAACATATTAGTTATAAGTGATAACAGATAAAAATATATAAATTTAATGTAATAAAAAAATATTATTTAAGCAAAAGTTCCATTAATTATTGAAAGTTTTTAACATTGTTAGGAATCTCTTTATGGTCTCACACCCATATGTTACTACTGTGAATATCATAGTTCTAACTTTGTGGACCTTTGTTGATTTTGTTTAATTTCTTTACTTTTTACTAGCTTGTCCAACCTTGCCATATCTTTCATCCCAGGAAGCAAACATCGTTTACAGTCACCATCTGTAGAGATTTGGATCCAAGGAAAATAATATCTGTCACTGCATACACTTCTTCCAATCTATTTGCCAGGAACTGAGATTGTCGTTTGCCATGATCTTTGTATTTTAAACATTTTGCACTCTTTTCTTTTACCCTCATCAATAGGTTCTTTAGTTCCTCCTCACTTTCAGCCATCATAGTAATGTCATCGGTGTATCTGATGTTGCTGATGTTTCTTCCAGCAATATTAATTCTGTTGAATAAATACAGTGACAATATACAACATTGGCACACTCATTTTCTGATCTAGAACCATTCTGTCCCATGTTCAGTTCTGACGTGGGTTCTTGGCCTACATACAAATTCTTCAGGAGGAGGATGAGATGATCTGGTATTCCCATCTCTTCAAGAACATACCACATTTTGTTGTGATCCACACAAAGGCTTTAGAATAATATATAAAGCAAAAGTAAATGTTTTTCTGGAACTTTCTTGCTCGCTCTATTATCTATCGGACATTTGATAATTTGTGCCTCTTCCTCTGAGGAACCCGGCTTGCACATATGGTAGTTTCAGTCCATATATTGTTCAGTCAAGCATGTAGGATCTTAAGAATTACCTTACTGGCATGTGAAATAAGTGCAATATATTTCCATGTGTATATATCAGGGGCGGCTGGTGCATATGGGCAAATAGGCAACCGCCCTCCCAGAATGAATGCACTGACTTAATCCCCCATCACTAACTTCTTTAATTTAAATAAGATAAAAATGAATTATATCATGTTCAATCCTGTATTTTTTTATATCTGCTGCTGTCACTTTAAAGGAGGAATCCTTTGTTAAGCAGTTAAACACACTGACTTATCTTCTTAACACATCTCCCCCTACTGGTGACTTCCTTTGTACTGCAGATAAGGGCACTATGCTGCCTGTGCTCGATTTGAAGCAATGAGCCTGTCTGTCACACACAGCATCACCCAATCCGAATGACTGGGAGGGAGCTGAAGTTGTGGGAACCTACTGGGGCAAACCCCAGGTAATCACTGACACTGCCCCAGCCAATTAGGACTGCTACATTGCAGTATGTAGTTCATACTGGGAGAGGTAGTTCAGTGAGGGCTGCCATGTTGATAGAGCAGTCCAGGACCTGGTGAGTAGTCTCTGTCTGTCTGTTATTCTCTCTCTCTGTTTCTTGTTCTCTGTGACTCTCTTATTCTCTCTGTGTGACTTATACTCTGTCGTATTGCCTGTCTCTTCCCCCAGGCACCATGCATCTAGACAGATAGATATAGGCAGCTTCATAATGAAGACTAGTAGTTTTGTCATGACAGTTTGCTTTTAATTTGATACTGAAAAAATGGTTTCTATTTAGTGTAAAAAAACATTTGTGAGTATATAGTTTATACACATTTTTATTTTATTTTATTTTATTTTTTTGTATGTTGCTGACTACTCTGTATATATCAGACAAGCTGGAAGGAAGGCTCCTAGAGTACAGCTTGTATTCTATATTTACATAAGGCATCTGCATCCCTATGAAGGTCCTCCTTCCAGGCTCATAGAGTACAGCTTGTATTCTATATTTACATAGAATAAGGCATCTGCATCCCTATGAAGGACCTCCTCCCAGGCACCTAGAGTACAGCTTGTATTCTCGATCTACATAAGTCATCTGCATCCCTATGACGGACCTCCTTTCAGGCTCCTAGAGTAGAGGTTGTATTCTATATTTACATAGAATAAGGTGTCTGTATCTCTATGAAGGACCTCCTTCCAGGCTCCTAGACTACAGCTTCTATTCTATATTTACATAGAATAAGGCATCTGTATCCTTATGATGAACCTATGCGGAAGGTGGAGGCTCCCACGTCGGCTGCAATGAGCCAAAGGCTCATTGCATTGCGCAAATGTGGACCCTCGTATAGTGAGGGGCCTCATTTGCTGAGGTGGAGGCTCTACGGCGCCTCACAAGTGGTTACAAACACCCACAGAAGCAAGACTTTGAAAAAAAACAGTGTAACACGCAATGACAAAATACGGACTTACACAAAAATATACGAGACGCGGGACTTAGAAAAAAAACATTACGAACTCACAAAAATACGACCTTAACGGCCGACCCACAAACAGCGGAAAATATTAAAAAAGACTAAACACACACAAAAATAAAATAAAAAACTTACCCACAGCAAGGGGGGACACCTAGGACGTCTGGAAGTGAGGTTACACCTCAATTTCAGTACAATTTACCGAGTTTAAACACTCTAAGCAAGAGAAAAAATGGCCGACAAAAAAACGAAAACGAGGCTACACGATCCCTAAAGACGAAAAACACCACCAAGCGCATACGACTTTTCCAAAAAGCCGTACAAGGTACAAGATACACTATTAACAAGGACTCTAAATCATCCACACCCACATACCACATACACATTCATCGCCATTTTACAACACTAACTTACAGAATGCGGAAGAACACAGCTACACTAACGGTTTCCCCTCGCTCACGCAGCCTATTTACAATACACACTGCACACATTGCTGACACTTACACCTCAGCTCAACAACAGTGCAAATCTACATTGGATGCTGCAGGAACATCAAAATAGATTGTTAGCTCTTTAGCACAATGCTTGCTGCATATATTAATTACAAATAGGTAAAGTATATTAATTTATGATTTCATTAATTAATTGATTATCATGGAAACCTACATATACAATGTGGTAGATTAGCCTGGTACATTATAAATTAACAGTCAGGAATTCAGGTATTCTTTTAAAATTTTATTAAAAGTCCAATATTTGCACCAAAATAATACACAGTTCTTTTCAATATCTTCATCTGTAGAAAAAGGGGAGCATTCGGCCCGCCCATCTCTCTCAAAATGCTCCAACCTCCAGGGACCCTTTAAGTAGTCTTTTGAAAAACTCTGTCACACTTACAGTTATACTGCTGCCTTCTCCCTTGAGTTAATCTCCACATTCTCTAAACAGGAAAACTGCTTTCTCTCAGCAGACTGACTTGCCTTGTAGACCTACGTTGCTTCTGCAGACAGCTCTGCTCTGGAAAACAATGTTGCTTTGCACTCCAGACTGACTCTCCTTGCAGACAAACAATCTTTACTCTTACTCCAAAAGCCACGCCACTTGGTTCTGTCTGTAGGGCTTTTTAAATCATCCTGACGAGGATCAGGTGCACTGGCATGATTGAGCTGCAGTTCCATTTAACCCTTGCTTATCACACCTGGATTTATAGCTCTGCTCAATCTCAGGCTTATATACACTCCTTGCTTGACTCTGTTACAATATATATATATATATATATATATATATATATATATATACTGTATATATATATATATATATATATATATACATATAAATACACATATATCATATAGAATATACATAATATGTACTTGTGGTATAACAGTTACCATCTGATTTTATTTAATTCAAATGATACACAGGGCTTGTAGCCAGTTTAAGACGAGTATGGCATAAGAGGTTGGTACAAGAGGTTGGGTGTTTTTTACTTCAGTTTTAGTTATTCTATGCTTTTTAGGTTTTTACTTCAATCGGTCTACCTGTAGGAGCATTTAGCCTGTGTAGTGTTGTAAAAATATATTCAAATATAGTATTGTTTTCCCTATTACTTTTGTTTTTGTTCAGTCATGTTCATCTCTCTGTGACCCTATGGACCACAGCATATGAGGCATATCTGTCTGCCACTACCCTCTGAGCTTCCTTAAGTTCATGTTCATTGCTTCAATAACCTCATCTATCAATCTCCTACTCTGTCATCCCCTTATTTGTATGCCTTACATTTTTTCCACAATCAGGGTCTTCTCTTGGAAATCTTGTCTTCTATGCTAAATTGTTCTTTACTGCTTGCTTATCTATCCCTCTCGCTATCCCCTCCATCCCTCTCTTTCGATCCCTGTATCTCTCTATGGGATAATTTTTGTCTATTTTTATGAGCTGCCACGGCAATATGTCCTGATCTAACATGTTTTATATGCATTCTATTTAATTATTGCATGTTCTCAACAAAATGCAAGCAATTCCCATCATAAGAATAGTGAGCAGAACCAGCACCAAATTACCCTCATCAAGATAATACGTACGCACATGGACAAGAAAAAAAAATCAAGTAAGTGGGTGGAGTATGTGTCAGCGGGCAGGGCCTACAGGGATAACATGTTGTGAATGGGAGGAGTTTCTACTTTTGGGCGGAGTCAATTTAAGGACAGGTGCACTTTTTGCATCACCCTGTCATAATAGGTTGAACTATTTGGATCCAGCAGAAGCTGTACCTTGTCCTGGGAGAAGTACTGAGCAGTGCAGAGTTGGTAGCATTGTGGCTGAACTGTAAGTATTGCGTTTGGGACTAACTATAGCCACTTTTTTATGCATCATGTTTATGTGTATAAGATTTCACTTTTGTAAGATGTAATGATATTAATGCTATCTCCAGTGGAGTGTATATTCCTCAACCTCAATACTCGGTGGTTTATTACTTTTTAACCAATTTTTAAGCAATACTCCAAATAAAAGCATCCCTATGATTAAGCATTTATGCTGCATATGATGAATGTTTATAGAATTAGGCTGTGATATTGTTTTATACAGGAAACTTCACTAATAATGAATGTTAAAGTAGAGAGTTCAGAAAGGATTAAGCTCACACCAATCAACAAGAGTGATTGGTTTCTGCCAAGAGATGGAATATTTCAAAGATCTAATTTTATTTAACAACGTTGTTCTTTGCGGGTTTTTTGTATCCCTATTAAAGTATATATATAGTGCCTTGCAAAAGTATTCACCCCCCTTGACTTTTTACCTATTTTGTTACATTACAGCCTTACGTTCAATGTCTTGTTATTTTGAATTTTATGTGATGGATCAGAACACAATAGTCTAAGTTGGTGAAGTGAAATGAGAAAAATATATACATAAAACTATTTTTTAGAAATAGAAAATTGGCATCTGCGTATGTGATCACCCCCTTTGTTATTCACCCCCTTTGTTATCAAAAGCTCTGGTGCAACCAAATACCTTCAAAAATCACATAATTAGTGAAATGATGTCCACCTGTGTGCAATCTAAGTGTCACATGATCTGTCATTACATATACACACCTTTTTTGAAAGGCCCCAGAGGCTACAACACCTAAACACGAGGCACCACTAACCAAACACTGCCATGAAGACCAATGATCTTTCGAAACAAGTAAGAAACAATGTTGTTGAGAAGCACAAGTCAGGGTTAGGTTATAAAAAATATCCAAATCTTTGAGCACCATCAAATCTATCATAACCCAGACAAGGAGGGCATTAATCACAGAGGCAGTGCAGAGACCTAAGGTAACCCTGGAGGAGCTGCAGAATTCCACAGCAGACACTGGAGTATCTGTACATAGGACGACAATAAGCTGTACGCTCCATAGAGTTGGGCTTTATGGCATAGTGGCCAGAGGAAAGCTCTTTCTTTCAGCAAAAAAAACAAAATGGCACATTTTGAGTTTGCGAAAAGGCATGTGGAAGACTCCCAAAATGTATGGAGGAAGGTACTCTGGTCTGACGAGACTAAAACTGAACTTTTCGGCCATCAAAAAAAACGCTAGGTGTGACGCAAACCCAACACATCACATAACCCAAAGAGCAACATCCCCACAGTGAAAAATGGTGGTGGCAGCATGATGCTGTGGGGATGTTTTTCAGCAGCCAGGGGGAAACTGGTCAGAGTTGAGGGAAAGATGGATGGTGCTAAAAACGGGGATATTCTTGAGCAAAACCTGTACCACTCGTGTGCAGGATTTGAGGCTAGGACAGAGGTTCACCTTATTATTATTATTATTATTATTATCTTTTATTTGTATTGCTCCAACATATTCCGTAGCGCTGTACAGGGGATAAGAACAGGGGAAATACTCGTTTAACAAATTGAAAAGTTAGTGGGCAATATTCTGAGTATGTCACAGATGTAGCAGGCCTTTAACCAGAGTGAATTTGCACTGAAAGAAAGATAGAATGGATCGGGGTCAGACAGTACAGGAAGATAGGGGAGTAAGAAAGAAATGGGAGAGAGACATTAGAATGAAGGTATGTGAGGAGGAGGGGAGGAGATTTGAGGTAATTATGCCAGCCATAAATGGGGAAAGGATGGGAGAAGGTGGGGATGGCAAAACAGGGTATAGGAAACAGTTAAAAAATTTAAACAAAACATCAGAATTATTTCTATCTGCCAAGATATAATAACATGTATACAGTAGTGATATTAATAAACATATTGGCTCCAGGGATGGCGCCGTTTCCATAGTCTCCTCCATACCTGCTGAGGTGGTGTGCCTGCAGTTCTGAGTATGTCACAGATGTAGCAGGCTTTAAACCAGAGTGAATTTGCACTGAAAGAAAGAAAGAATGGATCGGGGTCAGACAGTACAGGACAATGACTCCAAACACACTGCTAAAGCAACACTTGAGTGGATAAAGCGGAAACATGTAAATGTGTTGGAATGGCCTAGACAAAGCCCAAACCTCAATCCAATAGAAAATCTGTGGTCAGACTTAAAGATTGCTGTTCACAAGCGCAAACCATCCAACTTAAAGGAGCTGGAGCAGTTTTGCAAGGAATAATGTGCAAAAATCCCAGTGGTAAGATGTGGCAAGCTCATAGCAACTTATCCAAAGCAACTTAGAGCTCTGATTGCCGCAAAAGGTGGCTCTACGAATTATTGACTTTAGGGGGGTGAATAGTTAGGCACATTGACTTTTTCTGTTATTTTATCCTCTTTGTTGTTTGCTTCACAATAAAAAAAAAAAACATCTTCAAAGTTGTGGGCATGTTCTGTAAATTAAATGATGCAAATCCTCAAACAATCCATGTTATATCCAGGTTGTGATGCAACAAAACACAAAAAATGCTAAGGGGGGTGAATACTTTTGCAAGGCACTGTATATTATACAAATATGTCTTGGGAAATATATATGCATTTAATATAGTATAGTAGGTATCTTATCTCTGTTGGCCCCATCACTTCCCAGTAGTCTATCCCTCACCTCCTGTCCCTTTAGCAAGAGTACAAGTGCAGAAACTACACACATATATATATATATATATATATATATATATATATATATATATAAATAAATATATATATATATATATATATATATATATATATATATATATATATAGATAATGCATTTGAGCATGTGTTCCTAGTCCACATAGTTTCCTGATATATATCTTAACTGCTTGAGTACTGGGTTGTGTATTACCCTGGATGTTGTATAAGGACACGGACATAACATTAAAAATATAATATTTTTTAATTCCACATATGCCTGCCTTTTTATCTGCTGCTTCAGCACACAACAATGGTTTTAAGACCATTTGTGAGTGTTATTTAGCAACCATAATTTTTCCTTCAGATTTTAATGTTACGGCACTGCCCTATTTTGCAAGTGATCCATAAAGTCTGATTGCAATAGGGAGTAAAAGTAAAATGGAGTAACATAACTTTTTAGCAGTTCAAAAATCAGTGGAAAAATTTCCCATTATTTTCAGCTTTGGCTTGCCACAATCACTCGTATCAGTTTTCTCGCAATATTTCCACATGGGTGAATAGAATAGTTAGGAAGATTTACCTTGCTCTTAAACATGGTGTAATCTGTGATGTAGGTGAATAAAATGGGGGCCATTGTTATTTTGACAGAGAAAGAGATAGGGGAAAATTAGGTAAGACATTTTTAAGGTAGTTTAAAAACCCACTGTCACTCCTCTAACAAACCTTTAAATTATCAAAACCAATATTCTCTGCAGAAAATCATTCCTGAGATATTCTGCATTGATTGCACTAACGTGCAACTCATTTACTAATCTGTGGTTTGATAAGCGTGAATTAGGGATCTAATATGACAACGTAAGAGGGGATTGTTTTTTTTTTGCCACCAGAGATACAAGAGTTGAAACTGTAATCCTAGTCAGCAGATAAGTAGTATTTGGGAACCACTAATTTGCAAAATAATTCTGTAGAATCAATGCTAATACAAAATAGCTAATCTTTCATGCTACTTTAGAATCAACTTGATTTTTGGATGAGTCCCTTTAATAGAAAATCTTATGTTTAGATGTCTCTGATTGTGTCATGGGGGGTTTCATCTTTGATTACTAGTGTATCTGTAGTTTGAGGGTTTGTAGTTTGTAGATTGAGGGTCATAGAGGCTTAAATTGAATACAGTATGAAAGATTGTGTTTATTTTACATTTTTTTAAAACATTTCTAAAAATCATTTATTTTACATTTTTTTAAAACATTGTGTCAAGTTCTTCATGAGAGAATACTATAAATGTAACTCTGCAGTGGGCTTTTGACTGAATATATTCTGAATAAAATGTTTAAATATATGTTACAGAGAAGGAAATACCAAATGTTTTGTCCAATCTTGGCTATTGTAGAAGACATTCAGCCACCAGACTACCTGACAGTATAGTTACATAGTTGCATAGTAATTGAGGTTTAAAAAAGACTTTTAGTCCATCAAGTTCAAATGTTTATGATCTCCTCTGATCTGCAATATGAGGATTAGTTGTTTATTGATCCAGAGGAAGGCAAACAGAAAAAAATCCCAAGTGAAACTTAGCCAATCGTCTCAAAAGGAAAAAAAAAAATCCTTCCTGATCCCGGATACTGGCAATCGGATTCTTCCGTGGATCAATACTCTCTCTCTCTAATTAACCAGGATAACCCTGATTGCCTCTTTTAATTAAAAATATATCCAGCCCCTTTTTAAAGTTATCTAACAAATCCGCTATCACTACTTCCTTTGGTAGAGAATCCCACAGATTAACCACCCGTAATGTGAAGAACCCTTTTCTTTCTTTGAGGTGGAATCTTGTTACCTCTAACCTCAAATGATGTCCTCTTGTCAGTTGAAAACCTCTTGGCACAAAAACTCACTTGACAAAGCTTTATGCTGACCCAGGATGTATTTATACAGGGCAATCATATCCAGGAAACAGCAACAAAGAAGACCCCAAAAAGATAGAAAAGTAAGAAGTCAAACTGGCTGTCTGATGAGGCTTTGAAAGTAGCCCAGGAAAGAAGGAAAGTGAAAGGTAGTGGAGATTTGTCCAACTCAATGCAGAATTTGAGAGGCTAGCTAGAAGAGTAAAAGGGACATTCTACAATGAGTGATGTAAACAGATTGAAAAAGATAACCGAATGGGTAAATCAAGAGATCTCTTCAAGAAAATTGGTTACCTTTCATGCAACAGTAGGAGTGATAAAAGACAAAAATGGTAGGGACTTAACAGAAGAAGATCAGATAAAGAAGAGGTGGCAGGAATACCCTGAAGATGTATACAGGAAGGATCTTAACAGCAGGGATGACCTCAATACTTTGTCCAATGAGCTTGAGCCGGACATCTTGGAGATCGAAGTGAGATGGGTCCTAGGATGCCTTGCTGATAATAAGGCTGCAGGAGGTGATGCAATCCCAATTAAACTTTTTAAAATTCTACAGGATGATGATGTGAAAGTGTTTACCTGCCTTATGCCAACACATTTGGAAAACTCAACAATGGCCAATAGATTGGAAAAGGTCAGTCTACATCCCAATTCCCAAAAAAGGCAGTGCCAAAGTGTGCTCCAATTATCGAACAATTGCACTCATTTCACATGCCAGCAAGGTAATGCTTAAGATTCTACAAGCTAGACTCTAACAATATATGGACCAGGAACTACCAGATGTGCAAGCAGGGCTCCACAGAGGAAGAGGCACAAGAGATCAAATTGCCAATATCTGCTGGATAATAGAAAAAGCAAGATAGTTAAAAAAAAACATTTACTTATGTTTCGTATACTATTCTAAAGCCTTTGACTGTGTGGATCACATCAAAATGTGGCATATCCTTAAAGAGATGGGAGTACCAGATCATCTAATCCTCCTCCTTAAAGAAATCTTAGCTCTGTAGAATTTAAGCCTTTGAATTGTGGTGTTGGAGAAGACGGCTTAGAGTCCCTTGGACTGCAAGAAGATCCAATAAATTAATACTTCAGGAAATCAAGACAAACTGTTCACTACAAGGTATGATCATGTGGCTGAAGCTCAAATATTTTGGCCATATTATGAGACTACAGGGTTTCCTAGAAAAGACTCTGATGCTGGGAAAGATTAAAGGCATAAGAACGAGGGCACGGCATTGGCGGAGATGGATAGATGAGGTCACTGAAGCAATGCTGTGGTCCACAGAGTCACACAGAGGACAGTACTGAACAACTAAACAACAACAACAATCATATCTCCTCTTAGATGCCAGTTTTTCCAGAGAAAATAAGCTTAATTCGGTTAGTATTTCCTCATAGCCCTCTATTTCCCTTATTAGTTTTGTTGACCTTCTTCGTACTTTGTCCCACCCTGAAATTTCCATTTTATGAAGTGGTGCCCAAAATTGTACTCCACATTCCAAATGAGGGCATACTAGGGAATTGTATAGTGCAGAATAATATTTGTTTATTTGTTTCCCTTGCTTCTATGCCCTTCTTAATACATGCTAATATGTTATTTGCCTTTGCCGCTGTTGCTTGGCATTGAAGACTATAACCTAGGTGGTTGTCCCCAAATACTCCCAAATCCCTTTCAATATCTGATACCCCTAGATTTGCTCCATTAAGACTGTAAGATTATCTATTGTTCCTTCCCAGATGCATAACTTTACATTTATTCGTATTAAATCTCATCTGCCATTTAGTCGCCCATTTCTCTAATTTATGCAGATCCCTTGGGAGGGAAAGTACATCATTATCAGATTTGATTACCTTGCACAACTTAGTGTCATCAGCAAACATGGAGACACTACTTTCCAGTCCCACTTCTAAGTCATTAATAAATATGTTAAAAAGGAGAGGACCTAATACTGAACCCTGAGGAACCCCACTTACCACATTAGTCCATTCGGAGTATGTTCGATTTACCACAACCCTTTGCTTCCTGTCTTTTAGCCAGCTCTCGATCCATGATCAGATTTGTACTGCAATTCCTGTATCCCTTAGTTTGCATAATAGTCTTCCATGTGTCACTGTATTAAAAGCCTTTACAAAATCCTAAAAGGTTACATCAACTAAGTTGCCTTGATCCAGGTTCCTACTAACCTCCTCATAGAAACTAATTAGATTTGTTTGACTCCTTCTTATAATCCTCTTCAAATAGACATATTCTTGTATATTATCCCTTATTAACCCTTCTAAAAGCTTTCCCAATATAGAAGTGAGGCTCACTGGTCTATAATTCCCCGGATTTGCTCTTGCTGCCTTCTTAAATATAGGTATCACATCTGCTTTTCGCAAGTCATCTGGTAGCGACCTTGTGTTGAGTGAATCTTGAAAAAATAAATATAATGATTCGGCTATTACAGAATCCAGTTCCCTCAGCACCCTTGGATGTATTCCATCAGGACCCGGGAATTAATTAACATTTATTTTTCCAACCTCTTTTGGATTTCTTCCTGTGTTAACCAATTAGTGAAGGTAGTGTAGCCTCATTTTGTGGCAGTGTCCTAACCACTGGTACCTCCCTTCTCTATACCGAAGAAAAGAAGAGATTTAGCTCATGTGCCTTTTCCTGGTCACTAATTATCAGAAGGCCTCTGTCACATTGTAATGTTCCTATAGCTTCCTTCCCGGCCTTCTTCCCCGTTAATATATTTAAAAAATATTTTTCTGATAAAAATTATAATAAAAAAAAAAAAATATATATATATATATATATATATATATATATATATATATATATATATTTTATGGTTAGTCTTACTCTCTTTTGCAACTAATTTTTCATTTTCTATTTTAGCCTGTCTAATAACTCTTTTGCAAGCCTTGTTGATTTCCTTGTACTTATGAGATATTGGGATTATAGTAATGGTAGCACAATTGATGAGGACGCTGTGGTAGGATGGACCAATATTTCCTACAATACTATACAATTATTTGCGGGTGATGATATGTCTGCTTCTGCAGTTTTGGTAAACAGGTATGTGGTCGGGGTAATTCTGGAGAGGTTTTACTGCGATATGAGTTAAAACTTACTTTCAATGTGTAGTACTATTCTTACTAGGTTAGGTAAGTAACTTTGTATCTTTCCAACAAAGGCAATAGAGATGCTTATCAGATTGTGATATAATTTTGCAGAATACACAAGTAGAGCAAACTTTAAAGGTCTATAGAAGTTGCCTGAGTTTCAAATGTTTCCTGAAAAACAGCCACTGATCAGTAGAAAAATATGTATTATATTGAAAAGTTAAATGTACTTACCGTATATACTCGAGTATAAGCCGAGTTTTTTCAGCCCTTTTTTTAAGGCTAAAAAGGGCCCCCTCGGCTTATACTCGAGTCACTCTGACCCTGTGGCTCTCTAACCCCCCTGTGTCTCTCTAACCCCTCCGTGTCTCTTTCCCTCCTCATCCTCAACCCCCCCTTCTCATTCTAAATCCCCCTCCTCATTCTAAACCCCCCTCCTCATTCTACCCCTCTAAATACCCCCCCCCCCCTCTCCCTTTCCCCTCGCTTACGACAATCTGCAGCTTCTGCTCCAGCCTCCGCTCCTTCCGGCGTCTTGACCCGGCCAATGCTAATGACGTGGCGCGCATGTGACGTCACGTCATTAGCATATACCGGGTGCCGACGCAGGCAATACATTGCTGTTGAAGTTGCTTATAAGGATCTTCTGTACTATTGTACGCCAAATAAACCAAAAACAAAATACATCAATTAATAAAGTACATTTATATTGCAAAAAGTATTACTGTTTTTTTGAAAGAATATGCTCATATAATTTTAATTAACTCAAATCTATTATGTAGTGCTCATTTAAAGTAATGGTGTTTAGAAATTGTATTAACTGAAACGATCGTAAATTACATTATCTTCTTTATCTTTCCCAAAAGTATTCATAAATCCTTCATTGTATTCATTTGAAAGCAGTTAAATAAAGTCAATATTCATATATTAGTTAAAATTACTCATAATTTTTTACTTGAATAGATCTTGTATTGCGGCTATGTTTTTTTCAGGCTGATTTCTTTATTTTACATTACAATTATTTTAATGTTTCTTTTCCATTATATTATTGTATAAAATGTCCTAGATTGCCTAATGTATAACATTTAAATGTTTTTCACAATCCCCTAACAAAGTTGCACAGAAGTTGCTGGGAGGCCTTCTTCTCCTCACTTCACTACTAAAACAAACTATATTGAACATACTTAATATTTCTAAATACATAAATCATAATATTCCAAATAATCAGGGCTTGTTAAAGGATCTGTCAGGGTCCATACCTGTGTTTGATCACATGGCAGATCTTGTGGCTTGGCACGAGTACGACATTTTGCCATAGAGGCTACAGCTATGTGTTCTAGAGACAGCTCAGTGAGAAGAACCTCTCCTAGCCTTTGAAGCTTTTGAAGCTGTTTCTCCTGATTGGCTATTGTTAAGCCCAGTCTTTCTACCAGCCAATCACACCTCATCCAAGCTTAAACATTTCAGTCCAGCAGATCTTGTGGCTTGGCACGAGAACTACATTTTGCCACAGAGGCTACAGCTATGTGTTCTAGAGACAGCTCAGTGAGAAGAACCTCTCCTAGCCTTTGAAGCTTTTGAAGCTGTTGCTCCTGATTGGCTATTGTTAAGCCCGGTCTTACTACCAGCCAATCAGACCTCATCCAAGCCTAAACATTTCAGTCCAGCAAAGTACTCACAGATACAGAGTTCAGCAGGGACATCACAAGCCAAGGAATTGCAGATAGGAAAGGAATTGTTGTCATTTATAGTGAACCTGGACTGCCTATATGTGCACTATTTACAATAGTGAGCTTAGTGAATTTAGTCCAGTGGTGTGCATCAGATGCCCCAGAAGCTGCACTGTGTACTCAAGAACTTGCCATGTGGCCCTTAGCTTCCTCTCTGGAGTTAGAGAGCATAGCACGCATCTACAATACACAGCCAATTGTATCTCTCCAAAACTAGCAAGCAATACCCAATTGTACTCATAAATACTTAATTATCGATATCTCTGTTAACAATTAATTTCTTACCTACATCAATTTTACCACTTTGCTTTGGGCAAAATAAAAGGTTTAACGCACTGTGATGCCTATTTTAAGGACTCATGGGCTGCTTATGTGACCCTTCAAGGTTACCCATCACTTACTTGCGCTAATCTTTTGTCTTTCCTTTAAAAAAGCAAAATATAGATGGTGAGCATTTGCATAAATGTCAGGTTTAATAAACAAAGGAGAAACATCTGCCTATCTTGGGAGAGTCGTAATAAAACTACAAGTACAGGTACATATTTATTTTATAAACATATTTACCTTTTTGTAATTAAGGATAATAAAATATTAAATAGACCATCAAAGAGTTTTTTGAATTTTTCATTTTATGTCTACACAATACAGGTATAACCTTTTCTCTACAATGCTTAAGAAACTTGCAAATATTTCATGTAGCGTTGCTGACATATAAATCATAAAGTCTAAGGTCAAGTGTTCTCAGAAGTCTTTGTCTCCTTCTGAATAATTTAGCACAGAGAGCAGTACTTTTAGTCAAACCTATTTTAAGATTTAATGGTACAATGTGCAACATTTGGCATGTAGGATACAAACACCTCACACTGAATTATATACTTAGCACAGATAAGGGCATTAATTATCTGAGATGACTACAAAGTATAGATGCAATGCAGCAAATTAATAGAAAAGGCCAGTAGGAGATATGATTGGCAATGGAACAGTGCTATAAGCATTAGGAAACAAGAGGTACTTAACACTAGTCATTCGTCATACAACATACAACTATATAAAACTGTGAAGAACAAACACCATTACCTTGATAGCTTCTAGAAACTGTATGAATAAAATCATCTTAGTAACATTTCAGTCCGTGTCTAACCCGGGATTTAGATCAATTAGAAGCTCGAACTAAAGAACATGATCAAGAATGTAAACATTGGGAAGGAAAATTGGTGGACTTCTATGTTGACACTAGTACCCTACTGATAGGAGTGAAACATTTGTCGTAACGTAACATTTCAGACCCTGCATTGATGATTTAAGGATTATATATATATATATATATATATATATATATATATATATATATATATATATATATTTGTACGGTGGAAGGCTTCTATCTCTCTTTCTCTCCTTCCATGTGTCTCCCTTTTTCCCCTTTGCCTCTCTTCCTCATGCTTCTCCCTCCATGTCTCCTTCTCTCCCCCCATGCCTCCCTCCCACCCCCCCTCTCCCTCTCCCCTGTCTCTTACCACCTACTCCTGCTCTGTGCTGCTGGTCTGCTGGCTCTTCCCTCTTCTGGCTCCACCCCCTGCCAGCAGACACAAGCAGAGAGCAGGAGCAGGTGCAGCGGACAAGGGGAATCAGGCTAGTCCACTTCAGAAACGGGGGGGGGGGGGCACCGGCAGTAGCTCTGCCCATGACTACCCTTCATGCCAGCAGCAGCTCAATTCAGAGATCTTACACAGCAATGTCTGGGCTCCTACTTGCTTCCTTGTGCAGGTGACTATACATCCCACAATGCCTTCCTGCACAAACTGCCATCACAGATTGCTACAATGTGTTAAAATGTATAGCTGCCTGTGATTGGCCAAAACAAATTATAAATGTTTTGCTAATTTTAGCAGGGATATGTAGGAGAATTAGCTCTTTAACACAACTGCTTTAAAACTAAAGAGATTTAGCAAACATCAAGGTGAGTTTGTTAATGTTTATTTTGTTATCTTTTCATGCAAAAATTTAGAGCCCGATTCAATTGAGGTTTCGGGAGATCCGGAGGCCTGTAAGTGAGGTCGCAATTTGCTATTTGCTATTCAATTGGCGTCTTTTTGCGGGCTTTAAACAGGTTACGAGTTACGTCCTTGAAAATATTGCGATGGTTAAACTTGTAACTTACAGCCTCCAGAAGCCTTTGATCTTTCACTTTCGCAAGGCTAAAATCGCAAATCGCTGTTCAATTGCTCGATTTCCCCAAGTCCGCAAATGTTTTCACATCCGTAAATGGCAAATGAACGAGAAAATTCAACAAGTGCTAGAGAGGACCCGCAAGGGGGTTAAACACATTGAAAAATCAATACTGCACTGTAAATAACGGTGAAAGCAATGATAGACATTAGAATTAATTGCACAACAGTCTTAAGCTCACAAATCTTCTGGAAATTACATTTATTTTTTATGTTTCATTTCAGGGTTAAATTGATCTCGGGTATCAATGAGTTAATACATATAAGGCCACCCCCATATGGATTAGAACAGTACTGGCATTCATTTTCATAATTCTTTATTTTGAGGGTTTGTGAATGTGATCGGACCCCCGAACCTAATTAATTGACATGTAACCTCCGTGTTTTATTGCCGTAATAATGACAGTCTAATTTTCTAATGGCTGATTCGAAATGGGAGGTTACGGGCTTGCTGAATTGATCATTGTCCCGCACTGAACTGCAACGAACCAGCGCTTGCTTTACAGTTTCGGCTTTGGGCCAGTAACTTGCGGGCTTGAGCAATTGAATAGCATCGCAATAGGAGACGACACAACACACCCGCAGACATTCGGCCTACATCGATCGAGTTGCGGGCTTGTAATTGAATATGACCCATATTTTCATACACTACTGATTCTCCTCACTCATAATGCATTCATAATCCAGGAAACTTAAATATGCCTTTAAGCCTATTTTTGCTTTGATATAAGACATTCAAGTCAACATTACCATCCACTTTTAGTAATGTAGGGTAAGCATTTATTATTCAACGAACATTGCTCTCTAAGTCAGCCAAACAAACCACATTATTGGTAGTATCTGTATTTCCTCATATTGAGCATCTGTGTGTTTTGCATTTATGTTTGATCTGCAATCACCTTGTATTTATTTTATCATCTGTAACAGGCTTAGTGCAGTGCTGAAAAGTAAAAATACCACTGTTAGTAGAGCTTACAAAAACATAGAAAAATGGTTTATTATTATTGTAATATTTTCCAGTTGATAAATTCACACATGCTAATTAAAATTAACATTGTTTAATTAAAGTTAAAGGAAATCTGTAAATAACTGTTTCAATTGTAGAAGCCATTTTTCTCTACGGTAAATAATTCCAGACATATTTAATACTGTTAATACCCCTCCTTTATGATAAAGTTGGGCTCCATAAGTCATTTTGTAGAAATTAAGTGTATAATTAGTATGAGGGAATGGATAAAATGCCTGATGTCAATGGAACACACTGTTATGCCATAACAGAAACAATTAACCAGGTCATGTTACTAATTACAATATCAACTAAGCTAATTAGTATTGAGGAGTCTCTTATTTGCATTACAATTACATGTTATTTGAATGTTCTGTGCTGTCTTTCTGTATGCTGTCTGTCTCTGTGCTCTCTCTCTCTCTGTGGCCTCTCTCTCTCTCTCTCTGTGCTCTATCTTTCGCTGTGTGCTCTTTCCCTCTGTACTCTCTCTCTTTGTGCACTCTCTCTCTGTACAATCTCTCTCTCTCTCTTTCTGTGCGCACTCTTTCTTTCTGTGCTTACTCTGCGCTCTTTCTCTCTGTGCACACTCTCTCTCTGTGCTCTCTCTGCCTGACCAGTGTCTTTATCTCTCCCTCTCTCTCTTTATCTCTGTCCTATGTGTGTGTGTGTATATCTCTCCCTCTGCATGATGTGTCTCTCTTTCTGCCCTGTCTCTCTCTCTGTGCTGTCTGTCTGTATGCTGTCTGGCTCTGTGTTGTCTCTCTCTGTGGTCTTTCTCTCTTTCTGTGCTCTCCCTCTCTCTGTGCACTCTTTCCCTTTGTGTGTTCTCTTGCCCTTCATGCTCTCTCTTTCCTTCTGTGCACTCTCTCTCTCTCTCTGTCCTCTATCTCTCTGTGCTCACTCTCTCTCTGTGCGCTCTCTCTTGTGCACTCTCTGTGTGCAATCTCTCTCTCTCTCTCTTTCTGTGTGCTTTCTTTCTGTGCTTACTGTGCGCTCTTTCTCTCTGTGCACACTCTCTCTCTGTGCTCTCTCTGCCTGTCCAGTGTCTTTATCTCTCCCTCTTTATCTCTGTCCCATGTGTGTGTGTGTGTGTGTGTGTGTCTCTCTCTCTCCCTCTGCACAATGTGCCTCTCTTTCTGTCCTTTCTCTATCCCTGTGTCCTGTTTATTTATGTCTCTCTTTGTCCTGTCTCTCTCTCTCTCTGTGTCCTGTGTGTGTGTGTGTGTGTGTGTCTTTCTCTCTATTCTGTCTCTCTCTCTCTCTCTCTCATGTGTGTCTCTCTCTCTGTTTTCTGTGTCTCTGTCTGCTGTGTGTCTTTCTCTCTGTCCTTTGTGTCTCTCTCTCTGTGTCATGTGTGTTTCTCTCTGTGTCCTTTGTGTGTCTCTCTCTGCCCTGTGTGTCTCTCTCTCTGTGTCCTGTGTGTCTCTCTCTGTCCTGTGTGTCTCTCTCTCCTGTGTGTATCTCTGTCTGTCCTGCGTGTCTCTCTCTCTCTGTCCTGTGTCTGTCTCTCTTCTGTCTCTCTCTGTCATGTGTCTCTCTCTCTCCCTTTTGTCTTTCTCTCTGTCTCTTGTGTGTCTCTTTTTCTGTCCTGTGTCTATCTCTCTATCATCTGTCTCTCTTTTTGTCCTGTGTGTGTCTTTCTCTCTCTATGTCCTTTGTGTGTCTCTCTCTGCCCTGTGTCTCTCTCTCTTCTGTGTGTGTCTAGCTCTCTCTCTTATGTGTCTCTCTCTCCTGTGTGATTTTCTCTCTGTCCTGTGTATCTCTCTCTCTCCTATGTCTCTCTCTCTCTTCTGTCTGTCTCTCCCCTGTGTCTCTCTCTCTGTCCTGTGTGTGTCTTTCTCTCTATGTGTCCTTTATGTGTCTCTCTCTGTCCTATGTCTCTCTCTGTTCTGTGTGTGTCTCTCTCTTTTCTGTGTGTGTCTCTCTCTCTATGTCCTGTGTCTCTCTCTGTACTGTGTATGTGTCTCTCTCTCTCTGTTCTGTCTCTCTCTCTCTCTCTCTGTTCTGTGTGTGTCTCTCTCTCTCTTCTGTCTCTCTCTGTTCTGTGTCTCTCTCTCTCTGTCCTGTGTCTCTCTCTCTCTCGGTTCTGTGTGTCTATCTCTCTGTCCTGTGTGTCTCTCTCTCTCTCTGTTATGTGTGTCTCTCTCTCTGTTATGTGTGTGTCTATCTCTCTCCTATGTGTCGCTCTCTCCTGTGTGTCTCTCCATCTTCTGTCTATCTCTCTATCTCCTATGTCTCTCTCTCTCTCTCTCTGTCCTGTCTGTGTCTTTCTCTCTGTTTCCTTTGTGAGCCACTCTCTCTCTGTCCTATGTCTCTCTCTGTTGTGTGTCTATATCTCTCTCTCTCTTTCTCCTGTGTCTCTCTCTCTCTCTTCTGTCTCTCTCTCTCTCTTCTGTCTCTCTCTGTCCTGTGTGTCTCTCTGCCCTTTGTGTTTCTCTCTCTGTCCTTTGTGTGTCTCTCTCTCTGTCCTGTCTCTCTCTCTCTCTCTCTCTCTTCTGTCTCTCTCTCTCTGTCCTGTGTCTCTCTCTGTCCTTTGTGTTTCTCTCTCTGTCCTTTGTTTGTCTCTCTCTGTCCTGTGTGTCTATCTCTCTCTTCTCTCACTCTCTCTCTCTCTGTCCTTTGCGTCTCTATCTGTCCTGTGTCTCTCTCTCTGTCCTGTGTGTCTACCTCTGTTCTGTGTGTGTGTGTCTCTCTCTCTGTTTCCTTGTGTGTCTCTTTCTGTCCTGTGTCTCTCTCTCTCTCTCTCTCTCTGTTATGTCTCTCTCTCTCTCTCTGTTCTGTGTGTGTCTATCTCTCTCCTATGTGTTGCTCTCTCCTGTGTGTCTCTCCCTCTTCTGTCTCTCTCTCTGTCCTGTGTGTGTCTCTCTCTCTGTTCTCTGTGTGTCTATCTATCTCTCTCTCCTATGTCTCTCTCTTCTCTCTCTCTCTTCTGTTTGTCTCTCTCTCTTCTGTCTCTCTCTGTCCTGTGTGTTTCTCTCTCTCTCTCTGTTCTGCGTGTGTCTATCTATCTCTCCTATGTCTCTCTCTCTTCTCTCTCTCTCTCCTGTGTGTCCCTCTCTCTCTCTGTCCTGTGTGTGTCTCTCTCTCTGTTCTCTGTGTGTCTATCTATCTATCTCTCTCTCTCTCTCCTATGTCTCTCTCTCTTCTCTCTCTCTTCTGTTTGTCTCTCTCTCTTCTCTCTCTCTCTCTGTCCTGTGTGTTCTCTCTCTCTGTTCTGTGTGTGTCTATCTATCTATCTCTCCTACGTCTCTCTCTCTCTCTTCTCTCTCACCTGTGTGTCTCTCTCTCTGTCCTGTGTGTGTCTTTCTTTCCTTTGCGAGCCACTCTATCTGTCCTATGTCTCTCTCTGTTCTGTGTGTCTATCTCTCTCTCTCCTGTCTCTCTCTCTCTCTTCTGTCTCTCTCTGTCCTGTGTGTGTCTAGCTCTTTCTCTCTCTTATGTGTCTCTCTCTCCTGTGTGTTTCTCTCTCTGTTCTGTGTGTGTGTGTCTCTCTCTCTGTTTCCTTGTGTGTCTCTTTCTGTCCTGTGTCTCTCTCTGTCTCTCTCTGTTATGTCTCTCTCTCTCTCTCTGTTCTGTGTGTGTCTATCTCTCTCCTATGTGTTGCTCTCTCCTGTGTGTCTCTCCCTCTTCTGTCTCTCTCTCTCTGTCCTGTGTGTGTCTCTCTCTCTGTTCTCTGTGTGTCTATCTATCTCTCTCTCCTATGTCTCTCTCTTCTCTCTCTCTCTTCTGTTTGTCTCTCTCTCTTCTGTCTCTCTCTGTCCTGTGTGTTTCTCTCTCTCTCTCTGTTCTGCGTGTGTCTATCTATCTCTCCTATGTCTCTCTCTCTTCTCTCTCTCTCTCCTGTGTGTCCCTCTCTCTCTCTGTCCTGTGTGTGTCTCTCTCTCTGTTCTCTGTGTGTCTATCTATCTATCTATCTCTCTCTCTCTCTCCTATGTCTCTCTCTCTTCTCTCTCTCTTCTGTTTGTCTCTCTCTCTTCTCTCTCTCTCTCTGTCCTGTGTGTTCTCTCTCTCTGTTCTGTGTGTGTCTATCTATCTATCTCTCCTACGTCTCTCTCTCTCTCTTCTCTCTCACCTGTGTGTCTCTCTCTCTGTCCTGTGTGTGTCTTTCTTTCCTTTGCGAGCCACTCTATCTGTCCTATGTCTCTCTCTGTTCTGTGTGTCTATCTCTCTCTCTCCTGTCTCTCTCTCTCTCTCTTCTGTCTCTCTCTGTCCTGTGTGTGTCTAGCTCTTTCTCTCTCTTATGTGTCTCTCTCTCCTGTGTGTTTCTCTCTCTGTCCTGTGTATCTCTCTCTCTCTCCTGTGTCTCTCTCTCTCTCTTCTGTCTGTCTCTCCCCTGTGTCTCTCTCTCTGTCCTGTGTGTGTCTTTCTCTCTATGTGTCCTTTATGTGTCTCTCTCTGTCCTATGTCTCTCTCTGTTCTGTGTGTGTCTCTCTTTCCTGTGTGTGTCTCTCTCTCTCTATGTCCTGTGTCTCTCTCTGTACTGTGTCCCTCTCTCTCTCTCTCTGTTCTGTTTCTCTCTCTCTCTCTCTGTTCTGTGTGTCTCTCTCTGTCCTGTGTCTCTCTCTCTCGGTTCTGTGTGTCTATCTCTGTGTCCTGTGTCTCTCTCTCTGTTATGTGTGTCTATCTCTCTCCTATGTGTTGCTCTCTCCTGTGTGTCTCTCCCTCTTCTGTCTCTCTCTCTCTGTCCTGTGTGTGTCTCTCTCTCTGTTCTCTGTGTGTCTATCTATCTCTCTCTCCTATGTCTCTCTCTCTTCTCTCTCTCTTCTGTTTGTCTCTCTCTCTTCTCTCTCTCTCTGTCCTGTGTGTTTCTCTCTCTCTCTCTGTTCTGTGTGTGTCTATCTCTCTCCTATGTGTTGCTCTCTCCTGTGTGTCTCTCCCTCTTCTGTCTCTCTCTCTGTCCTGTGTGTGTCTCTCTCTCTGTTCTCTGTGTGTCTATCTATCTCTCTCTCCTATGTCTCTCTCTTCTCTCTCTCTCTTCTGTTTGTCTCTCTCTCTTCTGTCTCTCTCTGTCCTGTGTGTTTCTCTCTCTCTCTCTGTTCTGCGTGTGTCTATCTATCTCTCCTATGTCTCTCTCTCTTCTCTCTCTCTCTCCTGTGTGTCCCTCTCTCTCTCTGTCCTGTGTGTGTCTCTCTCTCTGTTCTCTGTGTGTCTATCTATCTATCTCTCTCTCTCTCCTATGTCTCTCTCTCTTCTCTCTCTCTTCTGTTTGTCTCTCTCTCTTCTCTCTCTCTCTCTGTCCTGTGTGTTCTCTCTCTCTGTTCTGTGTGTGTCTATCTATCTCTCCTACGTCTCTCTCTCTCTCTTCTCTCTCACCTGTGTGTCTCTCTCTCTGTCCTGTGTGTGTCTTTCTTTCCTTTGCGAGCCACTCTATCTGTCCTATGTCTCTCTCTGTTCTGTGTGTCTATCTCTCTCTCTCCTGTCTCTCTCTCTCTCTTCTGTCTCTCTCTGTCCTGTGTGTGTCTAGCTCTTTCTCTCTCTTATGTGTCTCTCTCTCCTGTGTGTTTCTCTCTCTGTTCTGTGTGTGTGTGTCTCTCTCTCTGTTTCCTTGTGTGTCTCTTTCTGTCCTGTGTCTCTCTCTCTCTCTCTCTGTTATGTCTCTCTCTCTCTCTCTGTTCTGTGTGTGTCTATCTCTCTCCTATGTGTTGCTCTCTCCTGTGTGTCTCTCCCTCTTCTGTCTCTCTCTCTCTGTCCTGTGTGTGTCTCTCTCTCTGTTCTCTGTGTGTCTATCTATCTCTCTCTCCTATGTCTCTCTCTTCTCTCTCTCTCTTCTGTTTGTCTCTCTCTCTTCTGTCTCTCTCTGTCCTGTGTGTTTCTCTCTCTCTCTCTGTTCTGCGTGTGTCTATCTATCTCTCCTATGTCTCTCTCTCTTCTCTCTCTCTCTCCTGTGTGTCCCTCTCTCTCTCTGTCCTGTGTGTGTCTCTCTCTCTGTTCTCTGTGTGTCTATCTATCTATCTCTCTCTCTCTCTCCTATGTCTCTCTCTCTTCTCTCTCTCTCTTCTGTTTGTCTCTCTCTCTTCTCTCTCTCTCTCTGTCCTGTGTGTTCTCTCTCTCTGTTCTGTGTGTGTCTATCTATCTATCTCTCCTACGTCTCTCTCTCTCTCTTCTCTCTCACCTGTGTGTCTCTCTCTCTGTCCTGTGTGTGTCTTTCTTTCCTTTGCGAGCCACTCTATCTGTCCTATGTCTCTCTCTGTTCTGTGTGTCTATCTCTCTCTCTCCTGTCTCTCTCTCTCTCTCTTCTGTCTCTCTCTGTCCTGTGTGTGTCTAGCTCTTTCTCTCTCTTATGTGTCTCTCTCTCCTGTGTGTTTCTCTCTCTGTCCTGTGTATCTCTCTCTCTCTCCTGTGTCTCTCTCTCTCTCTTCTGTCTGTCTCTCCCCTGTGTCTCTCTCTCTGTCCTGTGTGTGTCTTTCTCTCTATGTGTCCTTTATGTGTCTCTCTCTGTCCTATGTCTCTCTCTGTTCTGTGTGTGTCTCTCTTTCCTGTGTGTGTCTCTCTCTCTCTATGTCCTGTGTCTCTCTCTGTACTGTGTCCCTCTCTCTCTCTCTCTGTTCTGTTTCTCTCTCTCTCTCTCTGTTCTGTGTGTCTCTCTCTGTCCTGTGTCTCTCTCTCGGTTCTGTGTGTCTATCTCTGTGTCCTGTGTCTCTCTCTCTGTTATGTGTGTCTATCTCTCTCCTATGTGTTGCTCTCTCCTGTGTGTCTCTCCCTCTTCTGTCTCTCTCTCTCTGTCCTGTGTGTGTCTCTCTCTCTGTTCTCTGTGTGTCTATCTATCTCTCTCTCCTATGTCTCTCTCTCTTCTCTCTCTCTTCTGTTTGTCTCTCTCTCTTCTCTCTCTCTCTGTCCTGTGTGTTTCTCTCTCTCTCTCTGTTCTGCGTGTGTCTATCTATCTCTCCTATGTCTCTCTCTCTCTTCTCTCTCTCTCCTGTGTCTCTCTCTCTCTCTGTCCTGTGTGTGTCTTTCTTTCCTTTGAGAGCCACTCTATCTGTCCTATGTCTCTCTCTGTTCTGTGTGTCTATCTCTCTCTCTCCTGTCTCTCTCTCTTCTGTCTCTCTCTGTCCTGTGTGTGTCTAGCTCTTTCTCTCTCTTATGTGTCTCTCTCTCCTGTGTGTTTCTCTCTCTGTCCTGTGTATCTCTCTCTCTCCTATGTCTCTCTCTCTCTCTCTTCTGTCTGTTTCTCCCCTGTGTCTCTCTCTCTGTCCTGTGTGTGTCTTTCTCTCTATGTGTCCTTTATGTGTCTCTCTCTATGTCCTGTGTCTCTCTCTGTACTGTGTCCCCCCCTCTCTCTCTCTCTGTTCTGTTTCTCTCTCTCTCTCTCTGTTCTGTGTGTCTCTCTCTGTCCTGTGTCTCTCTCTCTGTTCTGTGTGTCTATCTCTGTGTCCTGTGTCTCTCTCTCTGTTATGTGTGTCTCTCTCTCTGTTCTGTGTGTGTCTATCTCTCTCCTATGTGTCGCTCTCTCCTGTGTGTCTCTCCATCTTCTGTCTATCTCTCTATCTCCTAAGTCTATCTCTTTCTCTCTCTGTCCTGTGTGTGTCTTTCTCTCTGTTTCCTTTGTGAGCCACTCTCTCTCTCTCCTGTCTCTCTCTCTCTCTTCTGTCTCTCTCTCTCTTCTGTCTCTCTCTGTCCTGTGTGTCTCTCTGCCATTTGTGTTTCTCTCTCTGTCCTTTGTGTGTGTCTCTCTCTCTATCCTGTCTCTCTCTTCTGTCTCTCTCTCTCTTCTGTCTCTCTCTCTCTCTTCTGTCTCTATCTCTCTGTCCTGTGTGTGTCTCTCTCTCTGTTCTCTGTGTGTCTATCTATCTCTCTCTCTCTCCTATGTCTCTCTCTCTTCTCTCTCTCTTTTGTTTGTCTCTCTCTCTCTTCTCTCTCTCTCTGTCCTGTGTGTTCTCTCTCTCTCTGTTCTGTGTGTGTCTATCTATCTATCTCTCCTATGTCTCTCTCTCTCTCTCTCTCTCTTCTCTCTCACCTGTGTGTCTCTATCTCTGTTCTGTGTGTGTCTTTCTTTCCTTTGCGAGCCACTCTATCTGTCCTATGTCTCTCTCTGTGCTGTGTGTCTATCTCTCTCTCTCTCTCTCTCTCTCTCTCTCTCTTTCTTTCTCCTTTCTCTCTCTCTCTCTCTTCTGTCTCTCTCTGTCCTGTGTGTCTATATCTCTCTTCTCTCACTCTCTCTCTCTCTGTCCTTTGCGTCTCTATCTGTCCTGTGTCTCTCTCTCTGTCCTGTGTGTCTACCTCTGTTCTGTGTATGTGTGTCTCTCTCTCTGTTCTGTGTGTGTCTCCTTCTGTCCTGTGTCTCTCTCTCTCTCTCTCTCTGTTATGTCTCTCTCTCTCTGTTCTGTGTGTGTCTATCTCTCTCCTATGTGTTGCTCTCTCCTGTGTGTCTCTCCCTCTTCTGTCTCTCTCTCTCTGTCCTGTGTGTGTCTCTCTCTCTGTTCTCTGTGTGTCTATCTATCTCTCTCTCCTATGTCTCTCTCTTCTCTCTCTCTCTTCTGTTTGTCTCTCTCTCTTCTGTCTCTCTCTGTCCTGTGTGTTTCTCTCTCTCTCTCTGTTCTGCGTGTGTCTATCTATCTCTCCTATGTCTCTCTCTCTTCTCTCTCTCTCTCCTGTGTGTCCCTCTCTCTCTCTGTCCTGTGTGTGTCTCTCTCTCTGTTCTCTGTGTGTCTATCTATCTATCTCTCTCTCTCTCTCCTATGTCTCTCTCTCTTCTCTCTCTCTTCTGTTTGTCTCTCTCTCTTCTCTCTCTCTCTCTGTCCTGTGTGTTCTCTCTCTCTGTTCTGTGTGTGTCTATCTATCTATCTCTCCTACGTCTCTCTCTCTCTCTTCTCTCTCACCTGTGTGTCTCTCTCTCTGTCCTGTGTGTGTCTTTCTTTCCTTTGCGAGCCACTCTATCTGTCCTATGTCTCTCTCTGTTCTGTGTGTCTATCTCTCTCTCTCCTGTCTCTCTCTCTCTCTTCTGTCTCTCTCTGTCCTGTGTGTGTCTAGCTCTTTCTCTCTCTTATGTGTCTCTCTCTCCTGTGTGTTTCTCTCTCTGTTCTGTGTGTGTGTGTCTCTCTCTCTGTTTCCTTGTGTGTCTCTTTCTGTCCTGTGTCTCTCTCTCTCTCTCTCTGTTATGTCTCTCTCTCTCTCTCTGTTCTGTGTGTGTCTATCTCTCTCCTATGTGTTGCTCTCTCCTGTGTGTCTCTCCCTCTTCTGTCTCTCTCTCTCTGTCCTGTGTGTGTCTCTCTCTCTGTTCTCTGTGTGTCTATCTATCTCTCTCTCTCTCCTATGTCTCTCTCTCTTCTCTCTCTCTTTTGTTTGTCTCTCTCTCTCTTCTCTCTCTCTCTGTCCTGTGTGTTCTCTCTCTCTCTGTTCTGTGTGTGTCTATCTATCTATCTCTCCTATGTCTCTCTCTCTCTCTCTCTCTCTTCTCTCTCACCTGTGTGTCTCTATCTCTGTTCTGTGTGTGTCTTTCTTTCCTTTGCGAGCCACTCTATCTGTCCTATGTCTCTCTCTGTGCTGTGTGTCTATCTCTCTCTCTCTCTCTCTCTCTCTCTCTCTCTCTCTCTCTCTCTCTCTCTCTTCTGTCTCTCTCTGTCCTGTGTGTCTATATCTCTCTTCTCTCACTCTCTCTCTCTCTGTCCTTTGCGTCTCTATCTGTCCTGTGTCTCTCTCTCTGTCCTGTGTGTCTACCTCTGTTCTGTGTGTGTGTGTCTCTCTCTCTGTTCTGTGTGTGTCTCCTTCTGTCCTGTGTCTCTCTCTCTCTCTCTCTCTGTTATGTCTCTCTCTCTCTGTTCTGTGTGTGTCTATCTCTCTCCTATGTGTTGCTCTCTCCTGTGTGTCTCACCCTCTTCTGTCTCTCTCTCTGTCCTGTGTGTGTCTCTCTCTCTGTTCTCTGTGTGTCTATCTGTCTCTCTCTCCTATGTCTCTCTCTCTTCTCTCTCTCTCTTCTGTTTGTCTCTCTCTCTTCTGTCTCTCTCTGTCCTGTGTGTTTCTCTCTCTCTTCTGTCTCTCTCTGTTCTGTGTCTCTCTCTGTCCTGTGTCTCTCTCTCTCGGTTCTGTGTGTCTATCTCTCTGTCCCGTGTCTCTCTCTCTCTGTTATGTGTGTCTCTCTCTCTGTTCTGTGTGTGTCTATCTCTCTCCTATGTGTCGCTCTCTCCTGTGTGTCTCTCCATCTTCTGTCTATCTCTCTATCTCCTATGTCTATCTCTCTCTCTCTTTCTGTCCCGTGTGTGTCTTTCTCTCTGTTTCCTTTGTGAGCCACTCTCTCTCTCTGTCCTATGTCTCTCTCTGTTCTGTGTGTCTATCTCTCTCTCTCTCTCTCTCCTGTCTCTCTCTCTCTTCTGTCTCTCTCTCTCTCTCTCTCTCTTCTGTCTCTCTCTGTCCTGTGTGTCTCTATGCCATTTGTGTTTCTCTCTCTGTCCTTTGTGTGTGTCTCTCTCTGTCCTGTCTCTATCTTCTGTCTCTCTCTCTCTCTTCTGTCTCTCTCTCTGTCCTGTGTCTCTCTCTGTCGTTTGTGTTTCTCTCTCTGTCCTTTGTGTGTCTCTCTCTGTCCTGTGTGTCTATCTCTCTCTTCGCTCTCTGTCTCTCTCTCTGTCCTTTGCGTCTCTATCTGTCCTGTGTGTGTCTCTCTCTCTCTGTCCTGTGTGTCTATATCTCTGTCCTTTCTCTCTCTCTCTCGGTTCTGTGTGTCTCTCTCTGTTCTGTGTGTGTGTCTCTCTCTCTGTTCTGTGTGTGTTTCTTTCTGTCCTGTGTCTCTCTCTCTCTCTGTTATGTCTCTCTCTCTGTTCTGTGTGTGTCTGTCTCTCTCCTATGTGTTGCTCTCTCCTGTGTGTCTCTCCCTCTTCTGTCTCTCTCTCTCTGTCCTGTGTGTGTCTCTCTCTCTGTTCTCTGTGTGTCTATCTCTCTCTCTCTCTCTCTCCTATGTCTCTCTCTCTCTTCTCTCTCTCTTCTGTTTTTCTCTCTCTCTTCTTTCTCTCTCTCTCTGTCCTGTGCGTTCTCTCTCTCTCTCTGTTCTGTGTGTGTCTATCTATCTATCTCTCCTATGTCTCTCTCTCTCTCTTCTCTCTCACCTGTGTGTCTCTCTCTCTGTCCTGTGTGTATCTTTCTTTCCTTTGCGAGCCACTCTATCTGTCCTATGTCTCTCTCTGTGCTGTGTGTCTATCTCTCTCTCTCTTTCTCTCCTGTCTCTCTCTCTCTCTCTCTCTTCTGTCTCTCTCTGTCCTGTGTGTCTCTCTTTCCTTTGTGTTTTTCTCTCTGTCCTTTGTGTGTCTCTCTCTGTCCTGCGTGTCTATCTCTCTTTTCTGTCTCTCTCTCTCTGTCCTTTGTGTCTCTATCTGTCCTGTGTCTTTCTCTCTGTCATGTCTCTCTCTCTCTGCTGTCTCTCTCTGTCTCTCTTCTCTCTCTCTCTCCTGTGTCTCTCTCTCTCTTCTGTCTCTCTCTGTCCTGTGTGTCTCTTCCCCTTGTGTTTCTCTCTCTGTCCTTTGTGTGTCTCTCTCTCTGTTCTTTCTCTCTCTTCTGTCTCTCTCTCTCTCTTCTGTCTCTCTGTCCTGTTTGTCTCTCTGCCCTTTGTGTTTC
>CM050166.1:25116154-25218654 GCA_027410445.1 Discoglossus pictus | reverse complement strand
CTAATTATTTTAAGTAAATTGCTATTTGTTAATTAATCCAAAGGAAGGCAAACAAAAATCCCCATTGAAAGATTGACAATTGACTCAAGGAATACAATTATTTTCTGATCCCAAACACTGGCAATCAAATTTCCCCTTCTAGGGGAATCCCTATCATCAATATACAGAAATATCATCAATATACAGAAATATCATCAACACACAGAAATATCATCAATACACAGAAATTTGCAGAGGAAAGGACCTAACCGGTGGGATCCATTCATTGGACGGTCCAGCTGTGGGGTTAACAAATATTATTTTGTAATAAGCGGTAATGCTATATTTTGTATAAAAAGTAAATCTTATAGGCCAACAAATATTGTTTATAATGGATATTTAGTTAAGCCCCATATTACAGATTTATAAATTAGTTTTTATATATACATGTGTAATATAATTAAGCATCAAAGTTTAGGTTTTTGAACAAATGTAAGTAAATATTGTGAGGCATGATATACAGTGTAACTATTGCTATCCTAGTTGATGTATGTTCTCACTCATGTTGCAGTGTTTCTAGCCAATGTAGACATACAATGCAACACCCCAGAGTGACGCCTGAGATCGATGCAGTCGGCTTCAATGTGATGGTGACCTCAGTTGCCTCTATGGTCGTCTAAGCATCCAGTGCCTAAATAAGGCTACCAAATGTTCCAAGGCTGCTATATTTCTTTAGATTTCCAATTCTGACTTTGGTTTGTGACCTGTTTGCGGTTTGGATTTTTACCCTGACCTACACCTAATGACCTCAACCACTCTGATCGTCATCTAAAAAATAAACAATATGAATTCTTACAAGAATGAAAGTACAATATTTTAATAAAAGTACACAACGCACATTTATAATTAACAGTAAAAACGTTTTGCTAACAATTTAAAATGATCAGTTTCATATTTTAAGCAAATATAGTTTAAGAAAAAAAACAGGATTTATACATTCAAAATAATATATAATAAAATGTTTATTTGTGTCTGTTAAGTGCGTAATTGCTGTCTTTATATATTGAAAATGCATAACTTATAGACAGAAGAAACATAAGGGATATGTAAATTGGAATTAAAAATTTAATAATCACAATAAGTAATAAGATTAATTACAGTCATTAAATGATAGGTTTGAACATAAACATAATGCAGCAAAAGTATTCTTATGAAAGCAGAGTAGATTTACGATTAATGCCTGTGAGCATTAAGGCCGCATCTATATCTGTTATTAGGCGTATTCTCACCTGATTATCATAAAGTTTTGGTACTTAGATGATTTCTATCACAAGCAAAAAGTTGTACATTTAATGCAAACCTTCTGGAATATCACTAATGAACTTGTTTACTTTGCAGTAAACCCATGATGGTTTTGATCTTTTCTATTTCAGCAGAATTCCCTATAATTGTTTCACTGAATATGTCAAATTTGCAGACTTGTATTCACTAGATTCGACTCAGTTAACTTTTTTAGTTAAATAGTTGTACCCTTGTGATTATGCAACTATCTTGTTAATAGTAACTAGTTAATAATAATAATAATAATAATAATAATAATAATAATAATATTATGACAGGAGAAAATATTGTACATAACACCTAACATATTTTAAATCATAAAAAGGAATATGACGCTACCACTACCAAAAACTTTTATGGTTATTGAGTCATGCCCTCTCTCTCCAATCACCATTGTGCGCTATAATATCCTAGTGAACGTGCCCATTAAATTTTAAACTGTTTTGCAACCCATTCAGTCCATTCTGAATATTGAAATTATTTTCTCTCACAATTTATTAAGTGACCCATTTCTTTACCTCTAGAGATCAGTTAGTTTAAGTAATGTTAATAAATAAATAAGAAATAACTATATATGCAGAACCCATTAGGTTTAGCAGTCAGACAACAATCAAGAAGTAGAAAATGGAAACAAAGAGCCCGATTCAATTGCAAGCCTGCATCTTGCGGTATACAGGCCGTATGTCTGCGGGCGTGCTGCAGGCTCCCGTTCATCTGTGATTACGGTGTTATTTAATTGAACAAGCCCGCAAGTTATGGGCCGAACGCCGAAGTCGTAAACCATGCACTCGTATTTAAGAATTCTATTTATTACACTGTTTATATTTCATTAAAATACAATAAATATTCTTGCTCCTTAATACAAAAGTTGTGTACCATCGATATAATTAATAGGTATTTCATCTCTTTGAGAATCAACCAAAATTACCCTTTTTTTATGCTATGAGTTATTCCACTTTAACATTTTCATTAATCTTTTGTAAAAATTTCATTTGTGATAGGAGAGTTTTTTGTCCTAGACATCGGCCAAAGTTTGCCTCCCCGGTAGTATTATTTGATATAGTACGATGTTTGTGTGTAACATTTCCAAAGGTGTTCATAATAAAAAGATGTATGGATCTAATGGTACATCTGTCTGCAGACTTCCTGAAATTAGATTCCTCGTCTGATTCCAGAATCTTTTCACTTTAAGGCATATCCATACGTTGTGGTAGTATGTACTTATTTGTCCACACCCTCTTCAGGAACAGTAGGTTTGGGATTTTACCCATTCTTTATAATTTATCTGGAGTGAGGTATCACCTAAACAAGGTCTTAAAACCTTGCTAGTTCACACAAATGGAACTCTTATTGTGTATTTCTAAGATATCCTTCCAGTCTTCTTCATCAATTTCATGTCCAATATTTAGCCTGAGAGATTGTGTGTTGTCACGCAATAAATTGTAGCATGTAGAGATTAAGTGTTTATGTTTTCTGTAATCATTACATAGCTTTTCAAAATATGTCAATATATCTTGTGTCCTTACCCGATTTCTTTGCTGGTATCTCTTTCTTATATAAATTCTACTGTGGTCTCTTTCTTATATACATCTTTGTATCTTTCCAGACCAGCTTGCTCTGTGTTTTCAAAGTGTTGTGGGTGTAGCCCTGGTGGGAACTCTTTGTGTGGGAAAATTGGTGTCAATGGGGAAGGTGTGGATCTTAGCTTATACTGTATCTGTGCTGTTATCTCGGCCTTTTCGGCTAAGATCAAGTGTAGTACCATGGTAGAATCTGCCTAGTAGGGGTCTAGTCTCTGCCAGGATGTTGGAACAGGGAAACATTTGGTCCTCTGGACAAAGGATCGGGTTGCATTAATTCCAGGGCTTAATAGGGGATGGGTCAACCCTCATATTAGTGATTAGGGCCCCCAGGCCAGGACGTTTTGGTTCGTGGGTTGGTCCCTGATTTGTTTCTTGCCCAGCCCCCAGCCTTTTGTTTGAAGTAGCACATTACTTGTGCACACCAAAACAGTTTCAGGTCTCTCCAAGTCACAAAGGACCTGGTAGGTTAGCGACAGTGGCCTCCCAGGTGGAAGCTCAGCACTTCTAGCACTTGGCTTGGACTGGCACACAACTTTAATGTTGTCTTTTTGATTCATGCACCTTTTTTTTTTTCATCCACCAGGACCCCTTTGGTTAGAAAAAATCTGAAGGCCTCGGCTGGGAGACTACACATGAAGAGTCCCTCTGCAGATGGGGAGGGACCAAAGAGTCCTCTCAACCCTTGTCCCCTTGTACCTTATGGTTGGGGCCTTGCGGAGGACACCAAAGGGGCCTTTTTGCCGTGAAGGTGGGGGGGGCTGAAGATTTTTCTGGCCTCATAGTTGTGGATTGAAACATATATAGTTTGGCACGAAGATGGGCGCTGTTCACTAGAGCACGCCCCCCGGTGATCTTCAATAAAAAAAAAATGTTCCCTAGTCAATTCAAGTGTGTAAAATTGTAGGACACTCTATAGGGATGCTAGGTCAGTGTATTTTTGGTATCCAGATATAATGGGAGAGTTAATTGGTTCTTACTAGATGTCTTCTTAGTCCGCCCATCTTTTTTGTCCTATAGGAAAGTGCCAAGCTTGAATTTGTGATAGAGCTACTGCTTCGCTGGATATGGTAGTACTAATCCTCTAATTCTCTAATCCTACTAGGTTTACAAAAATACAGAATTGCTCTTGCTACTCTAGGGGCCCTATTAAATTCCAATAGTTTCAGATCGATTTAATTGAACAAGCCCGCAATTACATGTGCGGAAAGCCAAATCTGTAAACCATGTACCCGTACATAGCATTTCAATACATGATCATGATCAATTAAGCAAGCCCGTAAGTAACAATTTACAAACAGACAATAGTAAATGAGACTGTCATCATGACATCAGTTAAACATGGCGTTTAAATGTCAATTAATTAGGGCCTCATTCAATTGAGAAATTGTAGCTTACGGGAGCCCGTAATGTAAGCAGTAAGCTAATTTGCTATTCAATTGGCCTCTTTTTGTGAGTCGCAAAAGGTCTACAGCTTACGGGCTTTAAATCCCTGCTTGTTACAACAGGAACTTACAGCTCATCTAAGCCTCAAGTCTGCAAGAGTTACAATAGCTAAAATCGCAAATCGTTATTCAATTGCTAAAATTCCTCAAGGACCGCAAATGCATTGAAGCCCGCAAACGGCAAATATCGGCCAAAATCTTACGGGTTCCAAATTGGACCCGTAAAGGGTTTTACAGTCTAACACTGCAAAAGACAATAAAAATACACCAATGGACTTTAAAATATGGGGAAAGCAAAAGAAGGCATTATAATTAATTGCACAACAATTCCCAATTAACATATATGCCTTAAAAAAAATATGCTGGAATGGTCATGCATATGCCAATATGAAAAGTCATGCTGCAAGCTGCTGAAAGCAATTAAAGAGACACTACCTGATTAAATTGCAAAACAAAAACATGAAACTGCCTGCCATAATATCACCTTCTCACTCACAAAGGCTCTAATGTCGACCCTAAAATACAAAGATCATCTTATATACATCTCACTCATCACATCTACATTAGGAAAATAAATAGTGAAAAGTCATGCTGCAAGCTGCTGAAAGCAATTAAAGAGACACTACCTGATTAAATTGCAAAACAAAAACATGAAACTGCCTGCCATAATATCCCCTTCTCACTCACAAAGGCTCTAATGTGGACCCTAAAATACAAAGATCATCTTATATACATCTCACTCATCACATCTACATTAGGAAAATAAATAGTGGCCTAATTACACCACTACATCACATATATGAAGTACCAGGGGATCATTTTATCTTTGGTTGTTCAGTCCTTCAGTCGTGTCTAACTCTCTGAGACCCTATGGACTGCAGCACACTTACCTATGTCTCTGTCTGTGCTTATCCACAAGGTTTGCATAGCAAACATACCAGAGTGGGTTGCCAGTTCTTTCTCCAGTGGACTGTGATTTGTCTGACCTCTCTGCTATGACCTACCAACCCACAGTAGCCCTACATGGTATAGCTCACAGCTTCATTGAGGTACATTAGCCCCTTCACCCCCACAAGGTAGTGATCCAGAAGGGGACCAGGGAAACATACACCACACTAATCTACTCTAACCCATCAGGAAGGGCCGCAAAAATACATGGAGGCTGTGCAAAGGCATGTGGAGCAATAGCCGACTGACTTCCATTAGGCATAATCTCTGCTACGCCCATCGGAAAATCTCACGCCATTGATGGTGGCAATGTGCCAAGATTTATTGTTGTTGTTTAGTTGTTCAGCGCCGTCCAACTCTCCATGACTTATTGGACCACATCACACCAGGTGCATCTCTCAGTCATTGCCCCTCTGAGCTCCATCATGTTTATGTTCATTGCTTCACTGACCTCATTTATCCATATCCTCCTCTGTCGTCCCCTTCTTCTTGTGCCTTCAATCTTTCCCAGCATCAGAGTCTTTTCTAGGAAATCCTGCCGTCTCAAAAATATTTGAGCTTCCGCCTCATGATCATACCTTCTAGTGAACAGTTGGTCCAACTCTCACATCGGTATGGTACTACTGGGAATATCATAGATCAAACTATGCAGACCTTTGTTGATCGTTTAATATCTTATTGTCGAAGCTTGCCATAGCTTTCTTCCCCAGAAGCAAACCTTTTAATTTCATAAATAGCAGTCACCATCTGCAGAGATTTTGGGTCCAAGAAAAATAAAATCTGTCACTGCCTCCACTTCTTCCCCGTCTATTTGCCAGGAAGTGAGATTGCCGTTTGCAGCAGGCCAACTTTTGCACTCTCTTCTTTTACCCTCACCAATAAGACCTTTAGTTCCTCCTCACTTTTATCAGAGTAGTATCATCGGCATATCTGAGGTTGTTGATATTCCTTCTTACGTTTCTTTATTTTAGGGATATTCTTTGTCGCTGTTTTCTGCATAATGTTGCAAACTGCAGTCCAAAATTCTTCAGGCATTATATCTTCTATGTCTAGTCCCTTAAATCTATTCTTTACTTCCACTGCATATTCACAAGGGATATTGTTTATTATGTACTATCTACTTGGTCTGCTGGTTTTCCCTCTTTTCTTCAGATTACTTTTCAACTTTGCAATAAGAAGCTCATGGTCGGAGCTGCTGCCAGCTCCAGGTCTTGTTCTTGCTGGCTGTATATAGCTCCTCCATCTTTAGTTACTGATAACCAATAATTGTCTTAGTAGAAAAAAAAATATTTTGACATTTCATTTTTAGACTTCAGCAGATATCCTAGTCTCTACCAGCTATGAGATGTACAGGGGAGGGAGATGATCTGCCAAGAGGGATGTCCTTGTAGGAGCCTTTATCTGTTGTCCTGATCGCATACTGCCAATTTTAAAAGCTGCATTGATTTCTTTCACGTGAAATATTGTTTTAAAGCGTATCAGTAACTAAATAAACAAATGAAGCCCTGTTGTATAATCACTACAGTTAACCTTTAATTTACAATTGATTGTTTTAGTCATCTAAGTTAACTAAAAGTAGTTATTTATAAGCAGTTAAAAAGATTTGCCAAAAACACGGCACAATAATATTTGGTTAAATACATTATTGTATCATTGCATAATTGTAAGTACTAAAGTATAATTATACTAAGTGTAAAGTATAAGAAGAAGAAGAAGCTCATGGTCTGAGCCGCAGTCAGCTCCAGGTCTTGTTTTTGCTGACTGTATAGAGCTCCTCCATCTTTGGCTGCAAAGTATATAGTCAATCTGATTTCTATGTTGTACATCTGGTGATGTCCATGTGTAGAGTCATCTCGGAGGCTGTTGGACGAGGGTGTTTACTACGACCAGAGAATTATCTTGACAAAATTCTAGTAATCGCTGAGCTTCTTCATTTTGTACTCCAAGGCCAAATTTGTTCCCTACTTTAGCATGCCAATCTCCTATGATGATAGTAACATCTTTTCTGGGTGTTATATCTATGACGTGTTGAATGTCTTCGTAGAACTGGACATCTTCAGCCTCTTCAGCATCCGAGGTTGGAGCTTAGACTTGGATCACTGTGATATTAAATGGCTTGCCTTGAATTCCAATTGAAATCATTCTGTCATTTATTGTGTTGTAACCAAGCACTGCTTTGGCAACTCTTTGATTGTCTGGGATGGCTACTCTCTTTCTTCTTGGGTATTCTTGACCACAGTAGAAGATCTGATGGTTGTCTCCATTTGAGTTCACCAATTCCCAGGATATCAATGTTTAACCTTGTTATTTCATTCTTGACCACATCTAGTTTGCCTTGGTTCATAATTCTAACATTCCAGGTTCCTATTCTGAATTGGTCTTTGCAAAAGTGGGCTTTCCTTTCCCCTCCAGACATATCCACAGCTGAGTGTCCTTTCGGCTTTGGCCTAACCACTTTATTAGATCTGGTGCTACATGTACTTGCCCTCTGCTCTTCCTCAGTAATGCGGTAGGCACCTTCTGACCTGAGGGTCTCATCTTCCGGTGCCATTTCATTATGTCTCTGGTTGTGCCTGTCTATAAAGTTTCCTAAGCAAAGATACTGGAGTGGGTTGCCAGTTCCTACTGCAGTGGACTGCAATTTGTCTGACCTATCTGCCATGACCTGCCCATCTTGGCTGATGCTACATGGTATAGCTCATAGCTTCATCAAACCCCTTCACGACAAGGGGTGCGGGTAGCTAGAGGAGGCCAATTGAACATCAGTAACTTATGTTGGCTACATTATTGGCTTCAGTAATTGAGAATTTGAAGGTCTTTTATGACCCCAAATTAATTTATCAACATGCCTGTCTGGTTTAATGGTATGGGCAGTGTCTGTCAGAGATACTTTAGGAAGAATATTCATCCTTAAATATTGCCTAGATGGGAAATTGGATGAGAATTACATTTTTTTCAGCTCTGATATTATTGTTTGTAAGAGTGCGTTGAAGTTGGCTTAGTATATTGTAGGAGCTCGTAAGCTAAATGCCTAAATATTTCACCAAGCAATGGACAAATCAAAGTTTAATTTAATAAGTTGTATGTCTTGCCTAGGTATGTTAATTGGCAATAGTGTAAATTTTCCCCAGTTTACCCAGCAAAAGGGTAGAACGTTTCCATCTCAGCCATTACAAATGCAAGAGAAGGGAGTGGTTTCCGCAGTGTTACCAGGATATCATATTCATAGGCTGCTATTTTATAGGTTTTATTATTGAACTCTAATCTGTGTACATTTACATTCCGTTTTATGTGCTCCAAGAATGGTTCTGAGGTTAAGGCCAGGAGTAGGGCAAACAGAGGGCCCAGTCTCCATTCTGAATTGAAATGTTAGCTGGGCATGTACTGGGCAGTGACAACAATGCTTGTGGGCATTTATAGAGATTCTTAATTGAATTCAATATTGCATCACCTAAATTAATGGCCTGTATTGTCTGAAACATGTAGGGCCATAACACCTTATCAAATGCCTTTTTCACATCAATTAGTACCAATGCCAGGGTTCTTTTTGGCCTTTTAGTACTAGATAAGCTCTATGCATCTTCAGGTACTCTCATCCTCCTGTCTGTCTGGAACAAGGCCCACCTGGTCTGGGTGAACCAACTAGGATATCATTTAATCTGTTTGAAATAATCTTGACAATTATTTTTACATCTGTGTTGATTATAGAAATCAGTCTATAACTTCTGCATCTGTTAGAGTCTTTGGCTTCCTTTGGTATTAAAGCAATGTGACTTTTTAATAATTTGGGGCCCTCATGTGGCCTTTGCCGGTCTCAAAAGGTGAAGTGATATGATTTATACAAAGATTTTATAACATTTATTTGGGAGACGATCATATCCTGGTGATTAGCCATTTTTCAAGTCTGAGATTACTTCAGTCAGTTTTTCCATTGAGTATAGTCTATATGTTTTTGCATTTCAGTGGTGATAGTTTTTGAATTTCACTCCTATGATATCTAGAAATGGCTTGATGAGATTGTGGCATGATTGAATTGTTCTAGTGATCATGATTGTATAATTTAGTGTAATAGTTTTGAAATGCAGCTGCTATCTCATCAGGATACACACACATGAACATATCTATATATATATATATATATACTAGCTACTTGCCCGTCAAAAATGAGGGGCTCCTTTTCCCCCTCTTCTCCCTCCATGGTGTTTCCTTTCCTCCCTTCTCTCCCTCCATGGTATCTTCTTTCCTACCTCCTCTCCCTCCCTTGTGTCTTCTTTCCCCCCTCCTCTGCCTCCCTTGTGTCTCCTTTCCCCATCCCCTGTGTTTTTACCCTCCTCTCCCTCCCCTGTGTCTCTTTCCCCCCTCTCCCTCCCCTGTGCCTCTCCCCCATCCCTCCCCTGTGTCTCTTCCCCCAACCGCTGTGTCTTTCCACCCTCTCCCTCCCCTGTGTCTCTTCCCCCCTCCCTTACCTGTGGCTCTTTCCCCCTCCACAGTGTCTCTTTCCTCACCTATCCCTCTCCTGTGTCGCTTCCCCAACCCCTGTGTGATTCCCCCCTCTCCCTCCCCTTTGTCTCTTCCGCCCTCCCCTGTCTCTCTTACCCCCTCCCTTACCTATGGTTTTTTCCCCCTCCACAGTGTCTCTTTCCCCACCTATCCCTCTCCTGTGTCTCTTCCCCCTCCCCTGGCTCAATTTCCCCCATGCCCTCCACCTTTGTCTCTTTTTACCGCCTCCCTCCCATGTGTCTCTTCCCCCCTCTCCCTTTCCCTGTGACTCTCCCCCTCCCTCTCCTGTGTCTCTTTCACCCCTCTCCCTCTTCTGTGTCTCTTAACCCCATCTTCCTCCCCCACTCTCCCCCTTATCCTCATCCTCCCTCCTTCCCTTCATCCTCCCTCCTTATACTCCTCCTCCCTTTCTCTCATAATCCTCCTCCCTCCTTCTCCCTTAATCTCCTCCTCCCTTTCGCTCATCATCCTCCTCACTTCTTCCTATCCTCCTCCCTTTTCCCCTCTCTTACTTTCATGCAATGACCTCCTCCTGCTGTTCTCTCCTCTGCAGCATGCCTTGTGGCTGTGTCGGAACCAGCATATGCTAATGATGTGATGCGCATGTGACATCACGCCATTAGCATAGCCAGGAGCTGTGCTGCAGAGGAGAGAATCAACAGGAGGAGGTCATCGCATGATCGTAAGAGAGAGGGAAAGGGAGGAGGATGGGAAGGAGGGAGGAGGAGGATGAGGGAAAGGGAGGACGAGAATAAGGGGGAACGAGAGAGGAGACACAGTGAGCTTCGCAATGAGCACCTATGGTGTTCATTGCAGCCCTGGTATCGGGGGTGTTGCGAGCCCTTCGGCGCTCATTGCAGCACCAGTGTCGGATGATAGTAACTCAAGGAACGCAAATGCGTTATCAACATTGCAAACGTCACCAACATTGCAAGATCCACAACTATATATGTGATACATAATGTGACTGTGTAAAACTATTGTTTGTTCATTATCGTTTTTAATACTGTAATTTCCTAATATGGTTACATTGTAAACAAAAGTGATTAAAAGTGATTAATAAGAGGTGGTGGTGGTGATGAAAATGCACAAGCATGTTATTATTTTGCTGGGTTTGCTGCTACTTAATCATGTAATGCCACCAATTGTGTTTTCGGACACCAATACTGCACCTTTGACTATGCATGTGCAGAATCTGAACACATCTGCATATAGCAGCACATTTTCTACATACAGTTGACATTCACCGACAGGAAAAGCTGAAGCTGAGCAATGTACCTTGGTAAATTGTAGATCAGTGCATATTTTCTTAGCAAATTCCCACCTTGCTATTTAAATACATTTTCCCATTTCATGTAAAATTATCAAAAATAACAGAACTATTATTGAACCCCTTATGTTACCTATGGATTGATGTAAACTATTCCTATGTAATGTGATCACACATACATAAAGTCCTACTAGTTTAAAGTTGTCAGCCAAAAATCAATGTCTACCCATCTAAGTGTTAAGCAGACACCAGTAATCTTTTCGTTTGTATTATATCTGTACTCATTCTCCCGTGTATGGCAAACCACAATCTTTTTAAATGCCATAAATTTCCAAACAAAAAGGTATACTTACATGGTTAATGTGTAACCCTTACTTCCAACGCCTTTATTTTTGTTAAGAAATAAATAATAATGAATAAAATATAGAGAAGAGGTTATATAGAAATAAGGATATGGCTTTCATCTTAATGAGGTATTAGGGTTGATAGTTGTTCTAGAGTAAATTACAATACCAAAAACAATTTGCTTTAGACCTTTTTATCTTACAGGTAAATCTAACAGTCACACACACTTAACTTGTTTTATATGAATTATTTCTATTATTATTTGTACATTTTATTTTTAGAGCACCAGCAGATTCTGTAGAGCTACAGGTACAATAAACAATGGACAGACTAGAAGGCAGATAAGACAAGGCAGCACATTTGTACATACACATGGCTACATGAGAAGATGATGACCTTGCTCTCAGTAGGGCTTAAAATCTAATTGGTAATAGAGAATAGAGACATGAAGTAAGGTGCATGCTGGATGGATCAGTGGTCTAATGTTCCATAGTAATTAAGGTTGAAAAAAAGACTTTCAGTCCATCAAGTTCAACCTTTTAATATCTCCTCTGATCTGCAATATGCAAATTAGTTATTAATTAATTAGCTGTTAATTAATAGTTAATTTATTATTAAAAAACATTTTTTTTTATTAATAATTAATTGATCCAGAGGAAGGCAAACAGTAAAAAAAAAAACAAGTGAAACCTAGCGAATCATCTCAAAGGGGACAAAAAATGAATTCCTTCCTGACCCCAGCTACTGGCGACCGGATTCCACCCTGGATCAATACTCTCTCATTAATTATCTAATTATCCAGGATAACCCTGAATTCCCATTTTAAATACAAATAAATCCAGTCCCCTTTTAAAGTTATCTATCAAATCCACTGTCACCACCTCCTCTGGTAGAGAATTCCACAGATTAACCACCCTTACTGTGAAGAACCCTTTTCTTTCTTTAAGGTGGAATCTTTTTACTTCTAACCTCAAGCGATGTCCTCTTGTCAGTTGAAAACCTCTTGGCACAAAAAGCTCACTTGACAAATCTTTATACTGCCTTTGCAGCTGCTGCTGGGCATTGAGCACTGTTACCTAGGTGGTTGTCCACAAGCACTCCCAAATCCCTTTCAATATCTCATACCCCTAGTTTTGCTCCATTAAGATTATAAATTGCATGTCTATTTTTCCTTCCCAGATGCATAACTTTACAATTATTATTGTATTAAATCTCATCTGCCCTTTAGATGCCCATTCCTCAATTTTATGTAAATCCCTTTGGAGGTAAAGTACACCATTATCTGATTTAATTACCTTGCACAACTTCGTGTCATCAGCGAAAATGGAGACACTACTTTCCAGTCCCACCTTGCAAAATTCAATCACATCCACTGAGTTGCCTTGATCTAGGTTCCTACTAACCTCCTCATAGAAACTAATTAGATTTTTTTCCCTATCCCTCATAAATTCATGTTGACTCCTACTCATAATCCTGTTCAAATAAACATATTCTTGCATGTTATGTCGTATTAACCCTTCTAAAAGCTTCCCCACTATAGAAGTGAGGTTCACTGGTCTATAATTCCCCGGATTTGCTCTTGCTCCCTTTTTAAATATAGGTATCACATCAGCTTTTCTCCAGTCATCTGGTAGAGACCCTGTGTTGAGTGAATCTTGAAACATTAAATATAATGGTTTGGCTATTACAGAACCCAGCTCCCTCAGTACCGTGGATGTATTCCATCAGGACCCGGGGCTTTAATAACTTTTTCTTTTTTTCAACCTCTTTTGGATTTCTTCCTGCGGTAACCAATTATTGAATGTAGTGTAGCCCCATTATGTTTGCAATTCCCCAACCACTAGTACATACAGTACACCCATTGTGTATACCAAAGAAAATACCCTATTTAGCTTATCTGCCTTTTCCTGGTCACTAATTTTCAGACGGGCTGTGTCACACTGTAATGTTCCTATAGCTTCCTTCCTCTCCTTCTTCCCATTAATATACTTAAAAAATATTTTAGGGTTAGTCTTACTCTCTTTTGCTACTAATTTTTCATTTTCTATTTTAGCCAGTCTAATCGCCCTTTTGCAAGCCTCGTTGATTTCCTTGTATTCCCGTAAAGCAGTCTCTGTTCCCTCTTTGTATAATTTAAATGCCTGTTTTTTACTCCGTATCTTGATCTTTAAATCATTGTTAAGCCACATTGGATGAGATTTACTCCTTTTACTTATATTCCCACTTGATATATAATGATAAGTATGTATATTTAGTAAGGATTTAAATGTTGTCCATTTATGTTCAGTGTTTTTACCTATCAGTTCTCTGTCCCAGTCTATACTTTGTATTGCTGCCCTTAGACCATTAAAATCTGCCCTTTTAAAATTCAGAGTTTTTATTGGCCCCTTACAGTTTTGATTTTTTAATTCAATCTCAAATGAGACTGTGTTGTGATCACTGTTTCCCAAAGGTTGCCCTATTTCAACATTTGATACTATATCAATATTATTTATGATGACTTAATCCAAGATAGCTTCATTTCTATTAGGTTCTTGTATAACCTGGGCCAGATAATGATCTCTTAGTGTACTCTAGAACCTGCTCCCCTTAGCTGAACTGCTGGTCTCATTTATCCAGTTTATGTCAGGGTAATTAAAATCTCCCTTTATTAGAACGTGCCCATGCTTAGCCGCATTTCCAATCTGCAACAGTAATTGTCTTTCCTCACTTTCAGCTATATTTGCCGCTCCGCTACTTGACTCTACCCACAAACATTCAACATTACTGCTAGGTCCACCATAAATATCTTCTCTGACTATAGGCTTAAATTCAGGATTCCTAAACAGGTTATAACTAATAATTCTAACTCTCCCATTTTTCCTGACAAGCTTCTGAAATTAGCAAGCATACATCTTATGTTATGAGTTTGTAGTTTTGAGGTGCCTGCCACTATACTTACGTTACTTAGTATTACCTCCCTATTGACTATATGTCACGACCGCCATCTTTGGGGGACCACGCTCACCCCAAATCTCTCTTTCTCTACGGTCGCAACTTTTTGTTCAGATCTTGACACCAGCAGACACTTCAGACGACAGCATCATTACTGCAGAGACAGGCACCATCAGACCCCTATTCTTAGGATCTAAGAATCACACACCATGTACCTTGGATTAGTATAAGCAGACTCTGACACCACCTGTGTTTAGTGTGTCCAAAGTCAGACTGCCACTTCAGTATTGTTACAGAGATATATATAAACACAGAAAAATTACACAAAACACCAGACCTTCCCCCAGTTCTAGCCCATCCTCCTAGGCAAATAGCTCTCTATCCCCCCCCTCACCCATATGATTTCCAGATGTATAGAGGCGGCTGGCTTTCTTCTAATTACACCTTTTTTTCTCCTCTTACAGAGCCATAAAACTAGTTCCCCCTTTCATGAATAAAGCCAGAGCCTTCACAAGTGGCCGTTTGCAGGGCTATAAAGATTCTTTAGAAGATTAATCCTTTGTCACATAAGTGACTGCAGTATGTTTTAGATAATTTAGCATCCTAGGGCCTACTTCTATCACAGATGCATTATTACAGTGCATATAACATGATCTAGTAACTACCAAATGAATTATTTTGGTCCATACTACACACAAAAACAATCAAGTCAGTCCTCACAACAAGTTTCAGGTCCGTTGTAATAGTTCTTGACATTAACACCCAGTGTGCCAGCATTCCAAATAACAGAGTTACATGTGGGTTGCAAGAGGTCCCATCATGGCCTCAAATCGTTCATGACACTATACAACCCCTCCCCCCATCTCCTTCCCTATGAGTTGTTAATTCAGCCCTTATCCTGTGTACACTTTCTACCCCATTACTTATATCTAGTCTCTCCCCCCACCTACTAGTTTAAAAACTCATCCAGCCTTTCTACCATCCTATCACAAAAGCTCCCTCATTATTAAGGTACAATCAATCCCTGCTGTAGAGATTGTACCGAAGTGAGAAGTCAGCCCAGTGCTCTAAAAACCCAAACCCCTCCTTAGTGCACCACATCTTTAGGCACGCATTAACCTCCCTAAGCTCCTTCTGCCTCCTTGGGCTAGCACGTGGCACTGGTAATATCTCGGAAAATAATACCTAGGAGGTCCTTGCTTTAAGCTTATTCCCAAGTTTTCCAAAATCATTCTTTATGACAATCCATCTTCCACTAACTTTTTTTCATTTCCAGCCCCTCCCAGTAATTACTACCTGATCCACAACATGCCGAACCCGAGCACTCGGGAGACAGTAAACTGTTCGATTGCTGGGATCTGGGTGACAAATATCCCTGTCTACCTTCCTAATAATAGAGTCCCCTACCACCAAAACCTATTTGTTGTTCTGCCTATGCTGCTCTCCCACTCTTCCAGTAGAACTGTTCTCCCGGCTGTTAGAGGGAACAGCTCTATCTGGCATTGCCATTCCTGAATGGACATCCCCAACAGTTTCACTCAATCTGGCAAATCTGTTGGTGTTTGCCAACTCAGAACTTGCCGGCCTCCTCCTCCTGTTCCCCGTGCTTCCCCTTCTAATTGTAACCCAGCTACCTCCCTAGACATACTCACTAGCCCCAGCTCCACCCTCCATGCTAGGCCCAGCTAAACTGTGCTCAGTGAGAACCAACTCCCTTTCCAGTGGAATATCAGTAAGTGCTGTAATTCTGATCTCCAGTTCTCCAATTTGAGCTTCCAGAGAGGCAACATATTTGTATAAAGTTTTATTTAAATATATATATATATATATATATATTTTTTTTTTTTTTAATTTATTATTTATTTATTTTCTTCCTTTTTTGCACTGTAAAATCTGCCCCCCTTTTCTTTGAACTCCTACACTTTTACTAGAATGGCACTTATACTAGAAATGTTTGCAAGCGCGCAAGTTCCCCCTTCTCCTGTTTATATTAACTTCTGCCTACTCACCTGGACACAATTAGTGCACTCTGCAATTTATCAGCCTTTACTTGCAAGAAGTAGAATCCACTTGCAAATAACCCCAAAACGCTCACAAACCTTTATACTAGTTTATCACGGTCAAACAAAACCCTTTCACCTCGACACAATTAGTGCACTCTGCAATGTATCAGCCTTTACTTGCAATAAGTAAAATTCACTTGCAAAGGTTTGAGGTAGAGGTTTGCAAACCAAAAATGATAACCTTATATGAAGCAGTGAATGACTGAGTTAAGGAGTTGAGTGTTATGCTTCTTTGGCCATGTGATTTTTAGAGAATGTCGGCTCTATAAGACTCTCCCCTAGTCTTCAAATGTTCAAAGTGGAAAATTCCAAAGAATGGGGGCTAATCTGGAGAAGTCCTTTAGACAAGCATGTGAAAAGGTCATGTCGGAGAATGAGATTAGTAAATCTTGGGCAGAGAGGGGAGGGTGGTATGGCATGTTTCTAGATAAAAGGGCTTAGATGTAGGATGGTGTTGTGTTGTTGAGGGCTTTGCAAGTAAGGATTAGTATTTTGAATATTATTCTTGAAAAAAATGTGCATCACTGTAAGGACTGGCAGAGGGGGGCAGCAGATGATGAGCATTGGATGAGTCTGGCAGAAGCTTTAAGAATAGATTCATGTACTGACCATCTACTTCAGTGAAGTCTTTGAAATGGGATAAGTAATATGAAAAAAATAATTATTAATGTGTGTACATCTTCAACAGAACTCATTACAAAATGTTAACATTATTGGTTTAATTTATGTATAATGGACAGTTATTTTTACTTCTAAGTGCAGTGGAAAAAGTGAGTGTAATTACTGTGAGCTGTAAAAACCTAACCTTAGCATTCAAGATAGATTGGATTATATTGGGGAGAGCTGAGTGAAGGTAAATCTAAATCAGAGTGATTCGCAATAATCATGTTTTTGCTATTAGTATTTGTGTTACATCAACAATGCCTTTCCATGTCTTTGATAGGAAAATTTAAAAAAAGATAATAGCTGTCCATTCAAATTCCACTGGAGGACAATGCACCATGGACAATGCCCTCATACATATGCATGAGTTGTGTGGTAATGACACACTAAAGCATTTAGCATACCACAAAAACTGCACTGAGTTACAATAATTTTTAAAATTGAGTCATAAAAAGTACTAACATCATTACAGCAATTTCCCTTCAGTCTGGGCATAATGAAATCTTTTTATACATGTTCACTAATTGCATTTCCTTTCTATTTAATCTCACTGAAATTCATAATGGTTAGTTAGCTTGATGGCAATTTACTTGTGCAGTCTGTAGGAATAGCAGAGGCAGCTATCTAATGAGATGCAGTCAAGCCTCAAATTGCTGTAGGTATGTATGACAGTGATGTATGAGACGTCAAGTTTTAACTCTGTCCTTGATGGTTTGGGGTGCAATGCATTGCTGGGCAGAAAACATAGATGAGCATTGAAGGGTGTGGATGTATCACCTGTCATGGCCTATTTTAGAACAATTTACTTAGTATTTGGTAAGCAATGCATGTCAAATTAGTTCTTTTCGCTCACCTAAACAGGTGGTTATTAATGAAATAGCTTAATTGATTTAGAAAAGGTTTGATGCTAATGATGTTCTCTAACTGGATGAATTTATTCTACTTGGACAGTTATGAATATGAATTTAAGCATTAAAAATGGTTCACTTAGCATTCTATTCAAAGTTTTGATGATATGTGAGCACCGTTTATCCAGCTGTAGTTTTTATGGTTAGAAACAAAAAACTTGATGAGATTCCATGTGTGACATTCATGATATAAATCCAAGTATCTTTAATAATAAGACTTTACACTACACAGACAATTGGCAATGATTCTGGAGAAGTACCGATATAATTATATACTGCTCTTTTCCAAAATAATTAAATTGTGCAAAATAACACTACAGACACAATTGGAAGATTTTCCAGGTAAGAATTCAGCAGACAATGGATGTTTATTGAACAAACAATACACTTGCAATACCATAAATATGTGCTATAAAACTTACATGATGTAGACATAAGTTCATAAAAAAATGGAATAAGGCATTAGATTGGAGACATAATAATGTTTGTATAATAACAAACACGCTTTCTAGAGTTTTGTTTATTACTACAACCTAACACCTAGAACTTGAATGATTGTGTGTGCAATCATGTGAGCCATAGATATGTAGAGATATAGATAGACAGACAGACAGAAACACTGACAAATTTCAAACAAATCCATTCGGCCAATTTGTTTAGAAAAACTTTCAAGAAATGCCTATGGGAAAACACCATGCCATCACCCCAAAAATCAACATAAATCAACTGGACAGAATTTCATGGAAATTTGCAAATAATTTTAGACCCCAAACCCACCTAAAACACAAAATTTGAAACAGATACGTCAAACCAAAAATAAGTGTTTAATGGAAAGGGCGAGAGAACCTTATATTATAATACACTGGTGTTCCCAGTTGAATTAAAAAAAAAAAAGTTAAAAAACATTATTTCTACTCAGAATTGCCAGAAGTAGTTATTTATGTATATTATTACATATACTACGTTCATCCCTGTGTTATCAGACATACCTTTATACATATATGTCCATACCTACTCCTATTGATAATGGGTCTGTTTGGTAGGTTATAATATAGTTTTTAATTGTATTATACAGCATTTTGTCTCATATTTACCCCTTAGAACTCAAGTTTTTTGTGTTAAGTACAGTTATTGCACTGTAATTTGAGAAACTGGAAGGGACATGCAAATGAGTTCACAATGCATTTTCACTCTTTAATCCAAAACCATTTTATACATGGCATTTAGGCATATGCTCACTGTACTATACAGCTTTAAAGCATGGTATATAGGATAGATTGTGCATGAGTTAAGATACCTACCCATAGACAGCACTATAAATATAAATATGTTGTCCTTTCCTGCTTAGAGAACTAGTCAAGGATGGCGTAAGAGTCAGGTGCATGGAAGTAAGTGACTGGGGGGTTTAAATAGTTTTTGTGGGAGAGAAAGCTCCTCCCTTAACTCCAGGTGAATTAACCTGTTTATTCGTGATCGCTGCCTTCTCTCATGATTGGTAGCTGACATTATGGCAAAATTAGCTACTTCATCCTATCATGCTTAGAGGCCAAAATAATAAGATACACTAGGCAGATATTAAAACTAAAAGAAGTTTATTTAGTTATGTCATTGAAAGCTTTCCTTAATTCTAATGTAGGATTGGGGATGTATCGACTGAAACAAGGAGAGTACCATCGTCCCTGTGATTTAATGATGTTTGCAGGCAGGTTGTTTTTTTTTTATGCTAACATGGCAGCACCTATCCTAAAGTATGCAAAAGGTTCAAAGCCTAGTCTGAGAAGAGCAAGGTGGATGTAAAGGATAAAGGTTGTTGTGGACAAAGGTTGACAAGAAATACCTAGGAGAGGGTTTTGGCTTGGTTTTTGAGGACAAAATGTGTAGAAGGGTGAGGATTACTGGACACCAGCCATAGTGGGTCAGATAGAAAGTGATGGTTTTGGGTAAAGTGAGGATGAAGTGGTTTTCAGATATGGAAATGTCCTTTTCTTGTTTGGTAGCCAGGTTGAAGTTGCGATGTGGTGAATTTTCCAGGTCGTAAGAAGCCGTGAAAAGCTAATGTGATAGCTGCTGAGATGGTCAATCTATGGTTTGGAGATGTGGTTTGGATTTTTCGTATGTTGACTACTCTTCTTAAAAATGATTTCATTGAGGCTTATTTGGTAAATGAATCATGTGGCCTGAAGGTCTGGAAGAAATGTAATTGTATTCTTGTTAAATATGATGCAGGTAGAGTCTTGAGTCGCAATGAGATGTGAAAGCAATAATGACAGGAAAATCATATGGCGATTCGATTTTGTAGTTAGACGTGAATATTTTGAAAAGGTACCATGATCTATCAAAGATTTTTCTTGTGTTGATGGAGAGACCTGACTGCATTGTGGTTCAGGCTGTTAAGAAATCCTCTAAGCCAGGGCAGGGCACTCAGGAATGTCGGAGCAAGAGGGCAAGGTAGGAATTCTGGTGGAATGCATGAGTGATGACAGGGTTTTTGCATATATTAAATTGATGAATTAGGGATAAATATGTGAGTTACTTCAGAAGGGACATTGTGGTATGATCTGATGAACAAAGTATGGACAGCGTGAGGTAGGTGGATTGCTCTGGAGTAAATACGCAGACTGCTTGAGCTGTCCAATCACAGCTCTAGGCTTCGGCAGCTATTAGAGCAGGGGTCACATTCTTGTAAGTCGAAGTAGTTGTGTGGACCTTGGCTAGACGCGATTATCTAGGAGCTATTCTCCTTGCATAGAAATCTACGGATAAGCGTAGATTGTTATGCAAGGAGAGAATTGGTAGATAGCAGTGTCAGAAAAAACGACTGTCCATTCCACTGAGGCATAAAAATGGACCATAGTCTAAGGTCAGCTTAAGCAGCTTTATTGTAGTGAATTAGTAGGTAATTATGTGGATGTTGAGTTAAAGCTGGCAATAGATAACTAATAAAAGCTCTTGTGGTATTATGTACGAGGCAAAGTTTTGGTGGCCCAGGAGGGACTATTGTCCTTTTGCCGTGCATGATTTAGATTTGCCAAATGTGGAGATGGAGTCTTGGAATCTTGCTAAATTATTTTTCAGCAAACTTGCTTCCATGCTTTCGTTGCTGAAAATTATGCCCAAGAAGTTGACCTGGTGAGAGAGTCCATCTGTTGTTTTATCCTATGTGAACAGGAAATTGTTTTCTAAAAACAGAGCTAGGGATTTTTGCGGACTGGTGAGTATTTCCTGTGAACCTTCAATGTACAAGAAGTTGTCAAGATTGGGTATTACTATCAGACATCGCTTTAAGTTTTTTAGTATCCAATTCAATCAATCGGCTAAGCAAATCTTGGGTCTGCTCTTAGATTCAAACGTCAGATGGTTAGAAGTATTTGTCTCTCCACTTGACTCCATGGCTGGGTGGATGGAAATCTGTTTTGAATGAGTCTTTGATGTCAGATGTAGAAAGTCATGTTTTGGGACCTAGAAGTATTATAAATATAGAGGACAATAGCATGGCTTAAACCCACTGGATGGTCTAGCTAGCGCTCAGGTGGACACCACTCTCCTGGTGTATTTGTATTTTCTTCTTATAGTCTGTAGATGTATATTCCAAATGGAATAGCAATGTTCACATAGGTTTATGGTAAATTCTTGTTACACCTTGTGTTGTGCTGCTCACCTAAATGACACTGTTCACATAAGTGTCAGATCTGGTCAGAAAAGAAAAAGAAGAAGAGGGGTAGGAGAAGGCGCACCAACACCTAGTGCAGATCATTAACCTTATAAAAGTAGAGAATAAGGTGAGTCACACTTGAAATAGAGCGTTATTCATGTCTATTTACAGTCCGGTCCCCAAGGGGATAAGATACTGAAGAAGCTGCTGAGCAGAGAAACGCGTTTATCAGATTGGGCTAATATACACATCCATATGTAACAATATACTCTTTTAATCTACACTGAACTATATACACACATGCTTCAGTCACACTAGTAGAAAATATTGTATTACTTGTTATCGTATGTTAATAGATTTGTAGAAATAAAATTGCATTTTTGGAATCGCCATCATCCACGTGCTTCCATATCACTTAATTCAACAATGAGCTACCTTTAAAACATACACGTTTTAACCATTTGATCATTTACACCACCACCATTTATAATAACTCTAGCGAATTGCCCGTCAAAAAATGACGGTCATAAAATTGTAAGGCAGGTAATGCTGTTTGCCACACAATGCAAGGCTTTTGGTCCTCTGAGTACCTTCGCCGCTCATTGCGATCCTCTCTCCTTGTGTACTTTTGGTCGTCTGAGCACCTTTGGCGCTCATTGCAAGCCCCGCGCTGAGCACATTCGGTGCTCATTGCAAGCCCCGTGCTGAGCGCCTTTGGCGCTCATTGAGAGCCTCTCCCCTCATGTACTTTTGCTCCTCTGAGCACACTCGGCACTCATTGCAAGCCCTGCGCTGAGTGCCTTTGGCGCTCATTGCGAGCCTCTCCCCTCATGTACTTTTGCTCCTCTGAGCACCATCGGCACTCATTGTGAGCTCTGCTCTGAGCGCCTTTGGCGCTTTGAGTCTCTCCCCTGCTCATAAAAATGAATGAATGAATTAAATAATAAATTAATATACTTTACCTAGTTGTAATTAATATATCCAGCAAGCAATATCCTTAAGAGCTAGCAATCTGTTTTGTGTAAGTGTCAGCAGTATAAATAGGCTTGGTGCGCGAGGGCAAACCGTTTGTTTAGTTGTATAAAGCGCAATTTTAGAATGGTAATGTTATTAGTTGCAAGTTAGTGTTGTAAAATGGTTATGATTGTGTATGTGTTATGCCTGGTCTGGTGCATTTTCCATGTTTCCTAATAGTGTATTTTGTACCTCGTACGTTCCTGGGTAAAAGTCTTATGTGCCTGGCAGTGTTTTGCCTGGTTAGGGGTCGTGTAGCCTCGTTTTCGTTTTTTTTTCGTCCTCCTTTGTTTTGTCACATAGGAAATTTTTGGAGTGCCAAAACTCGTCAAATTGTGTTAAAATTGTTGTGCAACCTCAGTCCCAGACGTCCTGGCAGTGCTCCCGTGCTGTGCGTGATGCTTACTTTTTTTAAATTTTGTTGTGTGTTTTTGTTTTTTTGGATGTACGCGGTTTGGCCATTAACTTCGTATTTTTTTTTACCTCATATTTTTGTTTTTGAGGTCCCGCGGCTCGTATTTGTTTTTTCTAAGTCCCGCTTTCCAGTCTTATGTGCCTGGTGGTATTTTGCGTGGTTAGTGGTTGTGTAGCCTCGTTATTGTTTCTTTCGGCCGTCATTTTTCTTGTTATTCGCCGATTTTCGAGTGCCCAAACTGGACAAACTGTGTTAAAATTATTGTGCAACCTCACTCCCAGATGTCCTGGCTGTCCCCCCGTGGTGTGTGTCATGTTTTTTTTATGCTTTTTTTTATTTTCTTTGTGTTTTTGTTGTTGTTTTTTAATGGACACGGTTCGGCCATTAACTTCGTATTTGTTTGGACCTCGTATTCTTTTTTATAAGTTCCGCTTTCCTTTTTGCAAAGTGTTACGGGCCGTAATTTTCCCACTTGATTTTTTCAAAGTGTTACTTGATTCTGCAGTGACAAACCAAACTCTGTGTCAGAGGATGAACTGATAGAGCGGCTTGGGAAAGCAAGATTCCTAACAACACTAGATTTGACAAAAGGATATCGGCAGATACCCGAGACCCATGTAGCATAAGAAAAAAAACTGCATTTTCGACTCCAGATTATCTATTTCACTACAAAGTTCTACCATTTGGGCTATATGGGGCGCCAGACACTTTCCATGACTAATGGACAGACTATTATGTTGTCATTCTGAATTTGCACTTACTTAGATGGCATAGTCATTTATACTACTGATTGGGAGACACATCTTTTGAAATTGGAAGCTGTATTGGAAACCCTAAGGCAGACAAATCTTACTGTAAACCCTGCAAAATGTACCATAAGACTAAGTGTAGCTAAATAAATATCTTGTGTATATCATTGAAAGAGGATTGGTCAAACCTCAGCTCAACAAAGTGGAGACAATCCAGAACTGGCCGCAAACCCCTAAGGTGGAAGCAAGTGAGGGCCTTTCTGGGCATTGTGGGTATCACAGAAGGTTTATTCCCCATTTTTACACAAGAGCCACCCCCTTGACAGATATCATGAGAAACAGGGACCCGGATATGGTTAAGTGGAACAAGGTAGCTGAAGAAGCCTTTAAGGATCTAAAGTCTGCACTTTGTCAAGATCCGGTTTTAGTGGCCTCATATTTAGAAACAAAATTCATCCTACAAATTGATGCTTCTGGGGTAGGTCTGGGAGCTGTGTTATCACAGATGTTGGACAATGAAGAACATCCCATCCTGTTTCTCAACCGAAAACTAATGCCACAGGAGCAGAGACACTCAGGGGTAGAGAAGTAATACCTGGCCATAAAATGCGGTATTGAAGCCTTTCCGATATTACTTATTAGGAAAGAGGTTCACATTGGTGGTATCTGACCAATGCCCCTCTGAAGTGGATGCAGCAGAACAGCAGAGTTAGGAGATGGTTCCTGTCACTACAAGATGACAGTTTTCACTGAGTTGCCTGCGTTTTCTGAACTTTAATGGAGGAACACAATACAGGACACTAATATTTTTGCAAACTTCACTATAATCATAACCAGTGATACAAAATAAGAAACCAAAACAAATCAAACAACATTCCTAGCTTCTATGGAACTTCACGTTTAGACAGTTCCCTCACTATCTTTCTCCCCATCCAGCTAAACCTAGGTTGAGCAAAAACAGAACATACAGTCAAATAGCTTGTGGAAAAATCACTGCCCTATGTCTTTCAGAACTCCAGGTCTCCACTTTGTTGCAGAACAATCATCAGCTCCAAGCTCTCTTTATCTGTGTTCTTTTATCAGCTTCAGACACCTGTGTGCACACTTATCTATGTATGTCTCTTTTATCAACTCTGACTACTTCTGTACACACTTCTCCAACTCACATAGAATACCAGCTGCAAGCCAAAACAGCCTCACACAGAATGCTACTGAGACTGTAAACAGCTTCTGTTCAGTATGTCCAAGACCATGGTAGCGGAGATGCAAGTCTTGTTTTGTTCCAGGTGTAGATACTGCTGCTCACTTTCCACTAACCTCTGCACAATGTATAAAAGCTTACCATCACCCCTTCAGTCCTCTGCATTATCACAAGCATCTTTCTTCTAAATGTCTGTTCCAAAAATTATAATATGAATATAGGCATAGGCCTTCAGTATCCCTTTGAGGGTTTTGTACATCAGAAAGGATAACTTGCAGACCTTCAGCCCCTACATCTATATATAAATTAGGATATTTGATGTTATCTATTCTGATATATGTATATGCTCTGCTTTTATATTCATATACCAAGTTACTTGTTATCTATCGGTTATAAGTATATGCTGCTTTTATATCCATATACCAGGGTTACTTAATAGACAGCAGTTAGCTCAAGTTACTTGTTATCTATTCTGATATATTTATATGCTGCTTTTATATACAAATACCAAGTTACCGGGGTTTGTGTGTTTTCTTGGAGAAGTTGGCAACATAACTCTGATACTCACTAAGTAGCATAGGGGCACTGATAGACAACCAGGCACCTAAAAATGAATCCCCTACAACTAACTATTTAACCTCTAAGGCACCTAAAAACCATGTGTATCTATAATAAACCCTTAGGCTACGGAGATCCTGTAAGGAACCCTACCCTAAAAGGATTTAATTGTCCACGGGCTTAATTAGAAAATCTTGGGGGGGGCCACATATCATATAAAAATACCACACAACTGATTCTCTACACATAAATATACACATTGAAAAATCTGGGGGGATTTGGTAGATATCAACTTCCTGTGCAGTCAAAATGGTAGATCCCACAGCAGCATTATTGTATGTAAATGGTAATATATTACAAGTTGTATTTTATATTCCATTCTAAAAATATTTTGGATATTTTCAAGTGTAGTTTTCAAAATAGTATATTTTAAATATATGACCATTGTGTTAATTTATACTGGACATGTAAAATTGGCATTTACATAATAGATTTCATTTACATAATAATTTACATAATGAGGATGTGCAATTGTGTTCACCAATAAGCAAGAAGCTCTCCGTCCCACTATCACTTTCTCTCTCTCCTTTCTGCCTCTCATTGATATTTATCTTTCCCTATCTCTACTCCTTTTCTCTCCCAGGCTTTTCTTTCTGCCCTATTTTATCTCTCCCCTTCCCTTTTTTTCATTCTCTTTATCCTACACGTCTTTATTTCTCTCCCTCGTTCATTTTTCACTCATTTTGTTCTTTTTCTTCCATTTCTTCCCCTTTTTTTATATCTCTTTAGGAAAGAAATGCGAAAGGACAGAGATGCAAGGAAGAATTGAGTCAAAGAAAGAGGAATTAAATAAAAGTTTAAGGGGTGAAAGAAGTGAAGTAAAACTTCCATGGAGTATATTTTTGTGTTACCATCGCCAGCTCCCACATTATTCATGGAGATAGTGAGCTATAAGCAGGACAGAGAGCTAAGATCGAGAGAGGTGGATTCGGAGGCGCCATTGGCATATATAATCAATAAAATATTAATAATTGCAGTGTTTACCTATTACTCACAGACAACATGTGGTCTAACTGCATTTTCAACCATAAGATATTGTGTCTTTATAACACTCTAGAAAATAAAATTCTAAACATCTCTACCTTGTAGATATTATATATCTATACGTCGATAGATATGACTCGGCCTGCTGGGCTGTCCAAATTGTTTAATGCAAATTGTTTTATACAGTTCTCAAGCTTAATCTATATGGCTCTCTGATGTCCATGTCTAATTACAGGAGGTTAAATATAAATCACAGTGACCATTAAGATAGTGTCGAAAAATCATATGATAGTAATTACATTAATTGCAATTGTTTAGTTTATTCAATTTATTATATAAAGGGTCACTGTACAATAAAAAAAAAATACATGTTTGAAAACTTTTGTATCACTAAGAGCATAATTAAGCCAGGGAATAGTCATTAGGCCTGTTTTAAATGCATTTTGAATGTTCATCTGGACCCTGGAGGAACCAATGATACATTGGTGGAAATTTGGTGTGTAAGGGGGGCGCTTACATTTCTGGAGAGTGTGGTTGCATCTATTGATGCAAACTTCCTACTGGGAAATTGAGGGAGAAGGAGTGTGATGTAAATTTCAGTCTGATTCATTTATCCAACACACCCCATTGATAGGAAAAACAACACCCACATGATCTAACTTTCAGGAAGTCATGTAACAAACACAAAAAAAAAAAACTTTGCTCAGAGTCTTTAAAAATAGTTTTTCTTGAAAAATGTTTTATATTCATGGCTTACACAGCTACTAGTTTTGTTGGATTGTTAAATAGTACCAGATGCCATCATTCATTGTTCTACTAAGTAAGTTCATAGATCCTTAACAAACAACATGCACTGTGTTAAACTACTGCAACAGAGTCAAGCAAAGACTGCCCCTAGAGGTGGGTTTAATTAAAGAGGCTGGGAGATTTCTCTGGGGAAAGAGTTAACTCAGGCCAGTGATCAGAGGCTAATAACAGCCCAGCTGTGGTTTGTTTTTAAGACAACTGCAGAGAGATGGGTGGATTTCTCACTTAGGCTTGGGCCTAAGCAGTGTGAGCAGTGTGTGAAATTTGCTGAAAGAGGTCCTGTTGGTGGGCTTCGGTTAGCAGCTAAAAGACAAGTCGGTCTGCAGAGCAGAGTCAAGTAGGTCTGCAGAGCAGAGCAAAGCCAAGTCGGTCTACAGAGCAGAGCAGAGCCAAGGTGGATTGCAGAGCAGAGCCAATTCGGTCTGCAGAGGCAAGCAGAGCCAAGTCAGATTGCAGAACAAAGCCAAGTCGGTCTACAGAGTACAGCAGAGCCAAGTCCGTCTGCAGAGCAGAGCCAAGTCTGTCTGCAGAGCAGAGCCAAGTCAGATTGCAGAGCAAAGCCAAGTCGGATTGCAGAGCAGAGCCAAGCTGATCTGCAGAGGAAAAGCAAAGTCAGTTTGCTAAGGAAAGCGGTTTCCATGTCTAAAGACTGTGTAAATTAACCCCAGAGGGAAGGCAGCAGTATAGCTGAGAATTTGTCAGCACTGTTGCTAAAAGGCATGTTAAGGGTCCCTGGAGGTTGGAGCATTTCAGAGAGATGGGCGGGCCGAATGCTCCCCTTTCTACTGATGAAGATATTTACAAGAGAACTGTGTGATTTGTTATACAGTCAGGTCCATAAATATTGGGACATCGACACAAAACTAATCTTTTTGGCTCTATATACCACCACAATGGATTTGAAATGAAACTAACCAGATGTGCTTTAACTGCAGACTTTCAGCTTTAATTTGAGGGTATTTACATCCAAAGCAGGTGAACAGTGTAGGAATTACAACAGTTTGTATATGTGCCTCCCACTTTTTAAGGGACCAAAAGTAATGGGACAATTGGCTGCTCAGCTGTTCAATGGCCAGGTGTTTGTTATTCCCTCATTATCCCATTTACAAAGAGCAGATAAAAGGTCCAGAGTTAATTTCAAGTGTGCTATTTGCATTTGTTGCTGTTAACTCTCAATATAAGATCCGAAGAGCTGTCACTATCAGTGAAGCAAGCCATCATTAGGCTGAAAAAACAAAACAAACCCATCAGAGAGATAGCAAAAACATTAGGTGTGGCCAAATCAACTGTTTGGAACATCCTTAAAAAGAAAGAACGCACCGGTGAGCTCAGCAACACCAAAAGACCCGGAAGACCACTGAAAACAACTGTGGTGGATGACCGAAGAATTCTTTCCCTGGTGAAGAAAACACCCTTCACAACAGTTAGCCAGATCAAGAACACTCTCCAGGAGGTAGGTGTATGTGTGTCAAAGTCAACAATCAAGAGAAGACTTCACCAGAGTGAATACAGAGGGTTCACCACAAGATGTAAACCATTGGTGAGCCTCAAAAATAGGAAGGCAAGATTAGAGTTTGCCAAACAACATCTAAAAAAGCCTTCACAGTTCTGGAACAACGTCCTATGGACAGATGAGACTAAGATCAACTTGTACCAGAGTGATGGGAAGAGAAGTGTATGGAGACGGAAAGGAACTGCTCATGATCCAAAGCATACCACCTCATCAGTGAAGCATGGTGGTGGTAGTGTCATGGCGTGGGCCTGTATGGCTGCCAATGGAACTGGTTTTCTTGGATTTATTGATGATGTGACTGCTGACAATAGCAGCAGGATGAATTCTGAAGTGTTTCGAGCAATATTATCTGCTCATATTCAGCCAAATGCTTCAGAACTCACTGGACGGTGCTTCACAGTGCAGATGGACAATGACTTGAAGCTTACTGCAAAAGCAACCAGAGTTTTTTAAGGGAAAGAAGTGGAATGTTTTGCAATGGCCAAGTCAATCTCCTGACCTGAATCCGATTGAGCATGCATTTCACTTGCTGAAGACAAAACTGAAGGGAAAATGCCCCAAGGTTTGGCAGAGCATCACCAGGGATGAAACCCAGCGCCTAATGATGTCTATGCGTTCCAGACTTCAGGCTGTAATTGACTGCAAAGGATTTGCAACCAAGTATTACAAAGTGAAAATTTTATTTATGACTGTTAATCTGTCCCATTACTTTTGGTCCCTTAAAAAGTGGGAGGCACATATACAAACTGTTGTAATTCCTACACCGTTCACCTGATTTGGATGTAAATACCCTCAACCTAAAGCTGAAAGTCGGCAGTTAAAGCACATCTTGTTTGTTTCATTTCAAATCCATTGTGGTGGTGTATAGAGCCAAAAAGATTAAAATTATGTCGATGTCCCAATATTTATGGACCTGACTGTACCTTTGGCTGATGTAAGCCATTATGTGGTGTAATTTTTGGATTTTTTATAAAAAGATTAAAAGAATACATAATCTTCTTGCTGTTAATCTAGAAGGTAACAGGTCAATCTACCATACTACATAATGATTTTTGAGATTATACAGTTCGGGTAGCACTGCTTGGAAAATCAACAACAACTAATAATGCTTCATAACAAAGACAAGATTCAATAATTATAATATTTTATATATCCATCCTATTTGTTATATCTGAATATGGTTACACATGTAGTTTTGCCATTTTTCGCGTTAGCTATTTATATATGCAAACAAAAATAGCCAGTGTCATCCTAAATATAGAGATGTCACTGACACATGCTGTCTGTAAAACATATGTAGCTGCTATGAACTATAACTATGAGTTCCATTTTAGGAAATTCCATCCTCTCTCTTCATGTGCTATCTGTACTTCAAACCATGTTTCCATTTTCTTTTAGTGCTAATTCATCCCTGCACCTGGCCTTATAGGTTTGTGATATCTTGAGAGCTGCACACCAGTAAGTATTGAGAAGACTATGGAAATTGCCCCATCACTGGAGCCAATATCTTTATTAATATTACTTCTGTATGCAAATTATTATATCTGGGCATATATTTCTAGCATTTTTTTCAATTCCTAGCAAATGTTTCCTACATCCTGCTTGGCTCTCTCCACCCTCCCGTCCTTTCCCCAGTCATGGCTTGCATAATTACCTTAATTCTCCATTGTATAAGCATCCCTACTCCTATGGGATAAACACTCTAGTGTAATGACCAAATATAAAACACATACAGGTACTATGCATTTTATATATTTTTTAATTTCCCCCACATTGACACTATTAAAGCATGGTCTCATTACTTTGCTTACCAAGCTTGTTGTATAGTGCAGAATTTTTAGTAAACCTTTGAAACGGATTCACTGTATCTTTGTTTTAAATTATATGTGCACATGAACTATATAGTAAGTAACATCCAAGCTCTTACTAATTAAACATACATTCATAACAAAACATTTATAATATAATTCAATGTGCAGAATGCAGTTTACACACATTAGAGTAGGACTATTTTTTTGTAATATTTCATAATAATTAGCTAGTACCATGTTATAGCAGTTTACACAATTCTGCACATAAAACATTGACACATTACACATAGGAAGCACTCCATAATAAATAAATGTTAGGGTTTTTATGTGTAGCATTTATTAGCAACATTAATCTTTTTCACACAAAGGCCTCGATTACATGGCACAAAGTTTCTAAGTGTAAATCCAACCTTAGTCTGCCTTGGTTATATTTCCTGAAAATAGAGAACATATTTTATGACTATTGCTAAATTTATGATCTTAAGCTCATTATATTCTCATAATAGACATCTAGATAAATGTTAAAAACATGTTTTTGACACATTTTTATTATTAATATACATATTAATACATTTAATTCTATAGCATTAACTATTTTGTTGTTGTTCAGTGGTGTGGACCGCAGCACTGCCTCTGAGCTTCATCAAGTTCATGTTCTTTGCTTCAGTGACCTCATCTACCCCATCTCTGCCTCTGCCATCCTTTTCTTCTTGTGCATTCAGTACTTTTCAGCATCAGAGTCTTCTCTAGGGAATTCTGCCAAAATATATGGCCAAAATATTTGATCTTCAGCCTCATGATCATACCTTCTAGTGAACAGTTTGTCTTTGGTATTGGAGAAATCTGCTGAGATTCTTCTTTATGGTCCGGCTCTCACATCCATATGTTACTACTGGGAATACCATACTTCTAATTATGTGAACCATTGTTGATAGTTTAATATCTTTTAATTTTTACTAGCTTGTTCAAGCTTGCCATAGTTTTGCTCCCCAAAAGCAAACGTCTTGTAATTTCATGGCCACAGTAACCAGCTGAAGAGATCTTGGATCCCAGAAAATAAAATATTTCACTGCCTCCACTTCTTCCCCATCTATTTGCCAGGAACTGAGGTTGACGTTTGCCATGACCCTTGTCTTTTTAATGTTGAGCAGCAGGCCAGCCTTTACACTCTTCTTTTACCCTCATCAGTAGGTCCTTTAGTTGCTCCTCACTTTCAGCCATCAGAGTAGTACATCTGCAGATCTGAGGTTGTTGATATTTCTTCCAGCAATATTGATTCCAGCTTTGGATTCATCCAGCCTGACCTTACCCATAATGTCCTCTGCATATAACTTGAAAAAATAAGGTGACAATATACAAACCTTGTAGCATACCTTTTCCGAACCATTCCGTTGTTCCATGTTGGGTTCTGACCGTGGCTTCTTGGTTCTCATACAGATTTTTCAGGAGGGTGATGAGATTATCTGGCACTCCCATCTCTTTAAGAATTTGCCACATTTTGTTGTGATCCAACACAGTCAAAGGCTTTAGAATAGTCTATGAGGCATAAATAAATGTTTTTTGGGAACTTTCTTGCTTTTTCTATAATCCATTGGCCATTTGATCTTTTGTGCCTCTTTCTCTGAACATCTGGTTGTTCCCGGTACATATATTGATAGAATTGAGCTTGTAGAGTCTTAAGCATTATCTTGCTGACATGTAAAATGAGTGCACTGTTTGTTAACTGGAGCACTCTTTGGCACTGCTTTTTTGGGGATCGGGATGTAGACTGACCTTTTCCAGTCTATTGGGTTTTCCAAATGTGTCGACATAAGGCACACAACACTTCACAGCATCTTCTTGTAGAATTTTGAATAGTTCACCTGGGATTCCATCAACTCCTGCAGCCTTGTTATCAGCAAGACACCCTAGGGTCCATCTCACTTTGCTCCCCAAGATCTCTGGCTCCAGCTCCTTAGATAAACTATTGCATTTATAACTGCTGTTAAGGTCCCCCATGTATAGATCATCAGTGTCTTCCTGCCGCCTCTTCCTTATCTGGTCTTCTTCTGTTAAGTCCCTACCATTTTTGTATTTTATCATGCCCACTTTGGCATGAAAGGAGCCTTGGAGATAACCAACTTCCTTGAATAGATCTATTGATTTACACATTCTGTTATCTTCTTTGATCTCTTAAAAATCGGTCATTGTAGAATGTCTCCTTGTCGCTCCTTGCTTTCCTCTAGAACTCTGCATTCAGTTGGGAAAATATTTTCCTATTTCCACTATTAGTGTATCTATTTTTCTAATTAGATAATCCATTGTGGGGTTACCATGTGAATGCAAAGTTTTTACACATACTTCAAATTTGTGTTGACTGCCAAGTCATAACTATCTACAGGTGTGTAAAATGTCACCGGCTCTCCAAAAATATGGTGCTTCTTGATTAGGCACTTAACCTATTTCATTCCTGCATTTGTGTCACCAAACAGAATAATCTCGACTTGTTTGGAATGTGGCAAATTGGTAAAATATTCTGGATGAAATATGGGGATTCTGAGGGGAAGATATATATGGCACAGATGCAGATATTTCAGAATGTCTATATAAGATCTTTTGAAGCCAAATAACTTCCTTGTAATTGTACTGACCCACATGTATTATAGTCCTCGAGTGTCTTGAACTTGAATATAATATTGGGGATAAATTCACAATAGGCAAATTTTTTAACACTCATAAGATATTATTAGAAACCAGTTGTTTGCCCGTCAAAAATTATGGTATTAACTTGTGTCTTCTGTCTGTTTGTGCGCACTCTCCCTGTGTATCCTGTCTCTCTTTCTCCCTCCTTCTCACTTTCTATCCCCCTCCTTCCTTCGCTCTCGTTCCCTCCCCTCTCCCTCCCTCTCCTTCTCACATTTCTGGATTGCGAGAAAGATCGCAAATTGTACTTTGCAGCAATTTAATGGATTGGCCCCGTCTAAGCAGTAAGTTACAGGTATTGCTTAATTGATCATGATCAAGCCCTGAAATGCTACATATATAAGAGCATGATTTACGATTTTGCCTTTCTGCCATGTACTTGCAGGCTTGATGAATAGCTCTGTAACGGTTACGATTTTCAAGCCCACAGATTTACAGCCTCAGGCATTGTAATTAAGGGAATCTTGGAATTTAATGAGGCCCAAAGCAGCATGATTTACGATTTTGGCTTTCTGCCATGTACTTGCAGGATTGAAGTCTCAATTTGTGATTCAAATCGCAATTTGTGCATAGTGCGCACGTGCAACTCATAATTTTGTGAGCGTTCCACACAAACTCGCAGTACGACAACTATATTAGTGATCATCTACTGTATATATATATAAGGGAATATTTCCACTATGCTAAGTATGTTAAGGAAATGTTACAATGTATTGCTTTGCTGCAGTGTAGTGAGAGAACAAATGTGTAAATTGGAAAACCAAGGACAGCCAGCTCCACACTGAGCGCCCATGGCTGATCGGCCAACCTGCTAAACATGCTGTGAAGTTTTAAATTATAAGCAATAACTACAATATTCATACATAATGACAAAACGCTGCATCAGCCAAGAGTAATTATAATATATATTTCATATAATCTTTAGATAGGGTGTCAGTATGTCTTCAATGCATGGCTAGCTACTTGACACACTTAATGAGTAACTAAACATCATAATTATTTAATAATCAACTGAACTTAATATTCTTAATAGGGTTAAAATGTTTAAATGTAGACTAGGATCAATGGCCCCTGTATTTTTTAGACACCGACACATTTAGCAGAACAATCCTTAAGGTCAATACACTCAGTGATAGAGGAGATATTATTTACACTTATATGATTATTATAACTTGCTGACTTAATTCATGCTATCATTCGGATATATCAAAAACAAAACAAAAAATAATGCTTAATATTTCAATGTCCAAACAATATGCAAATGTTCTAATTAGGTGTTGATCATGAATACAATTACTTTCAAAGATCAGACTCCGCCCCAACTGATCTCAGCTCAATTTAAAGGTGAATGAGAGGTGGCTTTGTCCGCAGGCTGTGACAAATTTTCAGGCACAAGATTATATCAACACATTGGCTACTTGCTGTGTTAATGTGTTTTTGCTTGGCAACCAGGGTTTCTTTTGGGGCAACCTATGAATGATTGTTCAGCCTCCTATCCAACCAGATTATTCATAAACCCTTATAAATCTGTTTCTCAGCCAAATTTCCTCTTGATGACTTTATCAGAGAAAAGACAATATAACATTGAATATTGTTATTATAAAGCATTACATAGGCATTGTATTAAAGATCAACATAATACAAAACAGCTAGCTCCTACTGTTAGGACATTACCGTCAGCCTTTAATAGTTAAAGTAGAATTGGTTTGAAAGCTATTGCATCCAAAAATATATAATGCATTATAATTGAAAACATGTAATTGTAGATTGTACGTTTAAAAGGATCCAACAGTATATTATTTTACACATAGAAAGGCAAAATAAAATATTAGGTTTTTACCATTTTACAATGAAGGCTTATATGTCCAAAACATGTAATTCATAGAAACTATTATATGAGATAAATTAATGGTTGAGAGCCCCACATTTCATAATATGGTTAAATTGAAGAAATCTGTTAAAAGGCATTTCCTCATTTTGGGCTACACCAGCCCCAATGATTTCTAGAAACTTACAGTATCTTGGTATAACTCATACACATTTTCTTCAGAGTACAATTTTTCTTTAATAAACTGGATTTAAGTTGTAGTTTTGGGATTCTTTGCTATAGAAGAATGACTTTTAAAGTGAAATAAATTCTACTTAACCATAGTGGACTTTCTCCAGACAATCTAACAACCGCAACCATTTCTTGCTTCACTTTATAAAATCAATATTATCAAAAATGTCTCAATGTCTTAATAAAACAGTAGCATAATATTAATTTAGTTTAAATTACATTATTATTTATATCATTATTATTTATATCAATATAATCTTTGGATAAGAATTACTTTGCTCCCAAGTAATATTCATATGTTATGAAAATTATTTTTTGCAGTTTATTTTGGTTCTTGCCTGCAAACACCATAACTCAGGTTTACTAAAGTTCAGAGAATCATAATGTGCTGCCATGATTCGTTTCAATTTACTTTTGACAAGAAAAACAAAACAAAAACACAGCAGTACTTTAATGAATCCTGTTTAAGTAAAAAAAAAAGGGGAGAGGATAGAAAAAGAAACACTATCTAATCTTAACTCTTAATATTCAATACCAGGAAAATATAAATTAAAACATAAACTTTATTAATATCAAATAAAATGAATTGTAAAATCATTTAAAATGATTCATATGGAGCGTCATTGATATATTCGGTTATTTCTTAAGGCCCTCATTCAATTGCAATGTGCCCAATTGAATAGGGGTCTAAATAAGCTCATACCATATATTTTTTAAAGAAGTTTTTAGTTAGTGAAAACCTTGCTTTTGGATAGATGCTTACTAACTAAAAACTTCTTTAAAAAAAATATGTTATGTGCTTATTTAGAGCCTTATTCAATTGGCCAAATTGCAATTGAATGAGGACCAAAGTGTCCAATCACAAAAATTACAATCCAATCCAAAGTCTTATCTATATATATTTTTACATTCTAAAGACATCTTTCATTAAATACAAACTGCACATTGATATATAACTTTGAAAACATTTCCAGAGGATAGGCACTGTTTGTTGCTAGGCACAAAATAAAGTTCAATAAAGGTGCTAAGAGCCAATACTATTAATTTAGTTAAGTATTACAAAAAATTATAATATTTAAAGTGCTTATATATATTAAGTGATATTGGAAGGTGCCTGCTACTTACAGTGACCAAACTCAGGAAATGATCCCAATATCAGTTCCAGTTCTATCCAGTAAATAGTATTGTAGTTATTCTTTCTTTATCTGCAATGTAGATATATTGTGTGTCTCACTAATCATAAATGTATTCATAGCATGACATTCTTATATAATTATGTGCCACAGTGTAACAAGTATGACTCCATTGTATCAAAGGGACTTATAATATAATTGGCATTTTCTAAAGTAATATCTCAAATATAATGTTACTTTTTCCATATAGTTGAAATAAAATATCAATATACAGTTTAATATACAAATTTACAGAAATACATTAATTTCATTATATCCTGTTTTGATACATTCAGGCATTTAATATCCAATTGATTGTTCAAGATTATTTGAAATTATCAACAAAATCCAACACTGTAATAGAAACAAATGTTGCACTTTATATGCAATTAGACACTTATCTTTATATAAATCGAGTTACAACTCCAATTTGTAACATTTATAAAGGCCCATCAATAATCCAAGTTCAAGTACACATCGCTGCTCTGCTGCTCGTGATCTCGGCTGTTTGGCGGGTTTCAGCGGTGTGTGATGTCATCAAACGGCGCTCCAGACAGGTTGATGCACATTTCGCGTAGGCTTCATCAGGACCTAACTACTGGAATGAGGAGGGGCCTTTTATATGTCAGGTAAGTATACGATTGGTCAATGTTCATAATTGTTTATAGAGCTGTCCTTGTTTATGCATAGAGGCTGATGCAATCCAAAGGATATCACTGTAATCCTATCAGTCTGAGTTTCAACTGTCCAAATATCTTGTGGAAATGTTTTGAATTTTAACTAAAAAGATAATAAAGAATAATGGCATAATAAGTGAATGAATGAAATAAACAAAGAATAAATGGACAAATGAAAAAATGATAAACATGGATAAAATAATCAAAAGAAAAAACAAATCAAAATATATGGTAACAAAAACAAAATAAATATATAAAATGTGGTACTCATTATTAATGAGAACACACAAAACATTAATACTTTCAAAAGATATTAGTGTTTTCAGATTTACGTCATGCAAGATAGAATATGAAACTATCTATATCTTTACTTTCTTAGAAATACTATTGTTGGGAAAACAATTTTTATGGTGTACAACATCCTAGAGTAACTAATCTTTTAATCAAATATTTACATTAGGGTCCTATTTGATGGATATAAGGATCTGTCAATACAGACAGAAAAATGTGGCTTTATATAAACATCTATAAGGGTCCATCAATAAAATCAATTTGTATATATCATAATACTCTTTATAATATATTAATTAACTTTGATTTATTTATTAAAAGCTTGAGGATAATACCCTATATTTAACTATCATAGAATACTAGAAGGTAAGTTTATCCAATTTCCACAAAATATTGTCCTATAAATTTCTCATGGAATCATACTGGGAAATATAATTTGTATGCGTTGGAGGGGGAACCAATCCCTCAAAGATAAATTGGTCCGCAGGCATTTCAAACAGAATCAAATAAAAACTACTTTGGGACATATGGATGTGGACAATGTTCATTCTGTAAATACATGGTAAAAACTAAAACTGTTATTGACAGACAAGGAAATTAGATAAGTTAGTACCAATGTGGTATACTGCATACAATGTACTTGTAATTTCAAATACGTTGGTATAACCACACAACAGTTATATTGCAGATTGTGAGAGCACATCTGCAATATAAAAAATGGGATCAAAGATATAGAAAGACGCAACTTCAGTGGCTAAGCATTTCCTGTCAGCACATAATTCCAAGCCCCAATTGAAAAAAGAGAATAAATTGTTAAAGGCTGAGAATCGTTGGATTGTCCTGCTTAAAACCCTTTATCCCATGGATTAAATGACAATTGTAACTTTATGGTGTATGTATAGTCCAGGGAGTGACAAAATTCATGTAGATGGAACATCTAGAAATATTTTTTGGTGTTAGAGCGGAGTGAATCTAATAGATTAATTAAACGTGGAAATATCTTATACTTACTTAAGAATCTGTAGATAGTTGTATATTTGTAAATAGAATTTGTTGGACGAACATAAGGATGTTCCTCATACATGTACAAACATTTCTCATTATTTATGATAAGATACTAATCTTTGTGATTTAAATTTATATTATATGTAATTAATATTAGGACATAATGAATTATTAAAATGTAGGGAGAAATCTATAGGACAATATTTTGTGGAAATTGGATAAACTTAACTTTAGTATTAATTCTATGATATTAAAAGCATGCGGATAATACCCTACATTTAACAAAGTAAATCAAAGTTAATTAATATATTCTAAAAAGAGTATTATGATATGTACAAAATTTAGTAATCATTGCTTTTATATAAAGCCACATTTTTCTGTCTGTATTTACAGATCCTTATATCCATCAAATAGTAACCTAATGTAATTATTTGTTTAAAAGATTACTCTAGGATATTGTACACCATAATTGTTTTCCCAACAATAGTATTTCTAAGAACGCCAAGATATAGATAGTTTCAAATTCTAATATCTTTTGAAAGTATTAATGTTTTGTGTGGTGTCACTACTAATGAGTACTACAACATTGTATATCTTATATTTATTTCGTTTTTGTTACCATATATTTTGATTTGTTTTTTTCTTTGGATTATTTTATTTATACATGTTTACATTTTTTATTTTTCCATTTGTCCATTTATTCTTTATTTCATTCATTCACTTATGCCATTATTCTTTATCATCTTTTTAGTAAAAATTCAAAAGAATTCCACAAAATATTTGGATGAAAAATCGCTTGGTGCCAAAGAGGATCAAATAATTGACAGTTGAAACTCAGACTGATAGGATTACAGTGATATCCTTTGGATTGCATCAGCCTCTATGTATAAATAAGGACATGTACTTGAACTTTTTATTATTGATGGACCCTTATAGATGTTACAAGTTGGAGTTGTAACTCGATTTATGTAAATATAAATAAAAGTGTCTAATTGCATATAAAGTGCAACATTTGTTTCTTTTACAGCATTGGATATTGTTGATAATTTAAAATCTTGAACAATCAAGTGGATATTAAATGATTGAATGTATCAAAACAGGATATAGGATATAATGAAATCGATATATTTCTGTAAATTTGTATATTAAACTGTATATTGATATTTTATTCCAACTATATGGAAATAGTAACGTTATATTTGAGATATTACTTTAGAAAATGCCAATTATATAATAATTCCATTTGATACAACGGAGTCATACTTGTTACACTGTGGCACATAATTATATAAGAATGTCATGCTATGAATACATTTATGATTAGTGAGACACAATATATCTACATTGCAGATAAAGAAAGAATAACTACAATACTATTTATCCAATAGAACTGGTATTGATATTGAGATAATTTTGAGAGTTTGGTCACTAAGTAGCAGGCACCTTCCAATATAACTTTATATTAATATATATAAGCATTTTAAATATTATAATTTGTTTAATACTTCACTAAATTATTATTATTTGCACTTAGCACCTTTATTGCACTTTATGTTGTGCCTAGCAGCAAACAGTGCCTATCCTCTGGAAATGTTTCTAAAGTTATATATCAATGTGCGATTTGTATTTAATGAACTATTGGATGTAATTTTTGTGATTGGATACTTAAGAAATAACCAAATATATCAATGACTCTCTATATGAATACCTTTAAATGATTTTACAATTCATTTCAATTGATATGAATAAAGTTTATGTTTTAATTTATATCTTCCTGGTATTGAATATTAAGGGTTAAGATTAGATAGAGTGTTTATTTTTCTATCCTCTCGCCTTTTTTTGAGCTAGTCATTAAAACATTACCTAATCTAGTGGTACTTACTATGATTATGCTTTGAATACTATATACACCACTCACTTTCAATATAGAAGGTATCTACTATTTTTTTCTTTGAATCCTGTTTAAGATCACACTAAGCGGAAATTCCGTTTGCCAAGACACTGTTAAGGGCAGTAACAACAGGGTTGAGTAACTCGAGTCATCTATTACAAGAACCCAGCTTTTCAAGAGGTCAAATAAACCCCCAAATTACAAGACACGGATTGATCAACAAATGAGCTAGCTTGAATATCTGGAGCCATAACAGCTCATGAAGACTTGTGTTGGACCATCCAGCTGTAAAGCAATGCAAGCGTTGTAGTGTTGTCAGATATCCAAGCTCACTGATAGATCCTAAAGAGAGATGGCAAGCTATTTCCACCCAAAAATGAATGTACAAGGTTTGAGATTCTTCAAGCTTAATATGTTTTAAGGAAATGTTGTTTGAAATTTCTCTATTCTTATCATTTATACCAAAATGTGGTAAATGTGGTTAGTATAAAAAATACACTATATTCAGCTCTATGTGTTCTTTTTTTCTACTTTGGTTTTTCTTAAAAAAAAAACATGTTTTCATATACCAAATTGATCTGAATGTCAAAATTATGTTTACACTTTATTCAAGAAGTGCATTTAATACAGGATACCAGAAAATAGTGTTGTGTATATTGATGCCACATTATAAATAATACTTACTAATGTTTTTTTATTTGATTTTTACTGTACATGTAATGAAGATGAATTGTGTGGAAATGCATTATCTTTGATATTTTTTTCTTTAAGTGGAAACACTTTTTCCTGAAAATAATTTTTGTACCATATAATGGCACTGTATCGAGTGAAACTATTCATATTGCAGCTAAACTGACCCCTATCAGTTTTTTCTTTCCCCTCTCTCCCAAAGGGTTAAAGCATTTGCAATTCCTAAATAGGAAAAAGTTTTGTAGATGGTAAAAAAATAAATCTCAGGTTTTGTATATTAATTTTATACAGGATATGCTAAGCTTTCCATATAACACAAATAAGGATATACTACCTTCTTTTTTTCAATTTTTTTCCACACCACAGTTACATTTGGTTACCAAAATAACGAGTAGGTGGTGACACTAAACTACTGAGAAATTATCCTATCAATTACAAGTACTACAAAATAAATCATGGTGCGTTGCCGCCTAGACCAATGAGAGGCCCAGGCCACCACAATGAAATATGTTTCTATATGTACAGAAAAAATAAATAAATAAATAAATAAATAAATAAATATATATATATATATATATATATATATATATATATATATATATATAGCTATTTCTGTCTTTGTACACTTTATGACATACCATATATACATAAATACACAATGTTATGACTTATGGGCCCAGGATGGGGGACTCCTGAACTCCAAGGGCCTGTATGGCCAAGATCGAACAGTCTCCCATTTTGTTATGACCATAATAAACTGTGTAATGTTAGGCCTCATGCTCTGATCCGCAAGGAGCATGGCCTGTGAGCATTTAGGCCAATAAGGATTGTTGTCACACTAACCACAATTCAAACACTACACATTATAAACAAAGTTAACTCTGCAGTTGTATATGGCCTATTTGAATGTTGGTTCTGTCAAAGTGGGAAACTCTGGCAGTTGTAAAATATATCAGATATCTCAAGGGTAGGACATTTGGGAGGTTGGTAACGGTTGTTACAGGGTGGGGGAAAAAGCCCTGTGGTATTTTTTTTGTTTAAAAAATGTATCTGAAGCAAGAATAAAGTCTCAGTCAGCTTGTACTAAGCAAGGGTACATGTATTGTTATTAACCATTGCTGGGGATGCTGAGATCTTGAACACAAAAAGTCACGGCCTAGAAGGAGAAAATTGAGGTGTGAGTGGCCCCTCAAATCTGGGTTGTAACACACAAACTTATGATTTGAGATGTAGAAAAGGGAATAGGAGGAGCTGCAAGTGGGGCATGGGGGGGGGGGGGGCACACAAATCTGAATGGCCTAGGGCAGAATAAAACCTAAATATGTCCATGAAATAAATGATCAATCAGGATAAATAATCTGTTTATAGGTTCTATACAGTTTGTTTATTATTTGTAAACATGTGCCCATATTGTTAACTAAAAGCATAAATTAAATTTGTTATCAAAGAAAATAAAACTACTCCATTACAAAGTTACTAAATGTGCATTGTTCGGAAAACACAACCAAAGAAATATAACAATATTTCTGTTCTATTTACTGGACATTCATTATAGCACAATAGATTTTAAAATATGTTTTTTTAAATAAAGCAAACAGAATGTTTACCGGTGGAAGAAAAAAAAAAAAGACAATGAGAACAGAGCTATAAGATGAAAATTGTATAATATTGTAGATTGATTTCAGATTTCTTGCAAAATATGTTCCATGGTTCCATCTGCAACGGGCTGCATGGCTTCTTGTACATAAACTATAAACTCAGAGGCCTCTTCTCCTTGAGTATAGACAGTGACTGTTTCAATCCCTTCAACATCGTCCGATGACACCACTAGGTGGTGCTGTTCGCTCAAGCCCACTGATGCTTGCTGCAAGGCCTCTTGGATCATTACCGTGTGGTTAGTGCTACGTTCCTCTTCAGTCACCTACAAGAATAAAGGAGTCATTTATACAGAATATAAATCTTTTACATTCCATTACAAGGAAGCATTTCACGTAATTGTTTTAAAGTGAAACCGTAATTAGTTACTGCATAAATGAAGAGTACATATAAATGTTTATAATTGTAACCAATTGCTCTAAAATAAAAAAATAATATAATAAAACATGGTACCCATGGATGTATATTAACATGAAAAACAATTAAAATTGGACAAACATATCCATTCCTTGCAGAACAAAGTACATAAACATGGAGTCCCAGTATATAATCTAAGGTATCTGAGTTTTTTTATATTTATTTTTATATACAACTTTCTGACAAAAATCACACATTTTAGGTCTGATTTTTCATTGATATTATGGATATAAAAGTCTTCTGGGCTACATTCCAGTTATTCCCTCTCCAATCCATCTACATATCCACCTACTTTTTTCTGTACTCTCACTCCCAGCCATTCCCTCACCCTTATAAACTAAAACGTAAAGCCTTAATATAAAAATAAATACATTAGGAAGTGTTAAATGTTGGGTATTTGTTATTGTTTTCATAGTTTTTGAAGAAAATTAGATTAGAAAAAAGTAAAAAAAAAATGGTAATATTAGATCTATACACCTAACACATGCTGCTTATTGCAGGAACATTGATTACATGGAGTCATTCTATAAACACACAGATTTGTTTTATTTAAAAACAAAACTTGTTTTCCACACCCCCAGAGCTCCTTACATAGGCACAGCATACTGCATTTGGGTACGTATTTTAAAACTTTACTCAACTTCAATCCAGTTGCTTGCAAACAAGAGGTTTAGCAAACTGTATAGTATGTGCAATAATGTTTATTTTGGTCTTTTTTCCCAAAAAAAATGTTTTTCATATACTACTGATTCTCGTCTATCAGATGCATTCATAATCCATGAAACTTAATTATGCCTTAATAAACGTTATATTTTTTATCTCTATCTCTAAATTTGCTCAGTATATTGATGCTGAATAATGCTCACAGATGTATGTATTTTCTTTGCATTAGTTACAACTAGCATGATGAAAATCTTATAAGTCAATTCATTATTTTTTAAATTTTAGTAATATTTCATAACTCTCTTGAGCTAATGGAGTTTGCATTACACTAAATGTGTTTTTAAATGGCCACGACTTATTTCACCACTATGGAGTTAGTATCCTCCCCTTTAAAAGAACACTAAACTGCTTGAAGTCAAAAGTCATTTGGGTCTCAATCTGAGCCCCTTTGAAATGGAAGAAAATTGTTTAAGGTAGAAATAATGCAAAACAATCCCTTAGAACTGAAGCTTTCTGGCAATGTGTAAGTATCAACTCCATGGTTCTGTGTAGCGAACCTGGGTCAGTTGTGGACAGGTTATGCCCAAACATGTAAAGGAGGAACATGAAGGTAAAAGAACCAACTCAGGATGGCATCACTAAAAAGGTTAGACTTTAATCTGCACTGGCAATTGGGATTCCATCATCTCCTGTAGCTTTATCAGCAAGGCATCCTAGGGACCATCTCACTTGACTCTCCAAGATGTTTGGCTCCAGCTCATTGGACAAACTATGCAGGTCATCACTGCTGTTCAGATCCGTCCTGTATTGATCTTCAATGTATTCCTGCCACCACCTCTTTATCTGATCTTCTCTGTTAAGTTCCTACCATTTCTTTCTTTTATCATGCCCACTTTGGCATGAAAGGGGCATTTGAGGTCACAATTTTCTTGGAGATGTCCTTATTTACCCATTTTGTCTCCTTGTCTCTTCTTGCTATCATCTGGAATTCTGCATTCCGTTGGTCAAATATTTTCCTATCCCATCTCCACTTCCTTTCACTTTCCTGGGTTACTTTCAAAGTCTCATCAGATAGCTAGTTTGCCTTCTTAATCATCTTTCTTTTTTTGGCATATTCTTTGTTGCCCGATCATTTAATTAGATCTGGTGCTACTTGTACTTGCTCTCTGCTCTTCCTCGGGCACTTTCTGACCTGAGGGGCTCATCTTCTGGTGCCATATCTTTATGTCTCTGGTTGTGCCTGTCCAAAAAGTTTTTAGCAACATTACTAGAGTGGATTGAAGTTTCCTTCTCAAGTGGAGAAGTAAAACAATTATTTAAAAAAAAAAGAATGTACAACACTGCTAAGAAAATAATATGAATATTAAATTCATGATAAAAAAATATTAACTTAATAGATTTGGTTACACGTTTATATGATAATCAAAAATGCTTTAGCCAAGACCACCTTAATAAAGTAATATGTCAAGGTATCCTTTCTTGCAAATTAATAGATGTTTGAAATAACAATTAAAACCATGCTCTAAATAAAACTCATTTGCAGGAATTATTTCATAACTATTTTTAGAGAAATTGTATATAAAAAGTACAAATTACAGTCAGTTTTTAGCTACTTAACCAATCTTAGTAATTCATCCTTATTCATCTTCTTGTTCTTTTCAGAAATAAAAAAAAACATGTCACAAATTCAGCACATTTTACTTATTTCTTGAATTTATAAGTTTTATAGGGCCTGTCATGACAATATAAATGATTAACAAGTTTTAGTTAGTACATCTTGCTTCAAATGTCAGCTCTAGAACAGCTATCCATATTTTTACTTTTCTTGTATAATAAATCACAATTTTGTACTGGAATTTGCATTTCAAAGTCAATGTTTACACCGTCTTATGTCTGAAAATTCTAATTTACATTCTTATAGAACAGCCTCCGGCGCAGTCCCCTCTACTGAATAATAAAGGAAAAAAATCTCTGCCATTAAATGAATGTTGATGTCAGCTTCAATTCCCTTAGTTGGCATCTCTGTTCATTTTAATACCAGCAACGTGTTTAAAACTAAACAGGAAATCTACTGCTGGAAATGGTACCCTTGGGTGAAGGGAAGGTTGGCATTTAATAGTAACATCAGTCGGCAGGATCAGTTTCTCAACACACTCTTTAAGTACACTTCCACTTGGAGATGTAAAGTGTAATACCAAAATAGAAACACATACAACTGTCATCCACATTGTAATGTTAACATAAAAGATATATATTTTTCTTATTTAATTTTAAAAATGTACATACAAATAATGAACTCCAAGTAAATACTCCATAATATTCAATGATCCATAAGGAAGTCTGGTTGTATCTACTGAATTTATTTTGGGGCAATAAATATGTATTCATACTACACCATTGGGAGCCATTTGCTCTCCCCTTTTTAAAAAAAAATAAATCTTTTTTAGGTTTATCTTGTATAATATTCAAAATAGTATAAAATGCATAAAAAATGAAAAAAAAAGTAGTCGAAACTGTGGTACAATTTAATTTCAAGAATAGACTATAAACAATGACATTTATGGTAAAAAAAAATAATTATGTGCAACTGGTAATCAAAATGTTTCATGATGGATACAAAAAAACATCAATGGTCCATATATGACATGAGTTTTTCTCTCATTTATAAAAGCCCTATTTTTTCTTTAAAAATGAATGCTATTGAAAGAGTAGTGTGCTTGGGATGGAATTGTGCAACAGGTAAGAGGATTAATCAATGTTAGTATGTCATGAGCAGTTGGAGACTAACATTTTATATAAAACACTGATTGATATATATATATATATATATATATATATACATATATACACACACACATATACACAGTGGATATAAAAAGTCTACACACCCCTGTTAAAATGTCAGGTTTCTGTGCTGTAAAAAAATGAGACAAAGATAAATCATTTCAGAACTATTTACACCTTTAATGTGACCTATAAACTGTACAACTCAATTGAAAAACAAACTGAAATCTTTTAGGTGGAGGGAAAAAAAAAAGAAAAGAAAAATAATGTGGTTGCATAAGTATGCACACCCTTAAACTAATACTTTGTTGAAGCACCTTTTGATTTTATTACAGCACTCAGTCTTTTTGGGTATGAGTCTATCAGCATGGCACAGTTTGACTTGGCAAGATTTGCCCACTCTTCTTTGCAAAAACACTCCAAATCTGTCAGATTGCGAGGGCATCTTTTGTGCACAGCCATGATTGATAATGGCTATGGATTGAAGAGCGAGGCATTTGTAGGCACATTTGCATGTACCAGCTCAGCTTCCCAGAATGCAGCGTAAATGTTTTTTCTTGTAATTCTGAGCTGGAAGCAGGTTTTATAACTTGTTTTAGACATTCAAATGTGAACACTATTGTACTATTTATTTACTTTTCTACTGTACGGTGGAGGCTTCTATCGCTCTTTGCCCACCATATACTAAATGTTGTGGTGAACTACCTCCTCATAAAGTCCACAACACAGATCCCGCTCCCTGCTGATGATAGCCAGTAAGCTTAAAACAGCTGTACATGGATAGGATACTCAGCTTGTGTTTATGCAAAGCCAAGGCTGGGTTAAAGCAGTGTAATAACGCATGCATAAATTAAGCCATGTTTGATAATGGCTATGGATTGAAGAGTGAGGCATTTGTGGGCACATTTGCATGTCTCAGCTTCCCAGAATGCAGTGTAAAAACTGCTCTTCCTCTGAATTCTGAGCTCGAAGGAGGTTTTTTTATTTACTATATATATATATATATATATATATATATATATATATATATATATATATATATATATATATACATACATACATATACACACACACATACACACACACACATATATACATATATTTATTATACTATACCTTAGGTACATAATGGTTGTCGTGTACAAGTGTAGTAACGTATTAAAGGTGCCATTAGACATATAGCTAATTGAATTGGTTTTGTATATAGGCAGCTTATTTATAGCTCATGAAGCCTGGTTTGTGGTTGTTCCTTGTAAATAAATATGGTAATATCTCTAGGTTTATAATAAGGATACCTGATAGTCATTTAATAATTATGTCAGACCGTACACAAATCTAAAAATAAGGAATAACTAAATCTGTGAAATTGCCCTCTATACAGTAGATGGAAGAGGGAGATATCAGTATAACATTCTTGGATCACGCTTTTCACTTCAAACACATTAACATTTTCCTTTTGCTCCCTCTATGATGAATTGCACAACCTGCAGAAACATCTTGTATAATAATTGTAACGGAGTTGGAACACGAATCCAATATCTCCGCTGATATACAGTAAAATACCCAAGAGGCACTACAGTTTCACCATTCCCGACCTCCCATATTGGACGACACACAATTTGGGAGTCAAATGAATACTGACTTTATTTTGTTGTACAGAAATATTTATACACATCTCTTCCCACAGGCAATACACATGCCCATATTTGGACACACAATACACATAAAGAGAACAATAGGTGTGGTCCCACCTTCCCTAGGCTACCTGGCTACTTTGATGCAATCAGACATGGATCAGATTATACTCTTTGTTCTCTGTCTCATAATAAAACACTTTATACATTAGACTTCCTTATCTTATAAAGGAGTCTCTGTAATAGGATTATCTATTAGCCTAGTAGCTGTAATATTCTGAGCCAATATATTCTGTAGAACATAAAACAACATATCTACAGTACAGCAATGTGATCATATTTTAACCAAGAATTAAATAATCATAAAACAGGGTAAAACAGTGATGAGTTCCGTTACATAAATGACAGTAATGTGCTTTGTGCAATCCGCATACAACAAATACATTTATTATGTAATACTAAGAGGAGAGTCAAAATAAGAGACTTAATATTACAGGTTAAATTCCACTGAAGTCTCAAAATCACTTTTATTCAAATAGCGTCTTGGAAAATGAATTGCAGTATGACACATAGCTTGACGTAAATAGCGCCATTTTATGGTATTTTCAGCACATTGTATAGATGAAAAGTTGCGGTGATAATCACTACTGTACAGTTTACACATTTTTTCTTGTTATTTGCTTCAGTTACATTCCAATTATTCACAATAAAATTGCACAGCAGAAAGAGGTAGAAAAATAAATCTTTAAATATTTTCGTGCATAATTATATAGGACAACTACACAATGAAAAAAAAATGTTTTTCAAAAATTTGAGTCCACCCAAGAGCAACTTCCACCAATGCACTCCTTGCCTCGCTCCACTAGACTACCTTTCGGTCTCAAATTCTTCAAAACCTTACTACTACTACTACACTTATCTTTTAAAAGAAACTTATCACATCCCTAATATGCACAATGTTTCTATCCCTCTCCTGTAACTCATCCAAATCATTTAGACCTGACCTGGGCATTGTACGGCCCGCGGGCCACATCCGGCCCTTTCGCTGTTCCTGTCCGGCCCTCTACAGTGGGATACAAATTTGTGTCCTGGACTAAAAAACACTGCCAATTGTAAAAGGGGGCAATTTGTGAGCAGCAGTGTTGTGACTAACTGGGATCGTTAAGATTCTGCAGATACTGCTCCTGGCACTGAGAAAATAAAATAAAGCTATAAAATCAATATTGGAATTAAGTGCAACCTATGGTTCGGCCCTCCACAACATTCAGAGTTTCTCATGTGGCCCCATTGGGAAATTAATTGTTCACCCCTAAATTAGACTGTAAGTTTGCAGGTTTTCAATCTTAAGTGCTTTAGTTAAAGCTCTATGTTTGATTTTAAGCTCAATAACAGAACCTTGCAATTGTTTGCATTGCGTTTAAATTGGTTTCGATTTGTACTTAACCACCGTATAGCACCAAAAAATATGTTCGTGCATTAAAATAAAGAATAATAATAATAATAATAATAATAATAATAAAATGACATACAAGTGAGATTTACATAAAATTCAACGGTCCTTTAAATCATGCTTAATGTACCAAGCCTAAAATATATCTACCACTAATAAAATAACATGTCTAAGTGTATGTATACGATAGCATGAGGAAAAAAAATAAATTGAGTGAGAGGAGCGTGCATAGGATTGTCAGAGGTTTCCATGTGTGTAGGCCAAACGGTGGAAGAAAGTCAAAAAGAGAAAATGTGAGTGAAATTATGTAAAAAATACATAAACAGATGTGCACATTACATAAAATTAATTCATTCAATAGTCAAAAAACCATGTAACCAACGTATTTGCTATAAAGTGAATTAAAATGATTCCTACAGTGAAATTTTGTTTCGCCACATTTAGCACATAATAACCCATTGTATTCCCATGAAAATAATGATCTCACCTGTTCAACCACTGTAACAGTTCCAGGTGCCATAGCAACCACGGAGGCAACGGCAGCGGCATCATGGGTATCCGTGCCCAGCTCAATAATTTGCTGAAGAATGTTTACTGCCATAGGGTCAAGTTTCTCACCTTGTCAGAGAAGCAATAAATAACCGTTAGTTGCAGATCTAGTAACAAGCTTTGGTAATGTTCTCCTTGCCCTCCGTGATCTTTACACAATAATTATTTTCAGAGCAGCAAAGCAAAACATGAAAGATGCCTATAGAGCCTTTCAAGATTTATGGGAAAAAAAAACGCAACTGGAAATTAAAGGATTTAAGGGAATTTAAAAAGGACAAAATAATTATTTGCCAACATATAAATGCAGCAAACATTTGATATGAATATTTCAGGAAAGTATTTCTGTATAAATAGTGCTGACAATTGTAAATACATAAAAAAAAGAATTAAAGTAATTAAAATATTAAAGGCTAAATTGTATTTCATCAGCTTTGTGATTTATATATTGAGCCCAGATTGTTCTAAATGTTGTTTGCGTATATATCAGAATCATCATTAGGGCATATGGATGATTTACCAGAATTTGGAAGCAAGTGCAATGAATATATAATTTACTGCACAAAGCGGGAACCAGCCTCACACGTATGAGACCAATTTTAGGATATAAACAGTCACTGTCTGTGGGCATGTTTCCTGGTTTGTGCATAATCCATCCTATTCTTTGCATAAAGCGGTGCATTACAGTGAGCATATGTATAAAGGTGTTTTTTTATTTATATTTAAGAGTGATAATGCATTTGTGGGCTCATTTTCATGTTCCCACCCAATTTCCCAGACTACAGCGCAATAACTGTTTTTCTTGGAAACTGGAGCAGGAAATACATGTTTTTACTTATTTTTTAGGCATTCAAATGGGGGCACTAATGCATGTTTATCTTATTCTAGTCTGTAGAAGAAGGAAGAAAGTAACCATCAGACTTTTTTTAGATGGATTTCTAAGATATATGATACTCCAGGCTCTAAATGTTATAAAGTTAAGTTATACCAGGGCTACATCTTTCAAACATTTCCTGTAGAACGGTGACTGTGTGCACAGCCTGCAAAATCTATGAGAAATGTGATGGTTTTTACTTGTTTATACTTGAGAATGACTTTGCTATCAGTAAGGAGGCCAAGTACAGACTCCACCCCTAGTGCTCACCAACATGGAAGAACGCATGGAACACCCATATTGTGCTTAACCATGATAGGAGTGGTCACATTATACTCCATGAATTACTAAAGCACCATCAAGAAATGTGCGTTTTGAGTAGCTTTATAATGTTAGTTTATCATCTATGGGGTGTATGGTGATTCCGCCATCTGTGTAAGCATCTGTATTTTCCCTCATATACAAAACAAAGGTCCTTGATAATAATTTCCGGGGAGAGAGAACACAACTTTCAGATACTGAGCTTGATGTCCCTTTTTGCTGCATTTCAAAACAATGTCTCTTATTATTAGGTTAGTCTTCAAGAAAAGACATGTAAGAAGGATTCATAGTGTTGTACTGTATGGGATATGGGAGTTTTTATTATGGATTCAACCATGTATAGAAGAAAATAACAGAGAATAAGAGGTCATATACTGGAACGAAGGAGTAAATTGCTAAGGTGTTGTGTAAGCAAGTACCGCTGTACTAAAGGTAGATAATACATGTATTGTAACAAGCTCTGGTCAGCTAAAGAGCGAGAGGCTAAGGAAAACAACTTGGATAGACATGCAGTTATTAAACGCAAGCAAGGACCAAATGCAGGGTAAGGTTTTAAAATAAAGCACCACTCATTTGCCTAAGGGACATGGAAGGTGCCCTGCTGTTAATATTCAAATAATCTACGTAAGTGTTTATTTTTGCATATCTAAACATCATTTTATTAACAAGTGCTTAAAAGCTTTGATTTACTCACTGAAATCTTCCAAACATTTCCGGCAAAGATCTGCCCCAGATAACTTACGTTCCCAGTATCTCTGTAGAACTAGATGTAGAAGTCAACCACTAGCCTTTCATAGACTACTATAGACACACACTATCCATGAGCTACAGGGACAGACCTTTGCAGGGGCTGTTTGGAAGGTTTCAGTGGGTAAAAACAGAGCTTTTAAGCTCTAACTAATAAAATGATGTTTAGACACCAAAACTTATTTAAATTAAAAACAGGGAACCACCCATTTCCATTTAAAGGGTCACTGTATTGTCTGTAGTAAAGAACTCTGCACAGAAGGCAGTCTTAAAGGGACATGGAAATACTATTTTCTTTGTTTAATCAGAAATAGGGTATGTAAAAATGTCTCAGTGTGATTTCAATTTCAAATAAAGTTCTCAGCAGTTCTTCTGAACATGTTTTCTCTCAGGCGCTTGCCCTCTACCAGACAAAGAGATCCACAGACTGAAACTAACAGGAAATGCAGAGTGTGTACTTTAATTAGGTTTTAAAAAAAATAATTTTACTTTATATTTTTTCATGCAAAAAAAAATACTTTAGGAAAATGTAAAATGTGCATAAAAAAAAAAAGTTGTGTTCCATGTCCCTTATATTTTTGTGACTGGTGCCGGTATGCCTAGTAAAACATGTTATAGGATAAGAAGCAGACGTCAGAACAGTCCCTGGGCACATTCTCTCCCCGGGGGCATTCAACAGGAGGGAGAGCAGCATATCTGCTGAAGACTAAAAAACAAACTAACTGTAAGATCAAAGTGACAAGGGCAAATAAATGAATCCCTATTGTACGAGCACTGCAGTGGTTCCTTAACCTGTCTTTCCTTAGCAAGTATCAATCCATAATTATTAAACCATATGCTTCCACATCTTCTGTATTTTGATCCTTATTTTCCGTGACATGGATATGAAATTGATATGGTAGCATTGCTATTCACTTCATGGTAAGACACAATAACTATTTAATACCAGGGGATTCATGCTTTACGTACTGGATTCTGAGGTATATCTTAGATCCTGAAGTGCTGCAACAGCTGCCTGTGTGCCCTGAACATCTGCTTCTGCTTCAGTGATGTGAAGGTACTGGGTAGATGTTTCCTCAGTTGTGCCACCCGACTGCTAAATGCAAGAGAAAACAAAAAAGGAGACGTGAGTTTAAATTTAAAAATCAAATAAATACATAAAAACATTTTAAACCAAACATGCTTATTTTATACATCTTTCCTCCTTTATTTTTCTAGCTCCCTCGATTTTGCTAGGTGTGTAATATACCTGTGCATCTAATTACGTTTAAGTATTTTGCTTTATGAAATACAAGTAAACCCTGTATGGGTTGGCCCAATGCATCGTAGGCACACACCAACTGTTGGGGTGTATGTGCAGCCCTCTCCTGCTCCCACTTTGACCCAGCAACAAGCACTATTTGCAAAACTCTCCCATTCTGAAAGCCCTGTACCTCTCCTGCTCCCACCTGGACCCAGCAACAATGTATTATTACAGTACATCACCACCAGAGTCATCACCTTCCCTCCTATGGATATTTAATATTATTTTAAATGTCTCTGTTATTATATCTTAAGAGATCGTTTTATTTTCACTCTAATTTGTTTTGTTCAGCAAACCACTGGTTTTTATTGCCCCTACAACCTATCTTCCCCCAATAATTCTTATATACTTCTCTGCTACAGCACCATTTGCAAAACTCTCCCATTCGGAAAACCCTTTACCTCTCCTCCCTCCCTGCCCCTCTCCCATCCGCCCCTTTTTTTCTCTTAATTTATAGACTTCTTCAAATCGCAACACCTGCTAAATAATCCTGACTACTATAAAATACACACAATCACAATGTTTCCTCTCACCTTCCTCTTTATAACCTCCTGTCAGTCTCTGAGATTTACCTCCCCATATTCCCCACATCATGTATCCAATAAAATAACCATTTTCTTTGCTCCCACAAGCTTCTCTCCTTCCTCCAGTCACTATCTCCTCAATCTCCTCCATTCACAAGCAGAAACACTTCTGTAAGACCCACTCCCATCCCAGCTGGAGATATATCTCCTAATCCAGGCCCCTCACTCATTTCCACATGCTGTCAGCAACGCACTGCCCCGATTATGGCAAATACCCCAAACCGCCACAATTTTATGCCTATCTCCTGCCACAAACCATCCTCTTTGTCCTTCTCCTGTGCAGTCTGGAATGCATGATCGACCTGCAATAAACTCAATTTCATCCATGACATATTCCCTTCGAACTCCCTCAATCAACTGGCTCTCACAGAAACATGGCTCTCTCCTTCAGTCACATACCTCAACCTGGGAACCGGTACTGTGGTGGTGTGGGTGGAGCGCCCGCGCGTAGGGGGGAGTGTGTGTGTGTAGGGGGTGTAAGGGGGGAGTGTGTGTGTGTGTAGGGGGTGTAAGGGGGGAGTGTGTGTGTGTAGGGGGTGTAAGGGGGGAGTGTGTGTGTGTAGGGGGTGTAAGGGGGGAGTGTGTGTGTGTGTAGGGGGTGTAAGGGGGGAGTGTGTGTGTGTGTAGGGGGTGTAAGGGGGGAGTGTGTGTGTGTGTGTGTAGGGGGTGTAGTGTAGGGGTGTAAGGGGGGGGTGTGTGTGTAAGAGGTGTGAGGGGGGAGGGTGTGTGTGTGTGTGTAGGGGGTGTAAGGGGGTAGTGTGTGTGTATTTTTTTTTTATTATTATTATTTTTTTAAGATTACAGTTTTACATTTTTTAAAGAAACACATAGGGCCTCATTCTATTAACGGCCGTAGGAGATGCGGGGCCGCAAGCTATTCGGCTATTCTATTCCCCTCCGGCCGGGGATTCCGGCAGGCTTGCGGCCGGCGCCTTGCTATCTCTTGCGGCCGCTCGCGTCGGAGGAAAGCCTTTGATCTAAAACGGCCGCAAGAGTTTCGGCCGCAAGAAAAGCCCGGTTGCTATTCTATTTCCCTGGGAACCATCTCTGCAAGGCTAAAAAGCGAGCCGCAGCTTACTTGCAAGAAAAAGGTCCAGCTAGCACCAATTAAGCACATTATAAAGCTAAAATAAAGCCATCCTGCACTCTGAGGAGACTATAAAGTGATTTTAGGTGTTAGCAAAAATAGCACAACATTCCCCTACACTCAAATCCGTAAATACATTTATTTTTTATATATGTCAAATATCCATGTAAAAAGTCCAGAGGGCTTGGAGCACCTCAGACCACCCACGCTGCGGCCGGAAAATAAACAGTTAATTTAAACTCTGATTTGGGCTGATGTGCAAGCTTGAGAGGGGGTTACTATTAATCCTCATGTCCCCCAATATGATCCCTAGCATTTACAGAGCTGTACAGTGCCGTCTTGAATTTATTTTTGACTTTAAAGATTTCTGAGGTTACGGCCGGTTGCAAGATATACGGCCGGCCGTTTAATAGAATTGCAAGATAACGGGAGCCACGCAAGGAATCGCAGCCTTACGGACGTTTTACGGCCGATAATAGAATGAGGCCCATAGTATTTATCTTTAATTTTCTAGCCCAAAGTGCATATAAGCACTTTCAAGAGATAATTTACAATAAGAGTTATTCACAAAATAGGGTAAAGAAATGGAAAAGAGATAAAGATTCTAATCTAGAAATACATTATTAGTTGTCGAGATATGGAGTGGGAAATGGTAAAGCTTATATGAAAGAGATGACTGGAAATGAGCTAGAAAAGCGGAAACCCATCTGGTAGAAAATAAATGCTATGCATTGATAAAAAGAGGATTTCATGAGAAATTATTATAGAAATACAGTGTTTAACAAAATAAACATTGATTTTTTTTTAGCTCACTTAATGTAAGCACAATGTTCGAAGCACATAAACACAATCATGAGGAACCACATACAACATGATTGAATTGGAGAGCTTGTTGGATAATTGCCAGATATTGATATTTACTTGCTATTGAGTAAGAATGGCATTATAGTGAAATCAACAGACAAACTATTGTTGATGCCCTATTTACTGCTAACATTGCATTCCCATTAATCATCAAGAGTAGATTGTGCTTACTAAGGAAGGTTCATGGCTTATCTGACAAAAGCCTTGACACCACATATATTCATGGCACGGCTTTCTTATGAACTCTGCCAACACTTTGCAAGAAACACATTAAAAAAATTAGATTTAAGAATCCAGGGTTGCACTGGTGTTTGTTACTAGAAAGATCAAAATGAAAAACTAGAGAGGAGTGAAAAATGATGGTAGGTTTATCAGATAGCAAGCAAGCTTTCATTTCCTGACACCATCGGCCTCTATTTGCTGCTATAAATCACTGGAAACGTTAAATGAATCATCTTGGTCATATTCATTTTATAACATTGCTGGTGGACTTCATTTTGGTTTGCAATTTGTATAGTTTTCGTTTGATCTTACAATTTGTTTTGTATACATTATTAATACTGAACAACAACAACAAAAGGATAAGTACTATGGTCTCAATTTATGATTTTTCTTCTCTTTTTAATCGAGCACATTGTGCTTATATCAGACCCACCCATTACATGGAGTCATTCCATACACATAAAGATTTATTTTATTTAAAAATAAAACTTATGTTCCACACCTCAGAGCTAAACAGTGAACCTTCCAATAGAAACACTGCATTTGGGTATGGGATTAACCCTATAGTAGCCTTCAAGCACCACAACGCAGAGGTCTACACAGCAGTGTCTGGCTCCTCCTGCTTCCTTGTGAAGGGAGACTACACATCTCATGATGCCTTCTTGCACAAACTGCCATTACTGAAGAAGGATACAATGTTTAAGGTGTCTGCGATTGGCCAAAATGAACAATGAATTTTATGGGAATTTTAGTAAGGATGTCTAGGGGTATTAACTCTGCTTGCAAACTCAGGAGATTTAGCAAACTTTATGGTAAATGTAAAAAAAAGTTCTCTTCTAGCAGATGCATTTATAATCCATAAAATTTAAGTATGCCTTTAATTAAATGCCAAGCGTATATTTTATAAGTATTCATTTAGTTTTTTTTATAAGTGCTCTCTTGTGAATCACTGGCCTTGATAACAGGCAAAATGTTTTAATGTATTTAGAAATTTTAAAAAGTACAGTTTTAATTACTTTATAATCAGCAACAAAATTTGAGAAAATCAATCAGAGACATGATAATCTATTGACATGATAATCCACTCAAAACAGCCTATTAAATTAGCTTGTGCCCTTCACAGGGAGAAATATCTTGTAGTATATCAGTCTGGTCTCAAAAGAGTGATCCAGCCCCAAAATGCCAGGCAATATTACCCAAAGAATTGTTATTCTTTAATTACATCATACATGCTATAAACAGTTCTCATAAAGCTCAAGTTCTGAACAGGCATGAAATACAGAAGTATGGCAAAATACAAACACTCCAGGTAGAAAAAGCTAAAAAGTACTTATCTACCAATGCACTCAGTCAGATCCAACAAAGATAAACCTCTTGAACAATATTTGATATAAAAAAGAAGAAGCTCTCGTGTTCTGACCTTTTCTCTGCACTACTATCCTTGAGAACTCTGTTTCAATCAAAGTAATGCAGGAAAAAGCTACAAAATAAAAGGAGAGAATGTATAGAGCCGGGCATAGTCTAGTATTTCAAAATAACTTTATTAAGATGTTAAAGATTTATCCACAAAGGATTCCTTTTAAAAAAGCAACTCCATGAAAGGTAGATATAGTTACTGGGTTTTAAGTGTTTGGTAAGAAACAGGCAGTGATCATCAGGAAAATATGTATTACAGAGCTTTGCAAAAGTATTCACCCCCCCCCCTTGGTATTTTTTGTGTTTTGTTGCCTCACAACCTGGAATTAATATGGATTGTTGGAGGATTTGCATCATTTAATTTACAGAACATGCCACAACTTTGAAGATGTTTTTTTTTTTTTTTTATTGTGAAGCAAACAACAAATAGGACAAAATAACAGAAAAAGTCAATGTGCATAACTATTCACTCCCTAAAGTCAATACTTTGTAGAGCCACCTTTTGCAGCAATCACAACTCCAAGTCGCTTTGGATAAGTCTCTATGAGCTTGCCACATCTTACCACTGGGATTTTTGCCCATTCCTCCTTGCAAAACTGCTCCATCTCCTTCAAGTTGGATGGTTTGCGCTTGTGAACAGCAATCTTTAAGGCTTTGACTAGGCCATTCCAACACATTTACATGTTTCCCCATAAACCACTCAAGTGTTGCTTTAGCAGTGTGTTTGGGGTCATTGTCCTGCTGGAAGGTGAACCTCTGTCCTAGCCTCAAATCACGCACAGAGTGGTACAGGTTTTGCTCAAGAATATCCCGGTGTTTAGCACCATCCATCTTTCCCTCAACTCTGACCAGTTTCCCAGTCCCGGCTGCTGAAAAACATACCCAGAGCATGATGCTGCCACCACCATGTTTCTTTGGGTGATGTGATGTGTTCGGTTTGCGCCAGACATAGCATTTTCTTTGATGGCCGAAAAGTAAAATTTTAGTCTCATCAGACCAGAGCACCTTCCACCATACAACTTGGGAGTCTCCCACATGCCTTTTTGCAAACTCAAAACGTGCCATTTTGTTTTTTGCTGAAAGTAATAGCTTTCTTCTGGCCACTCTGCCATAAAGCTCAACTCTATGGAGCGTACGGCTTATTGTCGTCCTATGTACAGATACTCCAGTCTCTGCTGTGGAACTCTGCAGCTCCTCCATGGTTACCTTAGGTCTCTGTGCTGCCTCTCTGATTAATGCCCTCCTTGCCCGGTCTGTGAGTTTTGGTGGGCGGCCGTCTCTTGGCAGGTTTGCTGTGGTGCCATGTTCTTTCCATTTGTTTATGTTAGATATGATGGTTCTCCATGGGTATCATCGATTTGGATATATTTTTATAACCTAACCCTGACTTGTACTTCTTAACAACTTACTTGTTTCAAGAGTTCCTTGGTCTTCATGCCAGTGTTTCGTTAGTGGTGCCTCTTGCTTAGGTGTTGCAGCCTCTGGGGCCTTTCAAAAAAGGTGTGTATATGTAATGACAGATTATGTGACACTTAGATTGCACACAGGTGGCCATCATTTTACTAATTATGTGACTTCTGAAGGTAATTGGTTGCACCAGAGCTTTTTATGGGCTTCATAACAAAGGGAATGAATACATACACACATGCCAATTTTCTGTTCTCTATTTCTAAAAAATAGTTTTATGTATAAATTTTTCTCATTTCACTTCACCAACTTGTGTTCTGATCCATCATCTAAAATTCAGATTAACAAAACATTGAACTTAAGACTGTAATGTAACAACATAGGTAAAAAGTCAAGGGGGTGAATACTTTTGCAAGGCACTGTATATAGAACAGATTAGTGTACTTACAGAGTTATATGCAGGAAAGTAAAACCCCACTTTGCATACCCACATAACCAAGTACACAGAGGAGAGGCAGTCAGATCGTTTGGGCTTTTTTGGTAGAGAGACTTTACAGCACAACCAGGAATCCCAGAGATTGGCCAAAACAAATTATGAATTGTATGCTAATTTAGACTGGGTTTCAAGGGGGTGTTAACTCTAATTTTACAATTACAAGACATTTTGATAACTTCAAGGTAAGTGTTTAAATGTTTATTCTGGTATTTTTTCAGGCAAAAGATGTTTAATCCAGGAAACTTAGATATGCCTTTAAGTTAGGAAGGTACTTAAATATCCAAATGGAGTTGCTGTTTTAAATGGAAATCCTTTGTGATTACCGTATATTTTTAACATTTTAATAATATATTGTTTAGAAATCCTAAACTATGTTCGGCTCTATGCGCTCTCTTTCTATAGTGTGTGTGTGCAATGTGCCTGTGTGCGTTTTTTTATTGTTTTCTACTTCAAGAAATAGGCAATGTAAATATAATTTAAAGCACTTTTTCTTGCTTTTTCTTTAGAATGTGACTTCTGGTCCAGTTGACTAGTGGGGAGAATTATTTACTTTTTTTGCATGTCATAGGTAATACTACAATATTAAATCTAGATAGCTTTACAGTTGGTGGATTAATTAGAATTTTTTTTTTTTTTTAAATGTACACTCTATCTTGTCTAGCTATTCACATATATCTCAGATTATAATGCAAAGTTGTTGTTTTTTATTCTTACCTCCCATTTCGATTCTCCTTCATTTTCCACCAATTTTAGACCATGTTTGTTCTTGAGATGTCGATTGAATTCCCATTTGGTACCATACACAAAATTGCAAACCGGGCATTTTATACCCCCTAAAAAGGTAAAAAAAAATCTAAAATAAATAAATCTCTCAAAATATGTTTAAACATTTTTTGGTTTATACACATATACATAATAATGTTGGTACCTTGAATGGTGATACCAAATACTGATAATTCTTCCCCCACACTTATATTATCATTATACCATACAGATCATTCCTCATGTACTGTTATGTTCAAAAGCTGCATTTATTACAATTACATCCTTTACCTTTGAAACTTTGGTTTTAATGCAAAAAAACTCAAAGAAAATATGGGCTTTCTATCCATTTTCCTTAAAAAGGGCACTATATTGGTATACCCCTATTGCATTGCTACCTTGTTGTGGTGAAGGTCCTTTTGTACTTAAATGAAGCTGTGAGCTATACCATGTAGGAGTTACCCAAGATGGTCATAGCAGAGAGGTCAGACAAATAGCTGTCCACTGAAGAAGGAATGGGCAACCCACTCCTGTAACTTTGCCCATATAATCTTATGGATAAGCACGGCCAGACATGATATGCATGTTGTACTGGGGTCCATAGGGTCACAAAGAGTTGAACATGACTGATCAACACTATTTGTATATCAAGCTCTATAAAAGTACAAGTTGCATGTAGCATAAATAAAGCCAATTTAACCGATTATATAAAATTACCAAGTAGCCCATCTTTGAAAGTTCAACCTTTTAAGATCTCCTTTGATCTGCAATATGCAGATTGTTAATTAATCCAGAGGAAGCAAACCGAAAAAAACAACAAAAAAACATTGAAACTTTGCCAATCATCTCAAAAGGGGAAACAAATACATTCCTTCCTGACCCCAGATACTGGCAATCTGATTCATAGTTACATAGTAATTTAGGTAGAAAAAATACTTTAGTCCATCAAGTTCAACCTTTTTAGATCTCCAATACACAGATTTATTGTTAATTGATCTGAAGGAAGGCAAACAGAAAAAAAACAGTGAAACTGCCAATTGGCTCAACAGGAAAAAAAATATAAAATTCCTTCCTGACCCCAGATACTGGCGATCGGATTCATCCCTGTATCAATACTCCCTCTCTATTTATCCAGGACAGCCTTTAATGCCCTTTTTATTTAAAAATATATCCAATCCTTTTTTAAAGTTATCTACCGAATCTGACGTCACCACCTCCTTTTGTAGAGAATTCCACAGATTAACCACCCTTACTGTGAAGAACCCTTTTCTTTCTCTAAGGTGGAATCTTTTTACGTCTAACCTCTAAGGATGTCCTCGTCAGTTGAAAACCTCTTTGCATAAAAAGTAGCCTTGACAAAGCCTTGAATTGACCCTGGATATATTTATATAATGTAATCATATCTCCTCTTAGACGCCTTTTTTCTAGAGAAAATAAGTTTAATTTAGTTAGTCTTTCTTCTTAACTTAGCCCCTCCATTTCCCTTATTAGTTTGGTTGTCTCTGTACCTTTTCCAGCTCTAAAATGTCCTTTTTTATGAAGTGGTGCCCAAAATTGTACTCCATATTCCAAATGAGGGCGTACTAGAGATTTGTATAGTGGCAGAATTATATTTGCTTCCCTGGCTTCTATACCCTTCTTAATACATGCTAATATTTTACTTGCCTTTGCAGATGCTGCTGGGCATTGAGCACTGCTACCTAGGTGGTTGTCCACAAGCACTCCCAAATCCCTTTCAATATCTGATACACCTAGATTTACTCCATTAAAGGGATATCTAAGTTTCCTGGATTATAAATGCATCTGATGGAGAAGAATCAGAAGTGTATGAAAAAAAAGTTTGCATGAAAAAATACCAAAATAAACATTACCTTGAAGTTCCCAATATCTATTGTAATTTCTGACCGTTTAAAAATGAAGGTTAACATCCCCTCCAATTCGTTTTGGCCAATCCAGGTAGAGAAATATTTCAGGCATAGCACTATGTTAGTTGCTATAGCAACACCACACAGCATAGCCATGAAGCAGGGATGAGTCATATACCAGCAGTGACTACACTGCTCTTCTTTTGGCTCTGGTGCAAAGCAGCATGGGATATGTAGACAAGTTTGCCTGGGAAATGTAGTGTATCACTGACTTGTGACAGGAAGCTGCAAGGAGAAAGCTGTAAGGAGATTGGCTGAGCCAACAACAGGTAAATAGTGGGTTAATATTGCTCCCCAGGTGCTGCATGCTGATTGGGGGAGCACCAGGACATTGTGTAGACACCCCTTGGGGGTGTCAACATAATCATTAGAGGGATTTTTAGATATTAATAAAAATAAAATGTTTTATGAGATGTGCTGCATACACATAGGCTGCTTTTTTGCCTACAGAGTGCAGAGATGTATTAATCCAGCTCACTTAGATATCCCTATAAGAATATAAAATTGCATGGCTATTTTTCCTTTCCAGATGCATAACTTTACATTTATTTGTATTAAATCTCATCTACATAAATTAGAGGAATGGGGATCTAAATGTCAATTGAGGGTGAAGATGTGCATTTCCATTTTGAATATTCTAATGCACACAGCTTGGCCATCAGCCTCATATTGGTTCTTGTAGTCAGGTGCTGCATCCTCTAGGGCAGGAGCCAGCACATCATAACCACATATAGACCAATAGAAAGCTGCTGGTCATGCTATGTGCATTCATATATGCAATATGGAGATTCACAGGAGGTTCACAGTAAATAAAAAGTAATAAGAACAACTATTATCTCTCCTTCAGTCAGGAATTCTAAACTAAAACATTAGTCCTAAAAACACTATATACAATTTTACTTTCTCATTATTGGATAAAGCAACATTTGCTAACTATATAAGCAAATTAAATATGTTATTACCAATTTTATATACGTTGAGGTTTCTTTTTTTTTTTTTTTTTACTTCCAATATGCATGCACAGTACCACAAATGTTTCTGTATGATGTAAGTCACATCACAGATAATAATTTTGTGACAAATCAAAAAATTGTGCAAAAAGAACTGTACTTCAGCAGTTTCCAGTGATTAATTTTAATCACACACAGAACATTGAAGCTGATTTCAGACACTTCAAAGTTTTGAAAAGCCCTACATTATTTTTAGAATATTGATGTGAAAAGAGCATTAAGGTCTTGTCGCAGCACATATAATGGTCAATTGTGATGGGATTATGGATTTTGATGTTATTCAGAGATTTGCAATTACAACAGTGCATTTCTATTTCAATATATTTATTGTTGGCGGAAGAGTGTGGTAATTACACTTGACTAATCAAAGTTGGCTGTCAGTTTCTACCACTAACAATAACATTGAAAAACAGGAATCCGCCTGAAGCCAGGCATTTTATCACTTTCTGCCACCATCAATGATAACACTGAAAAAGATGGGTGTTACAGAACATTTAGGATGGAGGCAAAAATAGGAATTTTCTATTTACTTTGTCCCACTAAAAATCATTTTTTTATTACAGTTAATGTAAAAGTTATTTACAAATGGCATTTTAACATTGATAGGGTATTACAGTAACCCTTAAAGGTATATGGGTGTTTCATGGATTATGACTGCATCTGATAGAGGAGAATCAGTAGTGTATGAAAAACAAATTTCCATGAAAAAAAATCCTAAAATAAACATTAATAAACACCCTAAAATTTGCAACATTTCTTCAGTTCTATGGCAGTTGACTTGGAGAGGGAATGCCTCTGAAAATCTAAATTAGCATAAAATTCATAGTTTGTTGTGGCCAGTGGCAGCAGTATAGTGATTCACTCTCTGCCGCAAAGCATCATGGGATGTGTAGTCTTGCTACCACAAGGAAGTAGCTCAGGCAGTGTTGCTCTGGATCTCTGAACTGTGTTGCTGTTGGCTCGGAGGTTAGTATAGGGCTAAAAAATGTACCCAAATGCAGTGTTTCGATTGGTTAGTATGTGATGTAGGCAGATCTGGGGGTGGGGAAACCATTTAGAAAAAAAAAAAAAAATGAATCTGTGCATGTATCAGAAACACACATTACATTGAGTTATTCTATATACGCAGCAGGTGTTAGGTTAGAAAATGTTACAGACAGGGAAACTTCAGGATCCCTTTTAATGGAATGGTTTCATCCAGGCATAGGTATGCATATTTGGCATCCATAGGCACAGTTCCCTTATCCTTGTGTCATGAATTTTTAATTGCTTTCTACCTAATGAAGCTGGATCACATTAGACACCACTGTATACAAGGTTCCTCATAGCTGTATTACACAGCTTTAAGCATAGCATTATACAGGACGGATTATGCACAAACCTACCTAAAGACAGCCACTGTCTCAAACAGAAATAAAATTGACAATTCAAAACTAAGCTGCTTTAAACCGAAGTATGAAATATTACACTTGTGAAACACATAATACATTGTTTAGTTTACCTGGGTAAGGAAACCTAAAGATATATGTAAGTTTCCCTACTTTTAACTTTTTCTAATCTAATAAATGCTGCTTATATCAGAAACACACATTACATGGAGTCATTCTGTACACATACAGTTTATATTTACTTTAAAAAATGGCTTCCATTCCCCAAGAGGGACCGGCATAAGCGCCTCCAGAGCAGCACTGCCTCAGTTGCTTCCCTGTTGTGGGAAGCAAAGACTATACATCCCATGATGCTCTGCTGCAGAGAATGAATCTCTAGACACTGCTACAATGTTGTAGCTGCCGCTGACTGGTCACAACAAATTATGAATTTTATGTCAATTTACTTTGGATTTTCAGCAGCCTTCCTTCTCAAAATCCACTGGCAGAAAACTGACATTTTGGGGTAAGTTTATTCATGTTTTTGTTGGGAAGTTTTCAAACAAAAATATTTGCATACACTACTGATGCACTCATAATCCCTGAAACTTCTATATGCATTTAATACCACTTCTGAATTTAAGTATATCAATCCAAAATGAGATATGACTATGTAGAAAGCTATGGTCTCTGGACTATAATAAGGATCTCTCAAATATACACACAATAAATGTAGTTCATGGCGAGAGAAAGAGAGAGAGAGAAAGAGAGAGAGAGAGAAAGAGAGAGAGAGAGAAAGAGAGAGAGAGAGAAAGAGAGAGAGAGAGAAAGAGAGAGAGAGAAAGAGAGAGAGAGAAAGAGAGAGAGAGAGAGAAAGAGAGAGAGAAAGAGAGAGTTACAGAGAGAGAGAAAGAGAGAGTTACAGAGAGAGAGAAAGAAAGAGAGAAAGAAAGAGAGAGAAAGAAAGAGAGAGAAAGAAAGAGTTACAGAGAGAGTTAGAATTACAGAGAGATAGAGTTACAGAGAGAGAGAGTTACAGAGAGAGAGAGAGAGAGTTACAGAGAGAGAGAGAGAGAGTTACAGAGAGAGAGAGAGTTACAGAGAGAGAGAGAGAGTTACAGAGAGAGAGAGAGTTAGAGAGAGAGTTAGAGAGAGAGAGAGAGTTAGAGAGAGTTAGAGAGAGAGAGAGTTAGAGAGAGAGAGTTAGAGAGAGAGTTAGAGAGAGAGAGAGAGTTAGAGAGAGAGAGTTAGAGAGAGAGAGTTAGAGAGAGAGAGAGAGTTAGAGAGAGAGAGAGAGTTAGAGAGAGAGAGTTAGAGAGAGAGAGAGAGAGAGAGAGAGAGAGAGAGAGAGAGAGAGAGCAATTTCCAAAAGATAGATTAAACATTCTCCTTGTCTATGCTATACCAATTAACAAGTGGCTGTGTTTTTGCATATACATATGTTTTTAGGAAAGCCTTCAACATAACATGGCACTGTAGGTTGTAGAACGTCCTTATAACAAGGCATATTGACTTTCTGTAAGCTGGCAAGGACAGTACCATATGGTAAACAAACAAGTAATTTGCAATATCAATAAGAATAGCAGCTAGTCTTGTGTTATATCCTGTCTACGGTGGATTCAGTGCCATGATTTTTTTGCAGCAACTGATAATGTAGTTGTAAAAGTAAAAAAAAAAATATATATATATAGAAACTGATAATACGTTTCCCAGAAAATGCAATATAACTAATGTTCATAAAGTGCAGATAACCTTTTGCACACTTAAATGTCATGAAAAACATTATACATATTGATTCAGTGACATTTAAAAACAGCATTATAAAGCAGAGCTAAAGCATAATTTCCCTCTCATCACAGAAGCAGTTAAGTCAAAAGGATATTGGTGTTGGGTTGATATGATCAGTTTATGAACTGTTATCTTTATTGCTTTTCTTCTCCTGCATACAGAAATGCCATGGATTATCACGTATGTCTTACACAGACAGACTCGTCTACAATAAATCATCCTTCCAAAACGGGGCGTTAAAAAGGTCCAATTTGTCAGCGTTGGAATAATTCAATACTGGTCCCATAATGCGGATTTAATGGTACTGTACATTAATTTGTCAATATGTTTATATGACAGATTACATGTTGGCCAAGCACGCTCATTAAGAGGGTGAACCAACTAACGATGCTGTCAATAGAACATTCCATATAATATTCCTATGACATATACACATAGTGTGTGCTCTTGAAGTACTGGGTCAGTGAAGCCAATTTTGTTTTATTTTTGTTACATTATTAATACCTTTGGATTTAAGATCAAATGATTAAAGGGATATGAAATGTTCCTGGATTTTACTAGGTAATATACTTGTGTATTTATATAATTTAATGTACTTTATTTTATTAAGAAGTAGTCCCTAAAAAGGTCTGCCCCCAGAAGCTCATGCACACTAGATGTACTAACCAATGAAAGACCGTTTCTCAACAGAATGTTTTGAAATACTGCCAAGAGGCAATCTGTGATTGGTTAATACAATTGGTACTACGGAGACCGTGGTGCATAGGGTGGACCTTTATAGGGAATATTTGGAGGGTTTCAGTGAGTAAATACAGAGCTTTTAATCTCTTGCTAATAAAATGTTTTTTAGATAAGCAAACACACACTTCGGTAGTTTATTTTTAATATTAAAAACAGGGAACCGTCCATATCCCATTAACCGCCTTGGGGTAATCCAAAGCGTGGCTCTGGGTTAAATTTCAGTACCTAAAGCGGCAACCCCAAGCCGCGCTCGGGATCACACACATTGGTCTTCCCGGTTCCCTTCCCTGCAAGCGTAGGCGATGCAGGGGGCGGTACGAGGCAGTCTGGCCGCGTCAGCACCCCCCGAGTGTACCGCTTTAACACTCTGGGGCACTGACACGGCCAGACCACCAAGGAGGTTAAACTTGGTACTATAATGCCATATTACCAGCATTATGAACAAATGAGACCATGCTCAAGAAGCTGTAGTACCATGGCATACTTCAGAACACAAAGGGTTAATTAACAGCCATAAAGAAGGATATACAGCAGAGAAGTAAGCCCAACATAAATAACTGAGTGAAAGAAAGGAAATTAGTTGCTCACTTGGCACAACTCAATATTACAAACTAATTTTGTGAGAACACTTTGGATATTACGTTTAAATTAAAATGACTACAACAATGCAGCACATTAATTAAAGATTCAACCTTTGTCAGGAGGACTTTAATTAAGCAACAACAAATGGAAGTATCCTATCACGCCTGAAATGTATAACTGTGCACCGTTTAATTGACATCAAGGCTGAAGGAAATTAATTTCCACACAACTCATTTACTTTGGTAACAGAGAAAGAAGGTATTGAAGAGCCAACCTTATCTACTTCTGACACGGGTGTCAGAGAACGCGGCGATACACTACTCAAACTGAAATCCATTTAATGAGAAGGCGGCATAGGGCACAGAACCAAACTTTAAGCACATTAGTAAATGGGGTCATTTTCTGCAAGTAAATTAGCAACACTGATTCAAGGCCAATTAGTAGCATGAGAACACTGCTATGACGAAGGGGAAGAATAGGAGACAAATGACAAAAATGGGTATTGTATGTATATATCTATTGTGACAGAGTGAGACCATGGTTTATGTAAGCCAAAATTCTCTTTCCCCAGGAGGACTGAAAGAGTTAACTCCTGCAGCAGTTGATTAGCCCAGCCGAGTTTGGCCTGTAAAAAGCTGCTACTTAACTAATTGAGCAGTCTGTGCTGGAGAGAGAAAGACAAACACTCACAGTAAAGCTGATGAGCAACCGGCAGCAGAATAAAATCTGGACTTTAAGGATACAAGAAACTGATTATAAACAAATTATTGGATTGTTTATGTTTTGTAGTTTGCTCCATTCAGGTTTAGCTGGATTGAGGCTCTGTTAGTAAGTGACCTATCTAACAGTGAAGTTAGTGCTCTGATTGGAGCTAGACCCGTTTCAATTTGTTTGTTTTGGTGTATATATAGTAATACTGGCGGATATATTCTATATAAAACTTTGGAAAAGTATTAAAGCCTCCTGTAAAGGTGTCCCTCCATCAAAAATGCTGGAAACAAAGGGCACAAACCCAGCAGAGACTTATCACACTAGTAAAGGGGTAGATTTGATAATTATTTACATATCCTGCTTAAAGTTACCTTCTACAGTAGATTCAAAATTCAGTTGAATTTTGTACTGAAAGCAGGCATTTTCTACTCATTGATATGCACGTTTATATGTACTATGTGACGTGGAGCAGTGACAGATTTTATTTTCCTTGGATCCAAGATCTCTTGACTTGCAGCCATGAAATTAAAAGACATTCTGGGGAAGAGAGCTATGGCAAGTCTGGACAAGTTAATAAAAAGTAAACATATATCACTATCAACAAATTTCAGGATAGCTAGAACTATGGTATTCCCAGTAGAAACATATAGATGTGAGAGCTGGACTATAAAGAAGTCTGAGAGCTGTAGAATTGATGCCTTTGAATTGTGGTGTTGGGGAAAACTGCGTAGATTCTCTTGGACTACAAAAAGATCCACTCAATCAGTACTACAGGAAATCAAGACAAACTGGTCACTGGAAGGTTTCATCAGGAGGCTAAAAAGGTAAAAAAAAAAATGACTAAACAACAACAACTAGATGACTGTCCAAAGGGATTGTGTAACCAACCCTGCAATACAAGGACATTTTTTCTGAGACTACTGCCTTATAATGCATCTTTTAGTACATATGGTCCATGCTGTTATAGCAAACGACTTCAACTTTTGACCACAGATGGAAACTTGATAATTCTGACATCTGTATATTTAGTAAAGATAAAAGCATCTGACCAATCATAGTATCACAACATCCAGAATGAGAAAAATTATTAACATATAAAGGAGAAACCCATATGGGTCGCTACCTTGTCTTGGTAAAGGGACTTATGTACCTCAAGAAAAACCTGTAAGCTATACCATGAAAGGTCATCCAAGATGGGCAGGTCATAGCAGAGAGGTCCCTGGAGAAGAAACTGGCAACCCACTCCAGTATCTTTGCCAAGAAAACCTTATGGATAACACGACCAGAGACATAATGATTATGTCTGGCATATTGTGGTCCAGAGAGTCACAGAGAGTCAAACACGACTGAAAGACATTACAAATAGGGGAGAAACTTCCAAATATCTTTCCTAAAGTAGTTTGATATCAAAAAGGGAAGCACCAAATTGCAAAATTATCAGTAAAATATAATTAAATAAAATAAAATAGCAGCTCTTTAGGTCAGTGTATGTCTGCTACATTAGAGTTTAAACTGCAACAGTTATGGCTGACTGATAAGTGAAATTGTTACAAATGTAATAAGATTTAAAATGTAATATTAATTGTACTGATCTAATATCACATATAATAGTTGTCGTACTGCGAGTTGTCAAAGGCGATCAACGCGAGGCATCAAAGTGGCGGGTTTGACAAAGTCTGCAATGAGCGCTCATTACAGGGCTCGCAATCTTTGCGAGCCCCGTTAAGTAAAAGTATAGCACATCAGAGAGGGACACTGACCTAAAAAGAGTTGTTTTTTTCTTTCCGCGAATTATCTGTATATTATACATATTTTTAACATTGGATAACTGCACAATTAGGGGTGGTATCTTGTGAGTAACGACTGTGCAGAAGGCATCTCACAGGCGTTATTCACAAGCTAACAACTGTTATAGTGGATAGAAGAATTTAATATAGATGCTGCTCACTTGAACATACATATGCAAATTATCCCTTAAAGACATGGATTTCTCACTAGGAAGATCAGCTTTAGAGATCCTTTATCCTTCACTCTTAGAACACAGATATAAAAAGTTAGATGAGATTTTTTTCATTATTAAGACAATTCAATCATAACAGATCATTAAAACCAATGTAACCATTCAAAGCACACCAAAAAAAATGCACGGTCTACCCGACATATTCTAAAAATAAATCTTTAAAATGACACTGGCAGGGAATGGGTTACAAGAATTCAAATACATTAGAAATTCTTAGGCTGCAATCCCCCAAAACATTGCCAAGGGGTTTTGGAGAATGTGTCGGGGTTAGAGGTAATTAATGCAGGGTTTCTAGAAAGGCCATCATTTCATGAACTCTCTCTCCCATGCATCACCTAAAAGGGTTTGGAAGAATATTAAAAATATATATTTTAATCAATAAAAACAGCCTACCTAGCTAGGCCCACCCTAGGCCTTACTAGCTATACGGACTAAGGAGGACCATCTCAACAGACCCCCCCCCCCCCCCCTAAAATATACTACCTACCCTCTAGCATCTACTAGCGCATAGGGATAGAGGGTTTTTTAAACTAACCCCCAATATCTTTTAAAATAAATCATGGGGTCAATAACATATCTGAATCTGTCTTATTGTGTTATTGTGTTATTGTGTTATTACACCCAAATGATTGTGCAGCAGGGCATTAGGTTTGTGAGTGACAGAATCTGTGAGAAGTGGTGTAAATGCGTTCAAAGAAAAGCATGGACTCTTCCATACGGACCAAGTTTCAGCCTAAATCCCCTCAACCAGAAGCAGTTTGAAGTACAGTTGTGCTCAAAAGTTTGCATACCCTGGCAGAAATTATGACATTTTGGCATTTACTTTGAAAATATGACTGATCTTGCAAAAAATGGCCCTGATCAAAAGTTTACATACCCTTGAATGTTTGGCCTGGTTACAGACACACAAGGTGACACACACAGGTTAAAATGACAATTAAAGGTTAATTTTCCACACCTGTGGCTTTTTAAATTGCCATTAGAGAGTCTGTGTATACAGTGCCTTGCAAAAGTAAAGTACCCCCCCCCCCCATGACTTTTTAACTATTTTGTTACATTACAGCGAACAGTTCAATGTTTTGTTAATCTGAATTTTATGTGATGGATCAGAATACAAAAGTCTAAGTTGGTGAAGTGAGAAAAATATATACATAAAACTATTTTTTAGAAATGGAAAACCGAAAATTTGGAATGTGCGTATGTATTCACCCCCTTTGTTATGAAGCCCATAAAAAGCCCTGGTGCAACCAATTACCTTCAGAAGTCACATAATTAGTGAAACGATGTCCACCTGTGTACAATCTAAGTGTCACATGATCTGTCATTACATATACACACATTGTTTGAAAGGCTCCAGAGGCTGCAACACCTAAGCAAGAGGCACCACTAACCAAACACTGCCATCAAGATCAAGGAACTCTCTAAACTAGTAAGGGTCAATGTTGTTGAGAAGTACATGTCAGGGTTAGGTTATATCAAAATAGCCAAATCTTTGATAATTCCCAGGAAAACCATTAAATCTAACATAACCAAATGGAAAGAACATGGCACAACAGCAAACCTGCCAAGAGACTGCCGCCCACCAAAACTCATGGACCGGGCAAGGAGGGCATTAATCAGAGAGGCAGCACAGAGACCTAAGATAACCCTGGAGGAGCTGCAGAGTTCTACAGCAAAGACTGGAGTATCTGTACATAGGACAACAATAAGCCGTACGCTCCATAGAGTTGGGCTTTATGGCAGAGTGGCCAGAAGAAAGCCATTACATTCAGCAAAACACAAAATAGCATGTTGTGAGTTTGCGAAAAGGCATGTGGGAAACTCCCAAAAAAGTTATGGATGAAGGTGCTCTGATCTGATGAGACTAAAAAATTGAACTTTTCAGCCAAAGAAAACTCTATGTCTGGCGCAAACCCAACATCACATCACCCAAAGAACACCATCCCCACAGTGAAACATGGTGGGGGCAGCATCATGCTGTGGGGATGTTTTTCTAGCAGCTGTGACTGGTAAACTGGTCAGAGTTGAGGGAAAGATGGATGGTGCTAAATACAGGGATATTCTTGAGCAAAACCTGTACCACTCTGTGCATGATTTGAGGCTGGGACGGAGGTTCACCTTCCAGCAGGACAATGACCCCAAACACACTGCTAAAGCAACACTTGAGTGGTTTAAGGGGAAACATGTAAATTGTTGGAATGGCCTAGTCAAAGCCCAGACCTCAATCCAATAGAAAATCTGTGGACCGACTTAAATATTGCTGTTCACAAGCGCAAACCATCCAACTTGAAGGAGCTGGGGCAGTTTTGCAAGGAGGAATGGGCAAAAATCCCAGTGGTAAGATGTGGCAAGCTCATAGAGACTTATCCAAAGCGACTTGAAGCTGTGATTGACGCAAAAGTTTTGACTTTAGGGGGGTGAATAGTTATGCACATTGACTTTTTCTGTTATTTTGTCCTATTTGTGGCTTGCTTCACAATAATAATACAAAAAAAAAAAACATCTTCAAAAGTTGTGGGCATGTTCTGTAAATTAAATTATGCAAATCCTCAAACAATATATGTTAATTCCAGGTTGCAACAAAAAACACGAAAAATGCCAAGGGATGAATACTTTTGCAAGGCACTGTAAATAGTCAATGAGTTTATTAGCTCTCAAGTGGATGCACTGAGCAGGCTAGATACTGAGCCATGGTGAGAAGAAAGGAACTGTGTAACAAGGTAATGGAACTTAAGAAAGATGGAAAAGGATATAAAAAGATATCCAAAGATTTGAAAATGCCAATCGGTACTGTTCAATCACGTATTAAGAAGTGGAAAATTCGGGTATCTCTTGATACCAAGCCAAGGTCAGGTAGACCAAGAAAGATTTCAGCCACAATTGCCAGAAGAATTCTTTGGAATACAAAGAAAAACCCACAGGTGACCTCAGGAGAAATACAGGCTGCTCTGGAAAAAGACGGTGTGGTTGTTTCAAGGAGCACAATACGACAATACTTGAGCTGCATGATAAAAATGAGCTGCATGGTCAAGCTGCCAGAAAGTAGTCTCTACTGCATCAATGCCCCAAAAAAGCCTGGTTACAATATCCCCGACAACACCATGACACACCTCACAGCTTCGGGCACACTGTAATTTGGAGAAAATTGATGGCAAGATGAATGGAGCATGTTATCAGAAAAAAACAGGCAGACTATTTGCATTCTTCGGCACGAAGGCTGCACATGGGACGCTCTTGGGCTTTCCAGCATGACAATGACCCTAAGCACATGGCCAAGTTGACAGTCCAGTGGTTACAGCAGAAAAAGGTGACGGTTCGGGATTGGTCATCACAGTCTCATGACCTTAATATCATCGAGCAACTTCAGTTGAATATGAATCGCATAAGAAATAAATGTGTTTTGCCTGCTCACTCATGTTTTCTTTAAAAATGTTACATATATTACCAATTTGCCAAGGGTACGCATATTTTGAGCACAACTGTATATGGAAGTTTCCTTGTTTGCACCTTTTTCTAATCTAACACATGCTGCTTGTATCCGAAACACAGATTACATCGATTCATTCTATACGCATACAGATTTATGCTATTTAAACAAAAATGGTTTCCAACCAATTGAATCATTGCATTCAAGTACATTTCAGTGCAGACATCCAGAGCAGCAATGCCAAAGATGCTTCCTTACGGTGGAAACAAAAGACTGATGCTTTGATGCAAAAACTGAATCCCCAGACATTACAACAATGTTGTAGCTGCCTCTGATTGGCCACAACGAATTATGAATTTTATGCTAATTTAACTTGGATTTTCAGTGGCATTCTTCCTTAAAATCAACTGTCAGAAAACTGAATACATTTTGTAAATCTTAGGATAAAGTTTATTACTGTTAATTTTGGATTTATTTCATGTAAAAATGTTTGCATTCACTACTGATTGTCCTCTATCAGATGCATTCATAATCCATACAACTTCTATAAACCTTTAAACATTTCTATAATGACTTGGTTGCATTAGTTTGACACCTTAGGTGACCCATTAATGTAGAAAATATGAAAATTAGTCAAAGTTAAAATGTTGCAACCAGACTATGTGCAGAGTTTTTAATATATACACCTTCTTAAAATGAAATGCTTAGGAAAATTGCTGTTAAGGAATAAATAAAAAATATAGTGATTATGCTTATAGCTTTCACCTAGGGAAATACAAAGCTAAAAAATGAATAATGCACAAACTTCAGAATTCTGGATTTAATACTATGATTATGAAGTTACCCTTGGCGCTTTACTTTGAAAATTTTAAAGCATTCTAAAGTAACTTGTTTGTGCTCATCAAGTATAAAATATGGAAGTTTCATGGATTATGAGTGCTATTTAGAGGAGAATCCATAGTATAAACAAACATTTTTTAGCATTAATAAAATCCCAAAATAAACATCCACAGTTTCAAAATCAACTGCCAGACAACTGAAGACATTTTACAGACAGAACATCCCTCAAAATACAAGCTGAATTAGCATAAAATTCATAATTCCTTGTGGCCAATCAGAGGCAGCTACAACATTGAAGCAGTATGGGGATTCAGTCTCTGCAACAAAGCATCATCGGATTTGCAGTGCTGCTCTGGATATTTGCACTGTGCTGCTACTGGCTGGAAGGCTAGTATAGGGTTACCAAATGTACTTGAATGCAGTATTTCTATTGGTTAGTATGAGGTGCCTATGTAAGCACTTCTGGGGTGTGGAAACCAAATTTTTTTTGTATGCGTACAGAATGAATCAATGTAATGTGCATTTCAGTGTAAAAGCAGCAGGTGTTAGATTAAAAAAAAGTTAAAAATTGGGACACCTCCATATAAGTTTAACCTAGTGTAATATTGGTGCAAAGTTTCCAATTCAGGGGATAATTTCAATATCCTCTATTGTGTGCTGGTGAGGTAGACGCTGCGTCCGTGACCTCCACAAAATCTGACATGTTTTTATTAACCAGCTTAAACAAAGGTAAATATGAATTTGTATTTGATGGTTTACTGAAACGAAGCAGGATTAGATTGATTGAGAATCGTTTCTCTTCTCCAAATCCATAATAACCCAGAGACACATGAAACCCCTGCACGCTCTCACACTGAAGTTGAAAATGATATTTGCTACATAAAGGGATATGGAAGGCACCAGATTTTACTAGGCATATAAATATACCTGTGTATCGATTTACTTTTATGTACTTTGTGTTTATAAGCTCTGTTTTTACGGCCAAAAATCACACAAATGGTTCCTGTATGGGTCTGCTCCCTGCAGCATATGCAGACAGACTCTTTAGGGCTGGATGTGCAGTGTAGTGTCCTAGCCTATCAGGGACCAGCAGCATGTTGCCGAGTGATGGTTATTGATTGGCTAGTATGACACACAGCAAAGCCAGTACTGCAGGGCGGACATAAGCAGGTAATATTTACCGTATATACTCGAGTATAAGCCAAGTTTTTCAGCCCTTTTTTTTAAGGCTAAAAAGAGCCCCCTCGGCTTATACTCGAGTCACTCCCCCTAGTGTCTCTCTACCTCCCCCTCCCCGTGTCTCTCTAACCCCCCCCCGTGTCTCTTTCCCTCCCCCCTCCTCCTCATCAACTCCCCTCCTCCTCATCATCAACCCCCTCCTCACTGTCTCTAAATACCTCCCCCTCATTTACCTGCTTCTTCTCCGGCCTCTGCTCCGTCTTGACGTCACATGCGTGCCGCGTCATTAGCATATACCGGCATATATATTAGCATATACACTTGCACACTAAAGGTAGCCCAGACAAGATACAATGTGGGTCACTTACATTACACAAAGGAGATATATCTAGCAGTATTCTGAACCAATCCAAAATGATAATCTAATTCTTCGCACCAAAGAAGCAGAATTTATTGACCTACATGGGATTCTTGACGGATTGACTTTTGGTACAATAATGGCAACATGAAAAGTGCAAAGGGTTTTCCTGTCTAAACTCAAACTATAGAACTAACCTATTAAGGTTGGTTCGTTCTCTGATGAGCCCCTCTGACTTTGTTGTTTTGAATATGCAAATTACCTTTAGGGTTTAGTCTCCCTAAGGGTAATAGGGGACTCCAGACGTGGACCCCTTGCTCACGGTGCCTTAGGGAGTTCAGCTGCACCTCACTGACGAGGCCCATAAAGGCTGAAATGCGGCTGGGGTTTGCCGTTTCTCCTGTTCAGGGTAGAATTGCCTGGTATTTTGGGGCTGGGTCACTCTTTTGAGTGGGACCAGACTGATTCTTCACTTAGTACTACAACACCACAATTTGAGGGCACAATAATTGTAATCTATAAAGCCTAAGTTGGTGTCAAACTCTGATAGAAAAAAATCTGAGAGCAAATCTGTGACTTTTGTACAGTCTGTTCCTAATGGCAAATGACCTTTAAAAAAAGAGCTGACCGCATACAGCAATCACTAATGTGATTAGTCTATGCATGCGTAACTACTTCCATTAATAGGAGACAACACAGAAACCTCATGCAACTGTAATTACTCCTCTCATAACATTGAATCTGTCCCAGAGCTATGAAGTGTAAAATAAAGTGATTGATGTATTATTAATGCATCTGCATCAACCAGTAGGCAGTCATCTTTGATCTTTAATAGTCCATCATATATCATAAGGCATTTATCATAGAGGCTGAAGTGAATTGGGATTTACTATCAAGGCTATCTCTTGAAGCAGCACACTGGAAGCTGGCTTTCTATTTAACGCTTGCTGTGTAAGAAACCAATTTTAGAAAAAAAAAAATGATTGAATATTGAGAGGAAAAAATGTGTCATACTTTAAAAAAGCCACTAAAGCAATTAAACTTTTGTTTACCGTTACCTAACCGAACACATGTTGCTTATATCAGAAACACACATTATATGGATCCATTCTATACACATACAAAAAAAGAAAAGGCTTCCACACCCCCAAAGGTGCCTACATAGGCACACTGTACTAACCAATAGAAAAACTGCATTCAGGCACATTTTTATTCATGTACTAATCTTCAAGTCAACAGCAACTGTCTGAAGCTGATTCCTGGTGGTAAGAACACAAAACTACACATTCCATGATCCTTTGCTGCAGAGACTGATTCCCACAAAGTTGTGGCTGCTTCTGATTGGCCAAAACAAATTATGGATCTTATGCAAATTTAGTTTGGATTTTCAGGAGAATTCCTTCTCAAAATCAACTGCCAGAAAACTGAAGAAATTTTGCAAACTATAGAATAAGTTTATCAATGTGTATTTTAGGATTATTTTTTTTTCATGGAAAAAAAAATCCTAAAAGTCTACAAATACTACTGATTCTCCTCTGCCGGATGCACTCATAATCCATCAAATTACTATATACCTTCTAGTTTTTTTTGCAGTTCAGAATTGATTTTAAATACAGCAGTCACAGCTTTTACAGCACTTGCAAGGTTTACTCAGCTTATTAGAACAGTCCCTTAGGTGCTGAAGGGACCGTAAATTACAATCTCTTCTTAAAACATTTGCTACACCGTCTTCACAGCAATAATACATGTCACAGGTTTTATTTTGCGGTTATAATGTCTAAAGAACTCAACAGGAATAGACGGAGTTCTATAGAAATTATAATTATATATTTTTATGTAGAAGTGACAACTTTTTGCTATTTACAGGGTGCTTGTGATTTTTGTTCCTTCAAGAAACTCAACATTACATTAAATAGCACGGTTTGAGGAATAACTGGGTAACTTTTATGAAGAGTGAATTATAAACCAATTTTAATTCACTAGATTTTTCAAGGGACAGTGGTACCTCTGTTCCTGTCTGCTTCGGTTCTCAACTTTTTTGGAACGCGGCGCGTCTCACAGAGGGGGGGGGAGATCGCTCGCGGCGCGTCTCACAGAGGGGGGGGAGATCGCTCGCGGCGCGTCTCACAGAGGGGGGGGGGGAGATCGCTCGCGGCGCGTCTCACAGAGGGGGGGGGGAGGTCGCTCGCGGCGCGTCTCACAGAGGGGGGGGGAGGTCGCTCGCGGCGCGTCTCACAGAGGGGGGGAGATCGCTCGCGGCGCGTCTCACAGAGGGGGGGGGGGAGATCGCTCGCGGCGCGTCTCACAGAGGGGGGGGGGGGGAGATCGCTCGCGGCGCGTCTCAGAGGGGGGGGGGGAGATCGCTCGCGGCGCGTCTCACAGAGGGGGGGGGGGGGGGAGATCGCTCGCGGCGCGTCTCACAGAGGGGGGGGGAGATCGCTCGCGGCGCGTCTCACAGAGGGGGGGGGAGATCGCTCGCGGCGCGTCTCACAGAGGGGGGGGGAGATCGCTCGCGGCGCGTCTCACAGAGGGGGGGGGGAGATCGCTCGCGGCGCGTCTCACAGAGGGGGGGGGAGATCGCTCGCGGCGCGTCTCACAGAGGGGGGGGGGAGATCGCTCGCGGCGCGTCTCCCAGAGGGGGTGGGGGGAGATCGCTCGCGGCGCGTCTCACAGAGGGGGGGGGAGATCGCTCGCGGCGCGTCTCACAGAGGGGGGGGAGATCGCTCGCGGCGCGTCTCACAGAGGGGGGGGGGAGATCGCTCGCGGCGCGTCTCACAGAGGGGGGGGGGGAGATCGCTCGCGGCGCGTCTCACAGAGGGGGGGGGAGAGATCGCTCGCGGCGCGTCTCACAGAGGGGGGGGAGATCGCTCGCGGCGCGTCTCACAGAGGGGGGGGGAGATCGCTCGCGGCGCGTCTCACAGAGGGGGGGGAGATCGCTCGCGGCGCGTCTCACAGAGGGGGGGGGAGATCGCTCGCGGCGCGTCTCACAGAGGGGGGGGGAGATCGCTCGCGGCGCGTCTCAGAGGGGGGGGGGAATCTCTCGCGGCGCGTCTCACAGAGGGGGGGGGAATCTCTCGCGGCGCGTCTCACAGAGGGGGGGGGAGATCGCTCGCGGCACGTCTCACAGAGGGGGGGGGGAGATCGCTCGCGGCACGTCTCACAGAGGGGGGGGGGGGAGATCGCTCGCGGCACGTCTCACAGCCGGGGAGATCGCTCGCGGCACATCTCACAGAGGGGGGGGGGGAGATCGCTCGCGGCACGTCTCACAGCCGGGGAGATCGCTCGCGGCACGTCTCACAGCCGGGGAGATCGCTCGCGGCACGTCTCACAGCCGGGGAGATCGCTCGCGGCACGTCTCACAGGCCGGGGAGATCGCTCGCGGCACGTCTCACAGCCGGGGAGATCGCTCGCGGCACGTCTCACAGCCGGGGAGATCGCTCGCGGCACGTTCTCACAGCCGGGGAGAGATCGCTCGCGGCACGTCTCACAGCCGGGGAGATCGCTCGCGGCACGTCTCACAGCCGGGGAGATCGCTCGCCGGCACGTCTCACAGCCGGGGAGATCGCTCGCGGCACGTCTCACAGCCGGGGGAGATCGCTCGCGGCACGTCTCACAGCCGGGGAGATCGCTCGCGGCACGTCTCACAGCCGGGAGAGATCGCTCGCGGCACGTCTCACAGCCGGGGAGATCGCTCGCGGCACGTCTCACAGCCGGGGAGATCGCTCCGCGGCACGTCTCACAGCCGGGGAGATCGCTCGCGGCACGTCTCACAGCCGGGGGAGATCGCTCGCGGCACGTCTCACAGCCGGGGGGAGATCTCTCGCGGCACGTCTCACAGCCGGGGAGATCGCTCGCGGCACGTCTCACAGCCGGGGAGATCGCTCGCGGCACGTCTCACAGCCGGGGAGATCGCTCGCGGCACGTCTCACAGCCGGGGAGATCGCTCGCGGCACGTCTCACAGACGGGGAGATCGCTCGCGGCACGTCTCACAGACGGGGAGATCGCTCGCGGCACGTCTCACAGACGGGGAGATCGCTCGCGGCACGTCTCACAGACGGGGAGATCGCTCGCGGCACGTCTCACAGACGGGGAGATCGCTCGTGGCGTGTCTCAGAGAGAGTGAGATCGCTCGCGGCGCATCTTACAGAGGGGGACAAAGCTTGCAACGCGGTGCGTCTCACAGAGGGGGATTCCTCTCTATCGGATGCATTCATAATCCAGGAAACTTCTATATACTTTTAATTTACCATTTTCCCCCACTATTTGTAGTGCTCTTTTTGATGACAGATGCACTATTGATGTATTTCATATCTCTTTACAGGTGTACAGAATCCATGTAAAATTATTGGCTACGTTAGAAATGTTAGGGGCACTTAGCCCTCTTTTCTGACTGTCACTTCTATAAATGTACATGCAAATAGTATATTTCGGGAAGCCAAATTTACTACAGGTAGATAATTGAAAATTGGAATTATGTGAGTTTAAAGCCATGCATAGATATGTAAATCCCTAAAGGTTTATCATCATATCCCATAATGCCAGTTTTATTTATCGGTGTCTTCCCAGGAGCCCTACCATCATTAATAAAGCAGTCATACAGAGCATTTCACAGGATTATTTGCAGGGTGGCTTAGGTATGCAAATAAGTAATTTGTGAACGCGCCCAACCAGGGTTAAGGTTTCACTGTATTGAATTCTACACATAAAATGCATTGGGTTACTTCAGCTAGAACACAAAAATAAAAAAAAATGACAACACATTAAAAGTTATTTGGACTTTTCCCGGTGTTTAACTTTTTCTAACCTAGCACACACTGCTTATATCAGACACACACGTTGCATGGAGTCATTCTATACTGCTGCATAAATGTGAATATATAAATAAAAACTTTTTACAGAAAGCAATAAAAAAAAAAAAAAAAAAAAAAAAAAAAAAAAAAGTGATTCTCACTGTTTATTCATTTTTTTGACTAGTAATCTTTGATTCATAAAAAACATTTCCAAGTGTTCTATTTGTTTCACTGCACGTATTACTATATTGTAACGATAAATACTCTTAATTGTACAATGCTATATAATCTGGAGCACTGAAAAAACATACATTTATTTTTATATACATACATTTACTTTTGTAATTCAGTTAATATTGGTGATAAACATTCATACTTAATAAATCAAGCTATTCTCATGAACCTTGTTATGTTCCTTAATTAAATTGCTCATGACTACACATCTGGCTCTAGATGCGCTGTACTTCAGTGGCTTGCGCTGATTAACCAATTATTCCAACAAAATTACTAAATTGAAGATATTTTGGGTAGTGCATATACCAGTGGGTCTTAACAGTCTTTTCAAGAACTGATGCAGGGTCCTGTCGGTCCACATGTACAAAAATGCATTTGTGGAGCTTGACACTTTAAACATACCAATACCACTAGTCAAATATATATATATTATTGAGAAACATATCTGCAGTTAAAATATACTCTATTCGAATTGGTTGCAAAATATAAATGAAAATTTAGTGCATCTCATGTAGTAGCTCCCGGTTTACATCTTCTCGATCTCAATGGCGGCACCCAAGAGCATGGACGGTAACAAGCTAGTCTGTTACTATATTATTCCCAACCTTTGTTTTTTTTTTTGTTTGTTTTTTAATCTTGACGTACACAATTTATATGGGAGTACATAGTTTATGCAACACAATGGTCTTGTAAATCAATAAAACCAGGGAAAATGCTTTACCTTGGAGGACTAAAGCCTCAGCAGATAACTCTCCAGTCCCCGCATTCACCCACTCCTCATTAGGATGCTTTTTATTGTAATGTCTCTTCAGGGACCCAAGTATGTTGCAGGAATAGTGACACAAGGCACAACCGAATGGCTAAATTAGGAAACAGAAAAATAATTAATATATGCAAAACACAGTACAGACAATATACAGTACATATAAGCTAATGGAATAATATTTTAGACACAATAACCACTATTCAGTTATATAAACCAAGTAATTTCCTTTGAGGGAAAAAGTTCCACCCACATGATCTATACATGGAGTGCCATGATTTCTATCTTCTGATCGACTTACAGTGCCTTGCAAAAGTATTCACCCCACTTAGCATTTTTCGAGTTTTGTTCCCTTACAACCTGGAATTAACATGGATTGTTTGAGGATTTGCATCATTTAATTTACAAAACATGCCCACAACTTTGAAGATGTTTTTTTTTTATTATTATTGTGAAGCAAACAACAAATAGGACAAAATAAACTAAAAAGTCAATGTGCATAACTATTCACCCCCCTAAAGTCAACACTTTGTGGAGCCACCTTTTGCGGCAATCACAGCTCCAAATCGCTTTGGATAAGTCTCTAAGAGCTTGCCACATCTTACCACTGGGATTTTTGCCCATTCGTCCTTGCAAAACTGCTCCAGCTCCTTCAAGTTGGATGGATTTCGTTTGGTTTGCAATCTTTAAGTCTGACCACTGATTTTCTATTGGATTGAGGTCTGGGCTTTGACTAGGCCATTCCAACACATTTACATGTTTCCCCTTAACCCACTCATGTGTTGCTTTAGCAGTGTGTTGGGGTCATTGTCCTGCTGGAAGGTGAACCTCCGTCCTAGCCTCATATCAAGCACAGAGTGGTACAGGTTTTGCTCAAGAATATCCCTGTATTTAGCACCATCCATCTTTCCCTCAACTCTGACCAGTTTTCCAGTCCCGGCTGCTGAAAAACATCCCCACAGCATGATGCTGCCCCCACCATGTTTGATGGTGTTTTTGGGGTGATGTGATGTGTTGGGTTTGCGCCAGACATAGCGTTTTCTTTGATGGCCGAAAAATTCAATTTTAGTCTAATCAGACCAGAGCACCTTCCTCCATACATTTTAGGAATCTTCCACATGCCTTTTCGCAAACTCAAAATGTGCCATTTTGTTTTTTGCTGAAAGTAATGGCTTTCTTCTGGCCACTCTGCCATAAAGCCCAACTCTATGGAGCATACGGCTTATTGTCGTCCTATGTACAGATACTCCAGTCTCTGCTGTGGAACTCCGCAGCTCCTCCAGGTTTACCTTAGATCTCTGTGCTGCCTCTCTGATTAATGCCCTCCTTGCCCGGTCCGTGAGTTTTGGTGGGCGGCCATCTCTTGGCAGGTTTGCTGTTGCGCCATGTTCTTTCCATTTGGTTATGATAGATTTTATGGTGCTCCTGGGGATCATCAAAGATTTGGATATTTTTTTTTTTACAACCTAACCCTGACTTGTACTTCTCAACAACATTGTCCCTTGCTTGGAGAGTTCCTTGGTCTTCATGGCAGTGTTTGGTTAGTGGTGCCTCTTGCTTAGGTGTTGCAGCCTCTAGGGCCTTTCAAAAAAGGTGTGTTTATGTAATGACAGATCATGTGACACTTAGATTGCACCCAGGTGGACATCATTTCACTAATTATGTTACTTCTGAAAGTAATTGGTTGCACCAGAGCTTTTTATGGGCTTCATAACAAAGGGGGTGAATACATACGCACATGCCAATTTTCTGTTTTCTATTTAAAAAAAATAGTTTTATGTATATATTTTTCTCATTTCACTTCACCAACAGACTATTGTGTTATGATCCATGACATAAAATTCAGCTTAAGAAAACATTGAACTTAAGGCTGTAATGTAACAAAATAGGTAAAAAGTCAAGGGAGGTGTGAATACTTTTGTGAGGCACTGTATGTTTAAGGTCTCCGCTGGTAGTTCTGAACAGAAATTCGATCTTGAAATACTTGAAAGACCAGAGTAGTTATGGAAAAGCTACCCATGCTTGTGATGTATCTAACAACTAAGAATACTAGCACCTATGAGAGAATCATATAGTTTGGTGACTGATTGTGTCATGGGAAATTCCATCTTCTTAGCCTCCATAGGACAACCCTCCTCTAGCTACTGACAGACTAACTCTTCCATAGAGTATATTGCCAAGTGTACTATTTAGAAAGCACTGAATATAGAACTTATCTGAATCCACAGTTCCTCCCACTCCTCCCATGTATCTAACCATTTTAACAAAGACAAAATGTCTGAAATCATTAAACCCACACCGAATACAACAATTAAAAACTAAATGTATTTAAACATTTTGCACATTATCAAGTCAAGACTTCAAAAACTATACATTTGACACATCACTGCTCCTTTAAGTGACACTGACAAGTAGTTAACACACTCTCCCCATTTCATATATTGATCTTACATGGTCACATTCACACAAGCCTGGCCACATAATATAGAGAGTTACTGGTTACCTGTGAGGCAACTGTAACATTTTATAAGACAATGGCAGCATTTTCCATGATAACTATTTGACATATGGGGTTTTACAGATGGCACCCAATAAAGTCTGTGAGTAGTGGTAGGTTCTTTGTATTATTATACATACTAAAGAATTGCCCGTCAAACATTATGCAATAAAATGTTACGCCTGGCAATGCCGTTTGCCACACAATGCGAGGCTCTACCCTCTTTAACTTGCGTGCCTTGCGATAAGCGCCTTTGGCGCTCATTGTGAGCCTCTCCCCGGTCTACTTTACGGGCCTCACAATGAGCACCTTTGGCGCTCATCGCGAGCCTTCGGTGCTCGTTGTGAGCCTCCAACCCCTTCTACCTTACGTGGCTCGAAATGAGCGCCTTTTGCGCTCATTGCGAGCCCCGCAAAAAATCAGTTTTGATGCTCATTGCAGGCATCACCTGCAACTTTCGGGCGTCGCAATGAGAGCCATCGGCTCTCATTGCAAGCCTCTCCTCACTATCACCCCTGTGTCTCTTTCCTCCCTCTCGCCGTCTCTTTGCCCCCTATCCCTGCCCTGTGAGTTTTTTCCCCTTATCTCCCTCCTCTGTGTGTCTTTCCCCCCTCTCACACCACTGTGTCACTCCCCCCACCTTCTCCCCGGTGTCTCTTTCCACCCTGTCCCCCTCTCCCTTCCTTGTGACTTTTTCCTCCCTCTCCCTGCTCTTTGATCAATTTATCAATCCAGCAAATGGTTTTAGACCCGTACATGCAATTTCCCCAAACCCAAAATGTTCTTCCGATTTGCAGATTTAAAAAAAAAAATACCGCCTTTATGGCCACCATTTTGTTTCAGACCTAAAAAAAAAACGACAATTGAAGAACAAATTAGCTTTCAACCTCACTTACAGGCTCCCTGCCTCTTCCCCTGTGCTTTGTGCGAGGTTGTCAGTTACATTTGTAATAGTTTGGCGTCTTTTGGGGGCCTCCAAACGGCTTCCAGATTACGGGCTTGAAAAAAATGGCGTCCGTAAAAGCGAGGGGGTGAAAGACACGAGAGGGTGAAAGAGGGGGTGGAAGAGCCGTAGATAGAGCTAGAGAGCCGGAGATAGAGCGAGAGCAAGCGAACGAACGAACAAGCGGGAGAGCGAGACTGAGGAAAAAAAGGTGCCTGCCCTCTCCTTTTTCCCCCGGCGCGCCCCGCCCTCTCCTTTTTCCTCCTGCGCGCCCGCCCTCTCCTTTTTCCTCCGGCGCGCCCGCCATCTGTCTCTTCCTTTTCCGTGCCTGCTCTCGCTCTCCCGCGCCGGAGGAAAAGGAGAAGAAGCGAGGAGAGAGAGCTAAATACAAGACAATGCATCGTCACATACAATAGCACTCTGGCAATCTCTCATCATAGACTACATGGACTATAAGAATCCTGGGTGTGCCTTAAAATACAAAAAAATAACCAAATTTTTTAAAATAAATAAAATATAAAATGTAAGTGTCCAGGAAACTTAAATTAGAATCATATGAACTTGTCCTGCGTTTAATAAAAATAATTAAACATGCATAGTAGACAACCATTTCTGTCTCCCATAGGAGAAAACCCAAGGATACTATCAGAAAAAGTGGTGTCGAAACCAAATGCACAACGTACAGTATATGATCTCTGTTATTCTACAAAGCAAAAATAAAATGTTAAATTGCATTTTCTATTTTTTCTGCTGTCCTTCGAGAGGGTAAGAAAATAAATAGGTATTAATTAGTTAAAAAAAATCACCATCTTGAATTTCCTTCTCTCAGATTGAAAGAAAGATTTCAATAGAAACGTTCAAAGCAATTATTTTGAAGCATCAGCCTCTTGTATTATCCAAGGACGATGTAAACCTCATGTTTTTCTTATGTTTCTTTTTCCTGACAGGTAGTTAGTTGCAGGTGCATTATAAACACTGCAGGGACTCTTTTTTTAGTGTCAAATCCAAAATGTGAGGTTTCCATAGCAATGTAGTAAATTAGAGTGCAGAGCCCTACATTTAATAGGAAACTATAAAATGACAAGCATATTTGGTTCTTTTCAATGCATTTTTTTATTCTGGCAACATAATATGTTATGGCATAAAGACAGCACGTGAGCTTTTGTTTTTAAAGGCAAATTTGCAGCTTGCTCTGTTTAGATCACAATACGAGGGCTTGAAATATTGAAAATAAATCAACCTCTCTTAGTATGGATCTACTTGGCAGTTCCAAGGTGTCTGTCCAGCAAGAAACTGTTCCAAGGGTATTGACACCTCTTGGACAATAAAGGGAGGGATGAATAATAATGTTTTTTTAAATGGTTAGACTGAACATCAAAAAACTGAGCACGGTCATAATAAACTAGCAGCTATGTAATACATAACATAAAATCATTTTGGATAAAGTCATATTTAGTGGATACGGTTATCTTACACTGCTAAGCTGCCTATAGCTTGAGGAGGAGGATTACGATACATGGGCTTAATCTTCCATTGAGTTATATTGTCAAATAAGCTATTTCAACAGAATTGCATTCAGATTTTATCTGAACGCACATTTCCTTCCGGCTTTTAATCTGGTTAGGAACAAAGACAATATGTCTGTGATTATTAAAACAAAATTGAATAGTTTAAAAGGCATTATTAAATGATTTTACAGTCTGTAAAAATAATTGGCACATTATGGCAGTCATGTGCTTCAAAAGAGAATACCTTAAAGTGTTCCATTGCACAGAGGAATACATTTTATACATACACACACATATATATACTGTAGACTCAGTTATCCGGCAGCCATGGGGATTGGTAGATGCCGGATAAATGTAGTATCTAGAGTTACTAGTAAGAGGCCTAGATTAGCTGACCATAGGATGCTCTGCCAATTATATTTGTCAGTGAGGGCTGTTGTAGCAGCAGCAGCTTTCACTCCTCACTTACACACAGGTACGTTCGGCTGGAGGGTGCGGTGCTGACCCCGGGGAATGTAACGCCAACACTGCACTGGCCCAGTCACCCATGCCTATCTGCTTCCAGGTAAAACTGAATTGCAGAGACGTACAGTGGATGACATCTAGGTGCCTGTAAGCATTTTGTGGCAACACAACATGGCTCCCGGCATTTGTTGAGACCTTTACATTTAAATTTGTATTTCAAGTACAGTATTCAATATTTTTAACATAGTCTACTGTACACACACACACACACACAGTATATACACCTCTGATAACTGTCTGACTAAGCATAATTAAGAAGGAAGAAAACTCAAACAGCTAGGGTTTAATTACAAAAAAAAGTAAATAATGATGCTTGTGCTGGACCCTGGAAGGATCCATGATACATTGGAGGTTTGTTATGTGTGTGAGGGGAACATTGAATGCTGGAAGGTATCAGCTTCTGGACCAGTGAGGGGGGTAGGGATGTGGTGACAGTTTAAAAATCTTCTGGTTATCACACATAAGCTTTGGACTATTGTTGGTTCTCTCCTCCCCCAATTCAAAAAAGGTGTGTATATGTAATGACATGTGACAATTAGACTGCACACATGTGGACATCATTTCACTAATTATGTGACTTCTGAAGGTAATTGGTTGCACAAGAGCTTTTTACGCACATGCCAATTTTCTGTTTTCTATTTCTAAAAAATAGTTATGTATATATTTTTCTCATTTCACTTCACCAACTTAGACTATTGTGTTCTGATCCATCACATAAAATTCAGATTAACAAAACATTGAATTTAAGGCTGTAATGTAACAAAATAGGTAAAAAGTCACAGGGCTGAATACTTTTGCAAGGCACTGTAAGTTGTTTTTGTTTTTTTTAACTGCAGTGCTCCTTTAAAGTTCAAAGATCAGAGAACACTCTAAATGTTGCAAAAGGGTAAAATGAATAATATAAAAATATAGGTTGTATTAAGTAAAAAAATATATAAATAAAAAAAAAAAATAGTACTTTTGTGGCTTTTTGAAATTTGAAATATTTATTATTACAAATACCTAATCATATCATAATTATTTGTATATCAGTTATTTAAATAAACTGTTATTATAGGATGACAACTATATATACAGGTAAAAGTGAATAATTAACAGTAGTAAGGTCAGCCTTCAAAATAACCCAAATGCCTAAATCTAGCTCCTGTCTTGAAACTATGACTATTTCAAGTTTTAGCATTTAGTAGAGAGATTTAAAAGCTTAATATAATGGGAAAATTAATTTTAAGCGGAGCTTATACCAGATTAGAAATTGAAAGTTACCCTTGGGAAATAAGAATTTGGTGATTAGACAAGAGGATGAGGGAAGAGAAATAGTTCAACAAGACAAACGTGGTTATTTTAAATATTCATTTGAGTTGCTGAATTATTATACTGTGTAATCTAATTTAGAATTTACAGTTCCTCCAAGGTACTTTTAGAATGTAAAAGTCTTCATTAAAAGACAATACTTAATTACCGTTGGTGTTGAAGAATAGAAATACCGATTGAAGAGTGATTTGCATTTAATATTTAATACAAGGCTTTAGACTTCTGAAGGTTGTAGATAAAATACGAGAAAGGGTTGAAATATCTCTATGTTCATGCAACAATTCGTTTTTATACTTTTATTAAAAGGTAAGTATTTTGCAAAAAAAAATTAAAAATGACCTTAAGAAAGAGTGCAGTAAGGAGATATTCAAACGTACTACATGTATAAGTTAAAGAACTTGTCTTAATTGTTTGGCTAAATTGGAATGGAATTTTATAACTTTTTTTTTTTACTTAAAGGGCCATTAACCTCAATGTAAGTGTTCTTCTTTGTGTGAAAGTGCATAAGATTGTAGGATAAAATTATCTGTTTTTGTTTTGTTTTTTTAAATACACTAATAACAGATACAAAAAATCTAAAGTTGTAATACAATGTTGAAACTATGCATTATTTTGATTACACTAACAACAGATAACAATTCTAAAGTGTTAAGCCTCTATTAACATACAAAGTATATCCTGCCTACTGGCTGTTGTATGAATAATAAGAGAAAGCCGAGGAGTGCAGGGTTTGTTTATTGTCTATTAGGGAAGTCAGGGATTGATAGCAGTTTTTCCTGGACTCGGGACTCCACTGAACAGATAACCCATAGCTGACCTGTTTAGGTGAGTCCAGCATTCCATACCTGCAAATAGACATTTGTTAGGAGTAAATACTTTTTTCATTTGAACTCTATATGGACAGCACTGGAGTGACGCACCAACCCCCCTGAGCTGGTCTGCATTGTTGAAAATTCCAGAGAGACAAGAGAGCAGAAACATGAATTTTTTGCCATAAGAAATTAAAAAAAATAGAAGATCCGTTCCCTTCAAACTGGAAATCTACACAGTCTTACCATTGACTTGAATGGGACACACAGCCTGCAACCTGATTGGCTACAGTAATGCAAAAGCAAGTGGGCAGACTTTAATACATGTAAACACAGATTTTATCTTACTTCTCAGTAAACAACGCACGTATTTCAAAAATGTTAAAAGTATTTCAACATGCTATCAGGAGATCTTTCGTGTCATGTCGTCCAAAACTGTGCTGAATAAAGGGGCTCTTTAAGTTTATATTGCACATGTTTTACATAATCAATATAATCAGAATGAAATAGTCTTCACAGCATAATTGGTAATTTACTAAATAATCAGCTTGTTGCATTGCAGTCCATAGTGATCCCTTTTTTTATTGGACAGACATTTTAGAGTGACAAGCTTTTGAGAGATGGAGCTCTCTTCTTCAAGTCTGAAGAAAACCGTATTGCTTCTGACTTGATAAAGAGAGCTGCAATACTCGGATTATTCATTTAGATTACTGGACATTCATGGCTACCACAATCTTTATAACTAATTTACTATATAAATAAATGTGCAAATAAACTGTTAATCTCTTGACTAATTGTGTCAAAACAGTAGCAGTAAATGTTACAATTTAGCAAGCAATATAATCGACTTAATGTCGCAGACACAGAATATAAAAATGTAAATTTCCAATTACAAATGCATACAGAATTCTACTTAAACACGGATCTTTTATAATTGCAGAATGCATTGTAGTTTGTCACACAGTGTTTTCGCACAGGGACAGTTACTGTTGATTTGGCGAAGCTTGCTCACTGTGAATCCGTAACATTTCGCATTAACTTCTGCATCATGTGGCTCAGTTATTAGAGGCTGTGTCTGTGCTAGGATATATATGTCACACTTTTCAATATTAAGGGATTGCCTTAATGCCATAGCAAGAGGAGCTAGATAGTTTAATTATACATAGAACATGAATGCAAACCTAATTAAATAACTTGTTAACAATATTTTATATTAAATTCAAAGAATAGAGCATCAGCCTCCAGATGAGTAGTTATCTCCACTAGACATTAATGGCAGGTGTAAAGGGTTTTAAGTACAACCAGATATGATAACAGAATAAACAATCATTTATAGGCTACCCAACAGCAAGAGCTGGTTTCCAAGGCACCCGTCTAACACAATCGTGTTAATGATCAACTGAGTCTGAAAATATAGCAGCATCCTACTAGATAAAGTCACCTCCTTTCATTTACATTGTAGTGGGTGGATACAAACAGCTGCTGGATCTGAACTTTAACAGTAAGTTTATTATTAAAGGGCACATAATTCAGCACAATTGGGACCACATCACAGTAAAAGCCTCCTAAACGCATGTTGAAATACATTAAGAATTTTTGAAATACGTACATTTTTCACTGAGGATACAAAACAAATAAAATCTATGTTTATATATGTGAAAGTTTGCTTACATGCTATGGCAATACTACAGCCAATCAGGTTACAGGAGTATGTCCCCCTTTCAAGTCAATGGTAATTCTGCTTACATTTTCAGTTTGAAGGGAACAGACAGGGAACATTATTTTTCTAATTTCTTATGGCAGTAAATTCAGGTTTCTGCTCCTTATCTCTTGGGAATTTGAACAAAGCAGACCAGTGCTATGCACGGTAGCTCCAGAGATATTCGTGAGAGATGAAAAGAATAAAAAATTAAACCTTGGAAAAAAAAAAAAAATCTATCTGTGCAGGCATGGAATGCTGGACTCATGTGAACAGATCAGCTATGGGTTAACTGGTCAATACAGTGCAATCTGATACCAGGAAAAATCTGCTATCAATCACTGGATTCCTCACAGCACACACAGGGTTTGGACGTTATTCATTCAGCAGCCAGGATACACTTTGGATGTAAAAACAGACTTAAAAAAACGTAAGATTAAATATTATTAACATACAATATTGTGCGCTTTCACCACATGAAGAACAGTTATAGAAAGGTAAATGGCCCTTTAAATATTGTTGTTGTTTTTTTAAATCATTGAATATGCATTTTAGCAATGCCTAATTAAAACATTTAGCTTATGTTATTAGGACACTGCTGTGGTCCTTTAAGCTATTACACAAGACACCTACTTATTAGGTTTAATATTCTATTTAGTAACAATTTACTATCTCTCTAATATCAGACAAAGACTTGTTTATAGTTATAGGAAGGTAATTTACCAATGTGTGGGGCTACAATGTGGTTTTTTATACAAGTCTAAATATATTAAATATATATATATATATATATATAATATATATATATATATATATATATATACTATATATATATATAATATATATATATATATATATATATATTTGTTTTTTTTTTTTATCATTTAAGTGCAAGCAGGCCATAGGCCGTGTTAGCACCTTTTCAAGAAAATGCTGATTTTGTGCATCTCACCTTAAACGAGGTATGTTGCTCCATGTGACGCAGAAGTTGTGGTTTTTGTACTGCCGTAAATTCACATATTGTACATTTGAATTGTTTCCCTAAAATAAAAACATTAGTGTAAGTTTATTCTAATAGGTATGTGATAGTTTTTAATGATATCCAATATGACAAACATAAAATGACCTAGATAGCAGAATAAAAAATAAAAAAATAGTGACTTCAAACAGGCATTTTATAATGAAAAGAAAATGAGAAACGTGCAACAGTTTCCCGGATACAGGTATAGGATTCCACCCACCAAAAAGGCAATAGCAGTCCACGAGTTTCTATCGAGCACTAAAAAAACAAACAAGATTTAAACAATACAAACATTTTTCTGGTGGTCTATAGTGTAGAAAAAATACATAAACATGACGTGTCTTCCTCTGACATATCACAGTAGACAGAATGAGAGTAAGCCTGGACTGCAACAATATTGTAATTTTCTTCCCATTCTTTTGAATGTAAATCAGTGATAAAACAAAATTAATATGCTCTCCAGGGGCCATATTCAGTTAAGGATTCGGGCGATCCGGTAGCCCGTAAGTAAGGTTGCAAGTTAAATTGCTATTCAATTTTCTGCGTCTTTTTGTGGGCTCCGATCGGCTTCCGAGTTACGGCCTTAAAAAATGGCGATGGTTAAAACCGTAACTTACAGCCTTCAGAAGGAAGGCTAAAAATCGCAAAATCGCTATTTAATTGCTCAATTTCCCCTAAGCCCGCAAATGTTTTTACACCCGTAAATTAAGGAGAAAATCCTACGAGTGCTAGAGAGGACCCGCACGAGGGTTAAACACATATTCGTAGCACTGTAAATGCAAATAAATAATTAATCCTGCACTGGAAATAACGGGGAAAGCAATGACAGACATTAGAATTAGTTGCACAACAGTCTCAAGCTCGCAAATCGGCAGGAAATTAAATGTATTTTTATGTTTTATTTCAGGGTTAAATCGATTTCGGGTATCAATGTGTTAATACATATCAGGACACCCACATGGACTAGAACAGTATCGGCATTCATTTTCATAATTCCTTATTGTGAGGGTTTGCGAGTCTGATCACATATCGAACCCCTGAACCTAATTAATTGACATGTATCCTCCATGTTTTACTACCATAATAATGACAGTCTCATTTTCTATTGGCTGATTCGAAATGGGAGATTACGGGCTTGCTGAATTAATCAGGTACCTGCCCTGAACTGCTCTGAACCAGTGCATGGTTTACGGTTTTGGCTTTTGGACAGCAACTTGCGGGCTTAGCATTACAATCAGAGACCAACGGTAGCCCGCAACACACCCGCAGACATTCGGCCTTCTGCGATCGAGTTGCGGGCTTTAAATTGAATCTGGCCCCATGAGTCCTTGTTTACATTTACACTTATTGTTTATTATCTCTCTGAGCCTGGTTTTATTGTTACATTTCTTAAATTAATATTTTCCATGCATTTTTTTAAATGTCTGAACATGATCTTTTAAATTCATTATTTGGACTATGGTGGCCCACATTCAATTACAGACTCGTAACTCCTCAAGATGTTTTTTTAAACTGCAGGAGCTTTTTACACATAAATCCATATCTTGTCTGTAAAATGCAAGTAATGTTACACAAAAAGCTGCATTTTACTTAAAATCTTGATGAGACACAGTTCTAGATAACAATAGAAAACTTAAATGTCAAGGTATAGTATATATAAATAAAATTAGTAAAAATAAGCGCCCGAAATTGCGAGTAAGCACTTTTACCAGTAAACATATAATGTTTGCCCATAGGACTAGACCTTTAATAAACAATGCATTTGAGCATCTGTTGTAGTCCATGTGGGTTTCCTGATATGTATTAACCTATTGAGTACTGGGTTCGATATTACCCTGGAAATTGTATAACAACTCAATTGAGAAAAATAATACATTTTTAAATTGCACATTTGTGTCTATAGAACTGTTAAGCATTAAATTCTTCTGCACTTTCATGCTTTTTTTTTTAACATTTTTTTGTATTTTACAGTCTCTCTAACCTTCTAAAACCATTTGCAGCTTCTCATTCGTGCAAATAAATATTTTCTCTATAAATCTGTAATACTACGAGCCATAAGTATTTTGGGAGCAATCCGTAAAGTTTCAACTGAATAGCTTCTTAGTGAAATACTTTGATTTTGGCACATCCGTAAATTTATAGGTTACTTTTTCAAAGGGAAAGCATGCCATAATATTGCGAGCATGGGTTGTTCTAGAGAGAGTTTTAAGTAGCTAACTCACAATCATGTAAAAAACATTTCAATTGAATAGATAAATAATGTAATTGACCACTTTTTCACCATTTCACCATTTTTAGTGTTTGTCAATAAAAATGTTATTTAGAAATAAAACAACCCCAGTGGCCATTTAATTACTATTAATTACAACAATCAACAAGCCTTTACATGGACCTTGTGACAAACTTACAGACAGAAATTGACTAAAAATAATACAAATATATTTTTTAGGATTTTAACATCTTAGCCTAGCATGAGAATGAACTTTACTCACCATCGGATGTATGAAGGAGCTTGTGACTCTTAAGTGTTCCTTTTGACTTGAACTTTTTACCACACATGTCGCACAGATGGGTTTTCTCGGTGCTGTGGCGATTCATATGAGCCTTCAGATTACTTTTGCTGCGAGTTGCATATTCACACACTGTACATTTAAATGGTTTTAGTCCTAAAAAAAGTTATAGAAATAATACAATTAATAACCTAAAAAAATACTCAAAGTTCAGGCAAGTTCATCCAATTTAAATATAAGACGAAAAAAAGTATTCTCAGCAAATTCTTCACACCTGAAGCCAAAAATGGTTGCCCCACAGAATACTAATTTAGCTAAGGATTCTGGGTAGTGTTATTCAAATTACAATTACTTTTCAACTAACAATTTTTACTAATAATTAGAAGTACTTTGCAAGAGTTTAAACTTATTCACATTAATTTAAAGGGATATGGATTTTACTAGGTATATAATATACGGTACCTGTCTGTTTACAAATCCAACCAAGAGTCCCTGTATGTGTCTGCCCACTGCTGCGTATGTAGATACAGACTCTAGTACTTGCTGTGCCTCATGCTAACCAATCAGTGACCAATTCTCAGCAATATTTTGCAACATGTTGCTGAGACGTGGTCACTGATAGGCTAGGACACTACACTTCACATCCAGCCGTACAGAGAAGGTGTCCGTTTACGTTGCAGTGAGCAGACCAATACAGGGACTATTTCTTTAATTTTAGAAAAACAGAGCTTATAAGCACTTCTTAAAGAAATGTACATCAAAGTAAATAGATACACAGGGATATTATATACCTAGAAACATGCAGAAAACTTTGACATCCCTTTAAGGCTGGTTTTCCAAGTATCTTTCATAGATTAGCTAGGCAATACCCATCAGCAGGTGCCATTAAATAATTTAGAAAAGAGTGAAATAAATACTACATTACCTTCATGTGTCCATATATGACGCTGAAGGTTGGAGCCATTTTTCATGAAGTAAGAGTCACAGAATGGACATTTAACCGCTCGCTTTCCTATGAGACCTTTTATTTGGACTTTACGACCAAGGACCTCGGAAATGAGACTTGCAGCATCATCTGGAAAAAAAGGTGGAAATCATGGTAAATTAACAACTCGGCATGCGTAGAGCCCGAGAAGTACTTTATGCATTTAGCCTAGTTACTCCCTGGGAATGAGCATGCCCATTCTTTTCATTTTCCTGCTACATTACAATGAAAACAATATAGTAAGAGCCCGAGTGTATAATAAGCAATTATAGGCAATAATAACAGCCAAATTTGAATGAGTGACTTTTTCTTCTTTTGTGTTGAAATCCCTTTCTAACTAATATGTGTTACTCCATGGGGAACCATATAACCACTTAAAATGGCAGGCAGATTTAGGTTCTATCCTGTTACGGTGTCAGGACAGGTACGCCGCTGCAGTGCAACCTCCAACCGCTACATGGCACTGCCGATATTTTGCAGCGCTGCCGATAAGCGAGGTTCTAAGCTTATAATGTTAGCCTAACCCTTGAACTAACCCTAACCCTCCCCTTAACAGTTTACCTAAGCCTCGACTCTATGATATGGCACCGGAATATCGGCAGCACCATCTAGCAGATGCTCACAGCCACTGCTGCTGCCTTGTGCTGCGCTACCATAAGTGGATAGGTCCGATATTTATATAAAACTAAACTTTTATTATACATTTAAAAATCATAGTAAAAAAAACTATGAAAAATAAGAGCAAACTATCGGACCCAAATATCGTATACAGAAGGGGATTTCAGTCTATCCTTGGTGAGTGGATCAAAAAGACTGAACAGCTAAATTTACATGTTTATATGTAAGCTGACAGTAAGAAAATACAAATCTTATTTTGTAAACATTCACTTAATAAAGAGAGCATGAAAACCTGGCTATATGTTGCGTTATACAGTGGATATAAAAAGTCTACACACCCCTGTTAAAATGTCAGGTTTCTGTGCTGTAAAAAAAATGAGACAAAGATAAATCATTTCGGAACTTTTTCCACCTTTTAATGCGACCTATAAACTGTACAACTCAGTTGAAAAACAAACTGAAATTGTTTAGGTGGAGGGAAGAAAAAAAAAAAAAAAAAAATAATAATAATGTGGTTGCATAAGTCTGCACACCCTCTTATAACTGGGGATGTAGCTGTGTTCAGAATTAAGCAATCACATTCCAGATTGTGTTAAATAGGAGTCAGCATACATCTGCCATCATCTAAAGTGCCTCTGATTAACCCCAAATAAAGTTCAGCTGCTCTAGTTGGTCTTTCCTGAAATTTTCTTAGTCGCATCCCACAGCAAAAGCCATGGTCCACAGAATTTCCAAGACATTAGATATACCATAGAACACAGTTTAGACAGTCATCATCAAGTGGAGAAAATATGGCACAACAGTGACATTACCAAGAACCGGAGCTCCCTCCAAAATTGATGAAAAGATGAGAAGAAAACCAAGAGGCCTACAGCAACATTAAAGGAGCTGCAGGAATATCTGGCAAGTACTGGCTGTGTGGTACATGTGACAACAATCTCCCGTATTCTTCATAATGTCTGGGCTAGGGGGTAGAGTGGCAAGATGAAAGCTTTTCTTACGAAGAAAAAACATCCAAGCCAGGCTACATTTTGCAAAAACACATGTGAAGTCTCCCAAAAGCATGTGGGAAAAGGCGTTATGGTCTGATGAAACCAAGGTTAAACTTTTTGGCCATAATTCCAAAAGATATGTTTGGCGTAAAAACAACACTGCACATCACCAAAAGAACACCATACCGACAGTGAAGCATGGTGGTGGCAGCATGGTGCTTTGGGGCTGTTTTTCTTCAGCTGGAACTGGGGCCTTAGTTAAGATAGTGGGAATTATGAAAAGTTCCAAATACCAGTCAATATTGGCACAAAACCTTCAGGCTTCTGCTAGAAAGCTGAACATGAAGAGGAACTTCATCTTTCAGCATGACAATGATCCAAAGTATACATCCAAATCAACAAAGGAATGGCTTCACCAGAAGAAGATTAAAGTTTTGGAATGGCCCAGCCAGAGCCCAGACCTGAATCCGATTGAAAATCTGTGGGGTGATCTGAAGAGGGCTGTGCACAGGAGATGCCTTCGCAATCTGACAGATTTGGAGTGTTTTTGCAAAGAAGAGTAGGCAAATCTTGCCAAGTCAAAATGTGCCATGCCGATAGACTCATACCCAAAAAGACTGAGTGCTGTAATAAAATCAAAATGTGCTTCAATAAAGTATTCGCTTAAGGGTGTGTATACTTATGCAACCATATTATTTTATTTTTATATTTTTTCTTCACTCTACCGAAAAGATTTCAGTTTGTTTTTCAATTGAGTTGTACAGTTTATAGGTCGCATTAAAAGGTGGAAAAAGTTCTGAAATGATTTATCCCCCCGCACACTGTCACGCAAAGCCCCCCGTACACTGTCACGCAGTGCCTGGCACCAGAGAGCCCCGGAACAGTTGTACTCTTTGTCACATTTTTTTTACAGCACAGAAACCTGACATTTTAACAGGGTTGTGTAGACTTTTTATATCCACTGTACATTACACATACATACATACATTATATATATATATATATATATATATATATATATATATATATATATATATATATATATATATATATACACATACACATATACACACACACACACCCAGATGTCACCCTTAACATTAAATATTTGGTATTGTTAAAGATACCAATACTAGATACAGAGGGGTGTATTAACTACATCTGACATTCACACCCTTTAACAAACTGGATCAGTATGTGAGATAATATTCAAAATAAAACTAATTAAACTGAAAAAAACAGAAACCAGCTAACATGATATAAATGATCATATATATTAGTGTTATTTTTTTTATAAATGTTAAGAGGGAATTATCTTTCAGGAACAAGAAATACAATATCAAGAGGCTATAACATGAAGTTAAAAGTTAGAAGGACTCATGGACTCATGTACAAATGCATTACGTTATAGCAATTGGGACAACCACACTAATCCAAGTTTGGCATATGAAGTTAAAAGCTGTGATTTGTTCTTCTAAAAATCTTACCAAATAGGGGAGAAATATGTGTTTTAAATGATTTTAAAAATGCACTATTTGGCATTAACTTACTTAAAAAAAAACAAAGTGTGAACATTTGGAATTATAAAGTTAATCTCATTAGGCAAATAAAATAAGCAGGCAAGATGTGTCTAATATATATATATATATATATATATATATATATATATATATATATATATATATATATATATGGGTCTTTAGGGTCCTGTATATATATATATATATATATATAATATATCACTATTCACTGCAATACTGGATTGCTGGACATTCTCGGCTACCTCACTCTTCACAACTATATATATACACACTATCGAATTGCCCTTCAAAAAATGACAGGCATGAAATTGTAAGCCAGGCAATGCTGTTTTAGACCCAATGTAAAACGTTTTTTACCGTTAGGACCTTCAGCTCTTATTGCAAGGCTTGCGCTCATCAGGCTGTTGGCCTTTTTTTTTTGTTATTACAGGGGCTTTTGCTGTCATTGTAAGGTCGGGGCTGATGTGCTTTTTGCGCTTATTGCGTGGCTGTCCCCTGGTGCATTTTGTGTGGTATGAGCAGCGTTGGCGCTGGTTGTGAGGCGCGCAGTGTTTTGTGTATATGTATTCTTGTATGCCAATGAAATAATGAATCAATTAATAAATTAATATACTTTACCTATTTATAAGTAATATAAGCAGGAAGAATTGTGCTGAAGAGCTGACAATCTGTTTTGATGTTCCTGCAGCATATAAATGAAGGTTTGCACTGTTATGGAGCTGAGGTGCAAGTGTCAGCAATGTGTGCAGTGTGTAGTGTATATAGGCTGCGTGCGCGAGGGGAAGCCGTTAGTGTAGCTGTGTACTTCCGCATTGTGTAAGTTAGGGTTGTGAAATGGCGGCGAATGTGTATGTGTTACAGGGATTTTCGTGTGTGTAAACTCAAGAATTTGGACTTAAATTGAGGTGTAACTTCACTTTCAGAGGACCTGGGTGCCCTCCTTGCTGTGGGTAAGCTTTTTATTTACTTTTTGTGCGTATGTTAAATGGCGGCGAATGTGTATGTGGTACGCGGCTGTGGATGATGTTGCATCCTTGGTAAGAGTGCATCTTGTACCTCGTACGGCTTTTTTGAAAAGCCGTATGTGCTTGGTGGTGTTTTGCGTCTTTAGGGTCCTGTAGCCTCGTTTTTGTTTTGTTCGGCGGTCATTTTTTCTCTCGCTTAGGGGATTTTCGTTTGTCTAAACTCTGGAATTTGGACTTAAATTGAGGTGTAAGTTCACTTGCAGAGGTCCTGGGTGCCCCCCCCTTGCTGTGGGTAAGCTTTTTATGTATTTTATGTGTATATTTATTGTGTTTTTAATGTTTTCAGGTGCGCGGTTCGGCCGCTAAGGTCGTATTTTTGCGAGGTTGTAATGTTTTTTTTCCCCTAAATCCTGCGTCTCGTAATTTGTTGTTTAAGTCCGTATATAGTGATTATGTGTTAGATGTATTTTGGTAAAGTGCTGCTTGTGTGGGTGTTTGTAACCGCGTGGGAGGCGCCGTAGAGCCTCCACCTCCGCAAATGCGGCCCCTCGCTTCACAAGGTCCCCATTTGCGGGCAAAAGAGCGATAGAAGAATATATATATTATAGCTAGAAGTGAAAAGCATTTCCATACATTTTTCCAGCTATGGGTTCATGATGATTTCACTAAAGAACAATAGATGAGTATTTTGATTCATGTCTGTTCATCATAATTCAATATAGTATTTTATCAATGCCTTTTCTAAAAAATGTACAAAATAACTACCGTATTTACTCTAATCTAATGCGCACCTTTTTCGTGAAAAATTGGGTCCCAAATTTCGAGTGCGCATTAGAATCAATGGCGCACTAGATTTGAGGTTTAATTCCTTTTTGGGGCATAAAACATTGAATCTAGTGCGCCATCAATAACAATGCATTAAAGGTAATAGCAAAAAGGAAAGCAAAACCACCATCTCCCGCTTCCCGGCTCTGTAGAGTTGGTGACTGAGGCTCTCAGATGGGCAGGCGGCGGGCTTCTTAAAAACTGGCATTAAGAGTGCCCTGCATTTCCTGCAGAGACTGAGCCCCCCGCACACTGTCACGCAAAGCCCCCCGCACACTGTCACGCAGTGCCTGGCACCAGAGAGCCCCGGGACAGTTGTACTTCTTGAACAAATGACAAATACTCATTACATTCGCCCGCAAAAACATTTGTTTGATTCATGGTTTCCAAATTTAGAGTGCGCATTATATTTGATGGTGCACTAGATTTGCGTAAATATGGGTATATTGAAGTATCACTTTATAATGCAGCTGAGACTTTTTCTGGGAAGAATATTGTATTTGAGACGACAAGGAAAGCGGAGAAGTAATCTTCAGCCTTGAAAACTTACAGAAGGTATTTTTCTTGTTGGCATTTATGGTTTGCAATGCTTACGATGGGCAAAAGGGAATATAGTTTCATTTTTTATTAATGCCTAAATATTAAATTGTTATATGAAGCTCAAGCACTGTAAAAGAGGCAAAGTCAAGAAAAAATGAACATCTATTTAAAACAATAAAACTTGTGTGCAAAAAGAACGTTTCTATGCAACGTTATTAAAAAAAAAAGATGGATCATTCCAGTTATGAGAGCACCGGCAGTGGCAGTAGCAGTTGCAGCAAGGAGCTGCTAGATGGAGCTGCTGAAATTGTGCACAGGTTGCCAGCACTGCTAAGATCATATACGATTTCCAAACTTAAACCTTTACCCTTATCCTAAAGTTATGATATCGGCAGCAACACCCAGCAGATGCTCAGCGCCACTGCCTGTGCCTGCTGGTGCACTCCTAACAGGAAATGACCCAGAAAAGTACTCTTAATACCTGTATAACATACAAAAAAATATATAATTAAGGTTTCGAGCTCTACTAGTCTTTGAAAAAGATAAAGTGACTATGGTCTGTACTTAAAGTCTTATTTGTATTCACAATAATACACTGGTGGGATGTTTATGAAAGTAATATATGTCATCTAGGCAGGGGCGGAGCTAACACACGCGCAACCGGTGCAGCTGCAACAGGGCACTCGGGGGTTCTCACAGCACTCCTGTAGACCCCTTGGGCCCTCACACTTTTCCAGGCCTGGGAAGCTCCTTGGCCCACCAGTGGTCCTTCCTAGTGTCTGGCAGCCACCACAAGGCCCCTCAGCAGACTATTGTCGTCCCTTCTGGCCCCACAGCCCTCCCCAGCACTTTTCCATGCAAATATTTTTTGCTAGGTGGGTTATGATGCATTCTACAGGATGCATTCATAACCCACCTCACTTGCATATACCTTTAATTAGAATAGACAATGAAGCTTTCTGAATTTTAACTAGGAATATACTTAAGATAAATGCACGCAAGCTAGCAAAAGTGCTTACAAACATTTCTGTCTAA